>CAFUXE010000080.1:298347-326540 GCA_903364295.1 Serranus cabrilla
GAAAGACAATCTACAGCTATCGATCTGTTGTCATTCACTGTTCATACTTTTCTAAATCTACACCCGTACAGATATATATATAATCCATGTAATCGTGATCCGGGAGGCAAAGTTTATTCCAACTCGTATTGATGTTTGTTTGTTTGACCACCGACATCTTGTGGCTGCAGCAATTACGGCATCAAGCGATGTAGTATATAGAGATAGAAAGTCTCAGAAAGACACAACTTTCCCCAAACAGGCCCTTAACCAACATGATCAAACATTAAAGTCTTTCACAAATTTCACACCAATCCATCAGATTTGGAGATATTTCCATCTGAAAGTGGTGGATTGGTCTAAAAGCGACATCTAGACATGCATACTGATATAAGGACATGAACACAGTTTTCCTTATAGATGCTGCTGAGCAGATTATGGATGTTTATGTGTGGAGATCCACACTGAGCTTCCACTTGTAAACTAAAGATTGCATCATTAAAGGCCCATTTAGTTCTCACTATGATACAGTAAGAACCAAGTGACTTTCTGTGCGGCTAATTTCATCGTAATAAACATAAAATTATTAGTCAATTATAGAAGAACGTGTAGAAGGGAGGAAAGCTTGTTATTCTGTTTAAAAACGGAGGTTTTATTGGTTTGTGAGGAGACAGAAGTACACTGTGATATATTCAGGAGCAGCTGCCCGCCCTCATTCTAATGCTGTGAAGGAGCTCTACATCTCCAGATGTCACAGTTATTTAATGTTAAAGAGCGTCATGTGAACATATGGTATCTGCTGTCCTGAATGTATTTTAGGATTACTTTTAGAGGAGCATGTACATTTTCTTTCCCCTTTGTTTGTTTTGATTTTTCCTGATTTAAATTCTGTATTATCTCTCTTTTGAATGCGGTGTGTAAAATATGATTGCATTTTCTTTATTGCTAGATTAAAAGATAAATAAACGGGCCTTGGTGATACAAGAAGATATCCATAAATACATGGATTAATATGCAAGTGTGACATGCAACCAGCTTACAACGCACGACATACAGGATGTGCTCATGAGGTTAAACTGGGGTTAATTGAGATTAAGATGCTTTAGGATATGCATTTGGATATTTGACATGGGTTGGGATATTTATATTGGACATAATCTATAAATGTTAAGTACCACTTTAATCAATTGATATACGTGCCACACTTTTGATTCCCATGACGACCGAGGAGGCTCCCACCTGTCACACTTTGACTGATCATGCTAACTGTCAGAGTCTCTTGCCTTTCAGTGCCCTGTGGCTATTTATACAGTTGTGAAAGTCACTGGAGCAAACTAATGTATGGAGAGGAACCACTGCAGGACAAAATCACTGTCAGGCTGATTAAACTAAACTCCACAAAATTAGGTAAATAGAGTTGGTCTGAAGCCAAAGGCGATACTGATTTTTAAACACACAAACTGAGATTTACAAGTTCATTACAAACATGGATGTATTACTGAAGGGACTTGGGGCCCCATGGCCTTCACGTACAGAAAGTCACTGTAGGAGAATTGAAATGAACAGGAAGGTTAAAAAGTTCTCAAAGCAACGAGAAAGAGAAACAAAAAGATAATGAGGTCAAATGAGAGCAGGATATTAACACAGGCCAGTGTCATTGAGCGGAAATCTCTAAGAATCAAACAGATCCAAAGTCAGTTTAAGAAATCTACTTTCCAAAACAATCGCTCAGCAAACACAAACATTTTTTTTAACTTTCCTGCTGTCATTTTTTAGTGTCGTGACACAATACGCAGCTTTAATCCACTCTCAGGCTCTGTGATGAATACTGATGTTCCCATTTAAATGTATCTTGTCTCCTGTGGAAGTGGGTCTGCTTATCTGGGTTCACCACTTCCTTTCCATTTGGATAATTCATGCTGGATGATTGTCAAGCAGATGTAATTCCAAACATTTGTAGCTGTACAATATGATTAATAATACATCTAGGGGCAAGCATTCTTGTGAAACTGCAAAATATTTCAGAACTGCTTTGTGTTGTAGGGGGAGAGGCGCTGCTTATTCCAACAGGCATCTATTCTCAGACGTGTGTTACAGCCTGCATCTTTCATAGATATACATCCTCCCCTACAGGAATACTCACATCGCTATCTGTTTTCTCTGTCATTCTCCATTTCTCCCTTTCTTTTTCACCCTGCTTCCATTTTAAATTCCAAATGGCACTAATGTCCTTGGGCTGCTCTTCATCATCTGTTTGTTGCGTTAGTGTGTTAGCAGTGAAAAGGATGGGAAAGTTTAAAAGAGCGCATGTAGCTGCTCTTGACACATGTATTAAAATGGTGCACATCTCAAGGCTACAGTGCTATAAATAGTGTGTTGGGCTTTTGTCAGATATGCTGTATTGTGTGTGTGTGTGCACGGGTGGCAGGAGTGAGCACAGAGTAATAGAAACCCATGTGTTAATCATAAAAAACTGAAAACAAAATGGTTTGGTAACAATTAAACAGAATGCTTACCTTTATACTAAGAGGATATACTGTTACTTTAAGACATTTTAATTCCTCAGTATCAGAGCAGCATGACCAGACGGTGACCCCGTTCAGATGTCAGCCGAGGGTCAACACAGTAATCCGTTATGCAAAAAGACCTCGCTTTAATAACATTAATATCAGGTCACAGGGTCAGCATTGGATATATTTAAAAAAAATATGGCAGAATAGTGACAAGTGAGTGTTACTGAAACTTGAAAAATCCTTACACTGATTATATATTTGTGCCATTAGACCCACATGGGTCACATCCTGGTGGTTCCAAATCACAGTCCTTCACCTGCAGAAGTGCAGTTTTATTTTTCATCATTATGTATGACCCTTTTACACAAAGTCTTTGATCCATTCATTTGTTATATGTAACCGCTTATCCTGAGAGGGTCCCAGCTGACATTGGGCGAGAGGCAGGTTTCATCCAGGACAGGAAGCCAGTCAATCACAGGGCTGACAGAGAGAGGAGGCGAGGCAGCCGTCCGTGCTCTCATTCACACTTACGGGCAAGTTATAGCTGCCAGCTAACCTAACCTGCATATCTAACCTAACCTGCAAACCGGAGGGTCAAAAAAAAAAGGGACCTTCCCCCAGGAGACCACTGTTCACGTCCTGAGTAAAAGGTCCACAGGTTTGAACCCAAAACCTTTCACCACGTTGCTCTTTTTTTTATCCATTTTGATGTAAAAGATATAGATTCTTGCAGTTTTAACCATTGATAAGGAGTGTTTCCACCTGGAGCACCATGTGGCTACACTTATCTAGCTCAGAAGACGCTACAACCAGCAGTCCCAGACTCAGAACCACACCCAGAAAGTGAAGCTCACATCCTGTGCTGGTATGTCGTACCTCGTGCTCCTGGTCCGTCGAGACAAACTGACAGCAGCCGAGAGGCAGCCCCTCACATCAGCACGTCCCTCCCCAGGACAGGAGCTCCTCCAAGCCTCATTAGGGCAAACTGGCAGCTCAAGTGAAAGGAAAGAGGAGCTGAACCCAGCCTCCCATGGCAGAAACCTCCCCAGCGCTCACAGGAGCTCTCATTACTTCTCCCCCCGTCCCCTCAACCCCCCTTTCTGAAGGCAGCCAGCTCCATCCATCAGATCTATCGATCCTGTCTCCCCCTGGTGTGGTACCTGCCTGTTTTTGAGACTAAGTGGGAAGGATGGCAGAGCTGGCATGATATTTCAGCTTTCCAGTGACAGCCGTGTCCCCTAGGGACGTTACAAGGTGAACCAGTGTCTGGGTTTCTTGGAGGAAGTGCTCCCCTGTAGATCTAAATGAAGGAGCGCTCCCTGGAGGAATTACTAACAATATGTTTTTCCTGCTTGGACATGGGAGTAATAATCAATTCTCTGTTGCTTCCGCTGCTGGGTCCACCGCTCGCTAAAAAACGAGTATCCCATTCCTTTTGATATCACACATGAGATGGCGGCACAAACATCTCTTTGCTCAAAACAAACCAAAACCTTTTTATTCTCAAAACACTGTCATAACTGTTGTTCAAGCTCTGACAGTGATGTCTCACAAAGGAACGTGGATACTGTAAATCCTTCGAAGGAGATTTGATGGTGTGTCACACTAAGTTCCTCTTGACTTTGATCTTATTACTCTGATGGTTTTTGGGCAGAGAAGCAAGCTTAAGCTTTTAAAGCGATTGCCTCTGAGAAAACCCATTTTACTGCAGTCTGACATGAGCACTTGTTACACTTCTAACAGGGATTAAATACACAGTATGTGACACTGTTCAGAAATATTTCCTTTTTTAATCCAAACTGTGTTCACTATGTGTCTTCAGTTTTACTCAGAGTTAAATCGAGACAAATTTAAACGGCGTTGTCTTTACGTAACATGGATGATTTTGCAAGTTTGAGCCAAGAAAAGATTTGTTAACCAGACATGCTGACACAATACCTCCATACCCTCGTACAACATGCCTGAGCAGATGTTTTGAAATTTGCCTTTGTCATATTTCATGTATACAATCTATATTTTCTGTTCATCTTTTGCCTACATTAGCTGATTTTTGGCGCTAACTAGCTAACTTAACGTCATGACTGCAGACAGCTGCAGGCTGAGATTGTTAAAACCAACCAAACTTTAAAACCAGGTCTTAACCCTCTTTGAAGAAAGGAGGTCTGCCTGAAATGTCCTCAGTTCCTTGTTGATAAAGGCATGATTGAAACAGGAATGATTGAAACTTGGATACACTGAACTGCAACTTAAAATGAACGTGGGCCAGAGTCATAAAGTACGAGAACCAATGGCCCCTCCTGCTTCCTAACCGCCCTACTTCTGGGACCACACTTCTTCTAACTCGGCCTTCATTTAGATCGAAACTACAAACATCTACACAATTTTCCCTGCCTGCGTCTTTCACAGTTTTGACGTTATCGTTGAGTAAATCAGTCCACAGGCAGACGTATAAAAACCTGGCAAAGAACCTGAGAGTTCTCACTACAGGAGGTGTCTGCAGGACCACATGTTGCCATGATGACAAACACACTCATGGTAAAAACATGACTAGTAAAAATAGCAACCTGAGTCCTGTAAGTACATGTTTAGCCCGGAATCACTCTAAAGGAAATAATGTGAATCAAATGAGTGTGGGGGATATAATTATGCATCATATGTATGATGCACCTATTTAGTGTTGCAGTGGTGTTATCAGCAGGCGAAATCAGATGCTGAACTATAAATCAGAGCTTCATTGGTAGCAGCGATACCTACACAGCTCCCTATACAGTAGTTACTTTGACTGAGGTTCTTCTTTGTCTGTTCATCATTTCCTCGAGCTCCTTGCCCAGTTCTTCCTTGATTTATTCCAAATAACGGAAACTATAATATACACTATTGAGTGTCAGAGGAGTTGGTCTGAGAGATAAAATGAATTGGTACAATCAGGGCAGTGATGTATGTTCTTCTGTGAAAGTTGGAGTGGAGCTTATCATCGTCTCAGTGCTGCTATTAAACAACCCTGTTCTTCAATGGCCTTCCACTCACACAGCTCCCACTATCAGTCCCGACCCGGTGCTTCACAGCACTTCTCCTCACTCTTTCATTATTAAGGAACATCAGATATCAGATGCTTGAATCATCAGTGATTTAAATATCTTTTAATGTGGCTTTCTGTTATTTTTTCCTCAGGGTCTTCCTGCTCAGATAGATCACATGCGCGGCTAATTATTCCAAGTTCAGTCTGAATGATTAAATATGAAAATGAGTAATATTTCTGATTGGGTTCCAGCAGAATCACCACATCTCTCTCTCTGAGACACGTGTTGCATACAAACCTTAAAATCCAGTTCTGTGTCTCTTCTAAAGGGCTCTCACTTTTTCCATGGGTAATTTCTGAAAGGGCAAGCGTGGTAAATTAGATATATCAAAATGAAGATGAAAGCACACATGTGCTTGCGCCTCCGAGTGCATTTCATCCAATCCTGTAATTTCTCATACAGCCATAAGTGATGGAAATAGGTCTGTTTCTGAGGAGACTGCAGCTCCCACTGGCACACTGTTTATAATTAAGTGTGATTTTCAACGTCAGGATCAGACCACAGGAAACAGAATAAGGCAGGCTATTTCCTGTTGTCTCCGCTCAGTGTGCTCCGTTTTTCTTTTGAGCCAGACTTTCTTTACCAACTTGATGGAGAAATATGCAGATTTTGAGACGGAAAGACTTGCAATTAAATGATTTAAAATGCTTATTAATTCCACAGGAATTCCCTCTCTATTTAACTACTCAGTTGAATTTATTCAACAGTCGAGTAAAGAGAATTTGAATGAGCTCCTAAAGTCGAATAAAAAGGCCACTTGCAGACAGTGGTAGGTTCAGTGTCCAGTTTCGCTCTGTATAAAAACACCTCTCAGGAGAGATGACTTCACTGACTCGATGACCAGAACTGACACGCAGTCGCTCACACATAACAAAAGTGTCAGTTTCAGAGGACAGGGATCTCTGAGGATGTGAAATGCACGAATAGCAAAAAAAATCATCTTTATTTGCATTCATTAGTGGTGTCTGTGACGCTGGCTGAAGCGGTGCAAGAGGAAAACCTGCAACACGATCTACGATTCTCCCATGGTTCACAGAGTTTGTACATGTACCTGTCAGACAACAGAACAACTCAGCAGGGAATCAAACAAACAAATTCAGATCTCAGACCCCGAATCCCCCGATACAGAAACACTCCTAGAATTCTGTCATAGTCAGTCAGGAAATATTATTCATAAATCTGGAGAAACATGTGAATAAGGAGTGGAACATCACTCACATTTGCATGTCATTTTCACATGCTTTATTTCTTTTTTCATCTGTCTTTCTCTAATTGTTTAAAAGTTAGACTCCTGTGTGTATGAACAAACATGATAACAGATGAAAATTCTTAAAAATGAATGAATTCGTTTTGGAAACAAACCAATTCATCCCACCTCACTGGCACCTTTTACATCATTATATTGATTCAATGTAGACAAAACTCCATGCTGCATGAACAAAAACTGCCAGGAGACTATTGGCCATTTGCCAAACTGTTCTCTCAAACAGCTATTGTCCAATCATAGCTTAGCAACGGTAACTAGGCATGGCAGGTCTGTGAAGCTTTCTCCATTATACATATGTGAGGCGAAGTGGTTTGGATGGAGGCATTTTAGCGACAATATCATGTAATTTATGATGTAAGCAGCTATCAAGTGCATATTTAGATCTGGTTCTTGTTTAGAAGGGAAAATGTGCCATTTTAATGTGTATATCAAATCAGTGTTGATAGTAAATGTTGATTGAAGCGATAGTTACCTCAGTTCATGCTATACTGGCTGAAAATCTGAGTTTGCAGCTGTTGTTCTTGCCATCATTGGACATGACAGCGGTCATGTGGAGGCAAAAAACAACTACAGGCCATTTCAGCTGGAACAGAACGGGAACAGAACTTCCTTGTTTTCTTCACTTGTATTACAAACTTCAAAAGTGGCATCCTTAAAAACATGTGTGCAGAGGATGTTATGAATAAGGACATATTTTGGCTGTTTTGTTGTTGTTTCGGCTCGGATATTCAGCTATATTTCCATGAGTCAGAGTATACAGCAAAAGAAATGCAGCAGAGATGAAGAGAGGCTGCAGCGGAGAGGACATGGCTGGTGAGGAGCCTCCAGAGGACGAGCTTTTGCTCAAACCGGCCTCCCATGCCAAGCGAATCTGAATCATTCTGCTACAATGAGCAGTTCTGCTGTAATGAGCGGGCAGTTTTTGACGGATACTGTCACTAATATCAACCGTGAGAAACTGGGCTTTTCTGTGCATGAAAGTTTTATTCCTCACTTAGACAGAAGTGCACTGCAGACATCCTCCAGGATCCTGAAGATAAACTGGAAAAGACAACCAAGAACATCAGGGCAATTTGTGCAATTTTTGTCCTTTTTTGCTAGGACACAAACTTGCACGCAATGCAACCTGCTACATGCAGGCACGGCGGGCACAGATTCACCAGCAGGTCTCGGTCAATATAGCACACACTGAGGAATGTATTTCTTCAGCTGGCTACTTTTACCATCAACACTGATTGGACATAGGCAAAAAATGTGGCAAATGTTCCATTAAGGTCAACTAGAAGCATAAAAGAATTACCTGGAGACAATGTTTTAAATCAACTGAGGCAACATTAGGTCAATTAGTGAGCTAGCTGATAATATCTGCTAATGAGAGTGGTGATTCCAGCCGCCTTTGTCTGCCTCTATCTGAAATCAAGAACCCATTGTTTTGAACATTTCTGATGAATTTGGAGTGGTAATGTACAGGAACAAAGGGGCAGACTGGACTGTATGTAAAAACTATGGGAAGTGAAATGATTAGAATAATATACAGCAATGCTATATAATAGCATTGTGCAATACCATGGCAACCACACTGTAGAGACAAAGGACCTCACACTGCATGGTGCTTCGTTTTACATCAGGAAACATCTCACCCTGCTATATCTGCCTGCTGAAAACCATCTGGGTTTTTCAACGTGGCCATTTTATGAGCAGAGCTGCCATGCGGGGCACAGTATGGCGCAAGCACAGATTCAATTATGAGGTGGGGGTGTTTGGCAGGAAGGTGTGTGTGCCAGGCTCTGTCTGCATGCTGCCTGAGGCTGATAGATGTGGAGACTTCTGGCCTGGCAAGTGGTTTGCGACCTGTCAGTAATGTGAGAAAGACCCATTGTACTGCTGGAAAAACCCCGAGCACTCAGCTGTGTTTACAACCCAGAGCGTGGGACTGCAGGCACGCCTCTGAGGATCCCTCAGCACCCCCTGCTCCAAAAACACAGGGCACAGAATCAGATGGAGACAAAGCAACATCATCCCATTTCCCCCCGCCATGTCCTCTGTGAGGCTGCCTCCCAATTAGCCACACCACCGCTGCCGAGGCGAGATAACAATAGAAGCCCGTGTATCCCCTAAAGACCTCACTAGAGGACCTTTATTACCGTATTGATATCTCCTACATGTCACCACTGCCCTCACTTGCCTGGCAGCACGCCCGCACATATTATATGAGGGAAAATAACCAGAGGGGCTGTAACTCAATACAAGAAGAAAACAGCAGGACTCAACGTTAGGCTGAATGGTACATGCTGTAATTAGTGTGATGCTGTAAGGAATAAATATAAAATATGATACAGCGAGTTCAAGCTGCACAGTAAATTAAAAAACTGATTAATGGGTGAAAGTACAAAAATGTACCACCCAGTGGAATGAAGAAGCTTCTGAGCTGACATATAGTAAAATAACACATAATCAGTGGGAGATACAATTATTTTAGGAAAAAAAAACAGCAGTTGCAAATATACTTATGTGTCCACTGATATTTCATCCTTCAATATTTCCTACATGCATAAGACACAATTAAACTATTGTGACGGATGTATTTTAAAATACAAAACTTCTCTCCAAGCATACAGTGCTTTAAAACAAGGAGGACAAATAATCTAAATATTGCATTTTCCACACACACACACAAAAAACAATAAAGTGTTCAAGTTAGCTCACATTCTGTAGCACCACAAATGAGTTATTTCATGGACAGAATTACATGTAATTGAAGTCCAATCGTACAGAAAACACACAAAAGTGCCAAGCTGACCTAAAAAATTAAGCAAACATTTTAGTTTATGTGCAAGAATGTTACCAGTAAAAGATGATGAGATTGTCCACTTGGTCCTCGGCCAGAATTCCAACAGGTGGTTGTATTGGGCGGTTAGTGATTTTTCAGCTTCAGTCATTTTTGCTTGGAATTTTCTGTTTTAGTCATTGATTTTTAAAGCAAGACCATGTAACTTTTATAAGACAAAATAACACATTATTACTTTTAAAAAGCTTAAAAAATGTAATGGTGGTACTGTCCTAAACCTTTCATTATTTCTGATGGCCAGCAGGGGGCGACTCTGTAGACACTTTAAGGAGTCACCCGTTCATTTTCTGGTAAGCACATTTTGTTTTGCACGAGCCAAAATCAGCATTCCAATAAATATCTAATTTAATGTGAATAACCAATGCACCTTGCTAACAAAGCTAGCTAGCACTCCAAATATGGTCACTTCTGGCTCCAAAAAACGAAGATGGCAACAGCCAAAACGCCAAACTTGAGGTGCTAATGTGTTAATGTCACAGTGGCTGCGTCCACTTCTATTGTGTATGCTGCTAATGTTAGCTAATGCTAGCAAACACTAAATAGAATTTACTGTTGTTTAGCAAAAGTTACACGGTCTTGCTTTGAGACTGATCATTTCTTATGGCAGTAAATCAGAGCAACTAAAAAAAAACGTATAAACCAAATAGCCACATTGGTCATGTTTTTACAGTAAATATTAAATATGAAACTGAATGTCATCTAGTATCTCAGCACCAGTAAGATGTGACATGAAAACCTGTATCCAAAAACATCTTCATTGACAGAATAATCACTATTTGGGCTTGGTGGCCTAAGGCACTCTTTACCTGGTTACATTTAGGCTGGCAAGATTTGAGGAACTTCTAAAATTTGCATTAAAGTGTCTCATATTTTGCATTTATATCAAAATCCTTCATGTTTTCCCGTCTGTAAATGGATGAAATGTTACACAGACTCTCCAAGGCTTTGTACTGGAAACTTTCAGCAGTACCACAGAGGCTGGCTGTGAAGCCCTTTGAGTGAGGCTTTACAGTAAATGGATTTGGGGTCACTCCTACTGCAAAGCTGAGGTCAGGCTCTCAGAGAGCCAGTCTGTGTGTGAGTGGTCATAAAACATGACGAGCATCCATTTCAAATGCCCCAGCTGTCACTGAAATACTGATCCTCTTCTTCCTCCTCTTCCTCTTCCTCCTCTTCTTCTTCTTCTTCAGTCCCATTTTTCATGAGGTCATCATCTTGTAACTCATCCACTTCCTCTTCCTCCTCTCCGTCCTCTTTGAGCTGTGCGAGCATGGTTTGTAGAGTGGCTTTTACTTCCTGAACCTCCTTTTCCAGCGACTGTGCAACGTGAGTTAAGGAAGAATCTGACAGACACCATCTGAGAGTCACACATTAAAGGGATATTTTTACTGCTTTACCTTGCAGTGAGACAGTTTAAGTTTAAAGTGGGAACCTGGAGGTGTTATTTATGTGCGCTTCAAAGCCCTCAGACTCCTTTGACAAAAAATACTGTTTTTGCCAAAAAAAACATCAAATCAGAATTCAGAAGTTTATCAGTTCCAACATTAACTATATTGTTTTGAATTGGGGTTTGTAACTCACATAACACAGGAGTTGCTGGTAAGTTTGTTTATTGTTGACTAGTGTTAGTTTGAATTCACACATAGCGGATCGAGGCACAATAGACCAGCAACTCCTGTGTGGAGGTAAAATGGCAGGTTTTGTCAGTGGAGTCTGGTGGCTGGAAAGGGCTGCCTGGGTAAGGTGGTGAAAATATCCTAAATACAGTGTACACTTAATATGATATGGATTTTTTCAGATGCCTAAAATCCACGTAGCTGCTCCCCCATCCATCCCCAGGGGTAAGTGCCTCATACAACCCCACTTCAAAAACCCTATCCCTTCAACATGTAAATAAAAAGCATGCCAGAAGAGCAATATCGGGGCAATTGTGACACTTGTGGCGCTCGATGGTTAATGGTTATAGCAGAGGACAGCCATAACCTGATGAAGTCATCAATCTCCAATTTGGCCACCAAATGGATTACTGGGACAGATCATCAAGTCATACCCAATTTAACCCCATCCAATTCACTATTCATGAGCTCATCTCGTCTGTGGAGCTGGGTGGCAGTGCGGGGACCCAAGCAAACAGACTGCCCAGCTAAATTATTCATAAACCATCAATGAAACGGGATAGAGGCTGTCATCAGTGTGGGGATTGTTTAACCTGCTTAGAAACTCAAATTAATCGTGTGAGTGTCCATCTTAAGTGGCAAATCAAAGGGATGGCTTTGATGGCAGATGGGGCCTGATGGCTCGTTTTACTGTCTGAATGGACACAGATTGTCATCATTCATAATTAACCAGCCGTTAAAGAGCTTTACATGAATACTGCAGGCGGTTCGGCGACACTTTAAGGCAACGTGGTCCAAATAGGACAACGAAGTTCAGGATCATCTTGAAGAACTTCAGTCTGACAACATCCTTTTGCTGTTTTCTTCAATTCCAGTCTCTGTGGTTGTCCATTCACCTCCTCATATTGAGAGAAGGAACTCAATTACGACCCTCAGAGACTGGAGGTTTGATCTTCCTGTCACTATGGCAACAGTAGCATCATCCCGAGTCCCGTTCAATTTCTGCAACCCAACAACAATATTGTCCTGTATCTTCCGTTACCTCTGGTGTCCACAGTGCTTTTGCTTTGACTTCAAAAGACTGAGATGAGTGGCATGTAAGGACACAGCGACAGAGAGGTGGAGAGAAGCGGGCCAATCTGTCTATCTCCAACTGCCAGGCTGCACTCATATCATGCAAACAGTGGAGGAGCCTGTACTGACCCCTGACAGCCCGGCGGGGGACTTGAATCTCTAATCAGATGTGGAAAAAAGTCCGGCCATATTTCAACAGAGTGAAGGACGCGCTGCATAACACACGGCTCTTAGAGGTCCTGCAATGAAATAAATATTTTCCTCAGATGAGGAAAGTATTTCTGGCAGCCAGTGTTCAAAGAGGGGAAATTAGGTGTGACACTTAATTAATAAATAAATAAAGAAACAGCAGGTTAGGTGGCAAATTTTCTTCTTCTCAATGCTGAAATATCACCTTTTCTATCTGTCTTAATAAGCCCACAGTGTAGAGGGGAAAAGTGGAGCGAGAAAAACACACTAATCTATTTCCAATCAGCTTTCTAATTAGCGCAGAAAATGATGTATTGTGACCTGTAATCAGCTTCAACAGTTTCATTTGAGTCATTATCATGGATATTGTAATTTCCTCCGAGCCAGATCCAGCAAGTGGAAGCAAGCAGACGGAGGGAAGTGGAAGGGGAGGCGAGAAAGGGAGGGTCAGCAGGAGGACGGACATTAAGATACGACTGGAGCAGAGTCATTACAGTGACATTCCTCTATCTGTCGAGGCGCTGCCCCTGTCGGCCGACTTTAATCTCAGCCCATAGTGACTGGCAGCCCGCATCGAGTGCCCTCTAATAACCTCGCCTGGACTTTTACCATTTCATTTTCCAGTTGGCACATCCAGCCTGTCAAGAAAAATCCTCTGATCCCATTTTATCTTCAATTCCCTCACTGAATGGACCCATAATGTCAGATAAGACAGGTTGATTTTTCCTCGAAAGGTAAAGTCACAGAACATCAGTCAGCCTAAAGCTAGTTTGAATGTGTACTTTGGAGAGCTGGAAGGTCTCCAGGAAACTAGGTCTTTGAGATGGATGGACAGAGACAGAAACGCACCCGCAGATAGTACACAGTCAGTTTATATGATGTATGCATATTTAGAGAGCAGTGGAAGGATATGGGTGAGGGCCTGATCCCGGTTCAGTATGGCCGTCTGCAATTCATCTTCCAAGGTCATTAGTCTGTCACTGATCAGGTCGCAGCGCTCTGTCAGGTCTGCAGCCTCGCTGCACCCGTCCTGGCAAGGAAGAGGGAGGAAATAATCGTTAGTAGAGGAATCAACAGAGGATCAACAGTTGAAGCTGCAGTCGTTCAAACACAGTATGGGTCTGATATTGAAAAGGAATAAACACATAAGCCTAAAACAACAATCAACATTCCAGGAAAAGAAAGAATATATGAGGGTTTTAAAATAATATTACTGAAAAGTTTGGAGTCAGAACAGGTTGGTTACCTGCATAATGTATTGAAAAAATAAAACTAAGCAGGTATCTACATGTTCAGTTGAATATATTTTACAATATGCAACACTAGGGCAATAGAGAAAATCATTTTCTATGATACCACAAATACTGCCAATGTGACTATAGTTTAAGTGCATGTTGATAATTAATACTGAATGTTAAGATGAAGGTGGATCATTCAAACCCAACACCTTTTTTTGTGATGGAAACTTTGTGTTTTTGTTTCTTTCTGTTTCATAAAAAAGTCTCAAGGAGGTCATCAGGGTTATTCTCTCACAACTGTTTTCAGGCTTAAACTGAACTTCATGTATAAAATCACCCATGATATAATAATCCATCAAATGTTATGCCCATGCTTATTATGATAGCTAATGCCAATATACAGAGAATAATGACTGTCAGAGTGTCATAAAATCCCTCAAATTCTTAGTTTGTTTTCATTGGGTTTGTTTCATGCCTTCATTCCTCCACTAACTCTCTTCCCGCCTTCCAATCAGCCCATGCAATCTACTCATTACCCTCACCTGGTGTTCCCACACAGCTTCATCAGCCAGTTTCCTCACCTGTAGCTCATTAGCCCTGCAGTCTATATATACCGGTCCAGTTGCACGCTCCCTCTGCTAGATTGTCTTGTGTGTTCTGCCAGCAGTTTATTTTCCCTGTTTGAACAGATTTTCCTGTTTTGACCCTGTCTTTGATTACCTGCCTGCCCCTTTCTCCATTTCATTTGTTGACTGGACTGATTGGACTCTGCCTGTTTGTTCAGTAATACTTTGCTTGCACTAACAACAAGACTAATGATATGATATGATACCTTACCTTGTGATTCAATATAAGGCTCATTAATCTTCATAACTACACAGATCCACAGCACGTGTCTCGTAATATGTTGTAGGAAAGTAATCAAAACCATAATGTACTTATAATTAACTTTATGTTAAACAGTGCTACAGAGTTAACATCTGTAAAACAGATAGCTCGGTTTAGGAAATATGATTGGTTATTAGCCGCTGTATAAAAACCACATACAACGATCATGTCTTATTCCTTTACATAATTATATACCTCTCTGCACTTGAGGAAAAAGCGTCAGACTAACGAAACTGAAACACAGTGACAAAGTTAACGAGCTAAAACTTGCTACTTCCTGTATGCTTCCCAGTAGCCTCTCGGTAAATGCAGGCAACCAGCCCCGGAGTTTATTATTTATTGTGTATAAGGGGCTGACGCAAAGCGGTTAAGTATAGCATATATAAAGAGAAGATAGAGTTATAATATTTCAATTCAATATATATATATAATAAAATATAACTAATTAGATGTACTGTATAGAGCACTACTTCAGTTGAAATGATAGCTGTTATACAAGTACCGAGAATGCAAAATCTATTTTTCTCTATTTTCTCTTTCATTTTAGTTTTAATGATGTTAAATGGCATATGTGCTTTTATAAGGATGAGTCAGAACTCGACACAATCATTTCATCTCTTTCAAACTAAAAACTTGACAGTCTGACAGTCTGAAGTGGAATATAACCGGGCAGACAAAAGATACAAGGCTGCCAAAATTTCTGTTTGGTAAACCGCCAAGGTCATAATTTACACAAGACACACCAGGGGGGCCGGTGTGCACAACATGCAGCGGTGTATCTGCACACAGCACCTGAGGATGCTGCCAGGCTGAGTGTGTTGCAGGCTGGTGGTGATGTCAGGCTGGTGGAGGAGCAGAGAGCAGTAGGGCACTCAGAGAGCAGAGCCGGCCATAATTAGAACAGGCCCCTTTGCAGACATCGTGTCCTAGTTTCTTCACACTTATCAAGCATAGAGAACACAAACGCACGCGCAAGAGTGCACACACGCGCTTCAAGCAGATAGACACCAATATGTGCACGCACACTCATTGTTCAAATAACACGTAATCTGACTCATAACTGCAGGTAGAAAATATCAACTCCCTGCAGCCCGGAGGTGTCGAAACAATCACTGGAAAGTCGTGTCTCTGGTCTCTGTCCTGGAATAGCACTCCTTCTCCAGATGATGTAATACCCCAAAAGAAATGTACAACAACAACAGGCCTGAGGCACAACGATATGTACAAGTCCTCCCTGATGCAATTAAAGTCTTAAGTAAGACTTAAAGGCAGGACAACCCGCAGGACAAAAGCTTAGAAGAAAACATTGTGATTTTGTGTGTGAGGTACTTAAATGAACAAGCAGTCTGTCCTCAGGTGTCATCTTATGTGTCGCTGAGATCTCTGTCCTCCTATACCAAGAGGCAAAACAGTCAGCTTATAGATTGACAGAGCTGTTTGTTTGTCAAGGTTAGAGGAGCTCCTTTAAGATAAGAGCTTTGTGTTTGTGCAGCTGATTGATTCTATACTTTAAAGCCTCCAGTCAGCATTCATAAAGTCAATACAACCACAGGATAGAAGAGAAAAGCTCAGTGTGCAGAATGACACTTGAAAACATCCCTTCTTACACAAACCTTTTAAACAACTATTCAAAAGAAGCTATTTTGCTCCCGCTGGCAATCAAAACAACACAAATTACTTTCTCCGCTACACCTGCTTTTGACAAACAAGAAAACACGGGAAATGAGATTTCAACAGCACGTCAATTTGTATAATAGAATCCCAGCATACGTGTATTGGCGTGTTGATTCCTGATGCACATTAGTGCTAATGTTATTAAGCCAAAAGTAAACAAAGCAGGCTGTAGAAGCATGGAGAGATTATTCACAAATTCAATATTAAGACTCATGTATGCACTGGTATGGTTATTTAGGCAATAATGAGTGGGAGACAGCAGGTAATTGTGCATGTTCCCACGGGTGCTGTTAGGCCAGACGCTTTGTGTCGAGCGGGCGATACAACGCAATGATATTGCACTGGTATTACACTCAAGGTCATGATTGCTTGTACAAACAATAAAGTAGCTGAATTCATTTTAACTCAAAAAGTAATTAACTAGCCTGTGATTAAATGCTGTCTCTGTCATTAGCGACGCCCTGTTCATAAGTTACTTTGTCCACACTTAAAAATCAGCGTCCAAGACCGTCGACAAGGTTATTAACAAATGTGTGCAGTGACAGTATGAGGTGTTTCTGTCTGTAGCTGTGTCCCAATTCTGTACTACACACTAATTCAAACTAGGTTCAGAGGAATATTGTTTTTCACAGAGGAAAAGTTAACTTTACTCAAAAAAGTAGGTGTGCAGAATAAATAACAATTAGACTTTCTTTTATGTTTTCCCAAGGTCTCCTTGAAGTGTGACAACCACCTGCATTTGTTTCTCGTGATCCAATTCCATAGTGTGTACTGTGTGCATGCAACTGCACACAGAATACGCAGTATTCCACCTGGACACGTTTGGGTGTACGAAGTGCATGCACTGGTTGCAAAAAGAAAAGAAAAAAAAGTATATTGCAACAGCCATAAACCAAGACAAACTCAAGTCTTCATAACTAGAGTCCACAAACCAATGCGTAGGTGACAACATCCACTATTATTATCCAGACTGTGGGTGTGCCTGCATTGCCCCACAGTTGTTGGGAATGT
Source organism: Serranus cabrilla (assembly GCA_903364295.1). Taxonomy (NCBI): domain Eukaryota; kingdom Metazoa; phylum Chordata; class Actinopteri; order Perciformes; family Serranidae; genus Serranus; species Serranus cabrilla. The sequence goes on from CAFUXE010000080.1 coordinate 315,725, forward strand.
AAATGGAAACATATCCAACATGCTGGTGCACATTTCTCTGCTTCACCCAGATTGGGTGCTCTTAATGTTTTAAGTTAAAACTAATTGGAAGATTCCTCCTAATGCACAAGTTTTCTGTTTCATCAATCCATTTCTTTTGTATTTTTAATTTCAATCCAAATAGCCAAATAGCCTATTGTGACCTGTCAGTGTTCAAACTGTGTAATACAGTGTTTCTTGTTTTTATTAAGAAAATAGTTTACCAAAGTTGCCAGTAACCGTGACTCCCAAACAGCATTAACCAAGAGGATTTTGTGTACCGTTACACTCCCTCTACATACAAATTGGACACTTCTGTAGTCGTCTTTTATAGGGCATATTTTCAGTAGATAGTATGGAAGAAAATCAACATTCTTAGCTGTTTTATACTAATAGGAAATTGTACAATACATGCGCCTTTAGACATTGATCAAACTGAAACTTTAGAACATCACTGACAATTCTTCACCAAAAGAAATTATACAAAAACTTAATGTTGTATTCATTCTTTTTTTTTTGTTTCTCATCTCTCCTCTCTTAATGTTTTGTATTCCTTTGGGGACAATAGTGTTCATTAACAGAGCATTCATAAAATCATGTGAAGTTGGTGTTCTGTCCTACAATGAACAATTATCCACTATTCTCTACAACTTTTGGAAAATGATCAAACTTTGTCTTTGTGAAGTTTGATTTGCCGTGACTTTCACAAGCTGTCAGTGATACTAAAAAAAACAACAACAATATGTATGAAGTTAGCTTCAGGAATTGTGACACAGTGATCATCTCTTCTTACTTTTGAACATTTCATGCTATCATGGACTCTAACTCATTAACAAAAGTTGTCAACATTTCTATTGAATAAAGTCTCTCTGTTCTTTGGTACTGTGGGTCAGTTTGAAGCGGGGGGGTGAAAGGACCTTGAGAGGATAAAAGAACAATTAGTAGAGATTACAAGAAAATAGAGTAGTGCTAAAACACACACTTTAACACACACACACCAATCAATCTCCATTGTGGCAGCATGGCAGCAGCGTGGCAGCAGCTAAGTGGAAATCATTTACTTAAAGTCATTATGGAAAGGAGAAAGAGGTCAGACGCTCTGCAAGGCAGAGAATCCAGCTCCTCCACTGCACTATCACAACACCATCAAGACAGAGATACCAATACTATCTAACAGCCGTCAAATCATTCGACTCAGTGATGCATCATACTTTATCATGATTGAGGCCTTTTACGTCAGCTAGGTTTTCAATAACTCAATGTGATTCAAAGTTCAGATATAAATGCCACTGTCCTATAAACTTTGTGCATGAGCACAGACTGACTCACCCAGAGCTTTGGTTGCAAAGCTTTATAATAATGGTGGCAGATTTAACATCATAATTCTTGATCATTTTTTCTTATCAATTGATCCCTGATTTCCGGCGAAAGCATTTCTAGCTAGAGTCCAATGATTTTCATGAGCAAACTGTATCAAACTGTATGTTGGAGGATAAAGGTAGGAGTGGCGTTTTTTTGGATCCCACTGCCTTTCAGAACAAGACACCCTCTGATGCGAGGTCAGGGCAATACGTCCTGTATCACAAAGCGTCATGGCGCTGCACTGTGTCTTCTTTTCACTTTTGAAGGAAGCTAGCAAAATGCAACCGTAGCATTGGTAAGAAGTGGTTTATTAACCAAACATTTACCTTAACTCCAAAATTAAACCTACACGAGACGTATGAAGTTACTGGATCCACCTGATTGTCAGTTGGACATGGGCCTTCAAAGATCTTATATTTTTAAATTGTTGACAGGTGTAGGTGTGACAGTAATAAGTGGCATGTTGAATCCTTATTCCCAAGGACAGATTCAATATCACTCTTTGCCACTGTTGAGTGCTTCACTTTATGGGAAATTTGTCTTTTGGATGATAGATTTTGATGATAGATTTTTGGACCACTGATAGAAAGGCTACTGACACAAACCATAGCTTTGCCTCCAAATACAGAATAGAGAATTCCAACTATGAAACCAGGATAAGACGTGCATACCCCATAATCAGACTCACATCAGTGTATTCTGGTACAAGTACCGTTTCACCATGTGGTCTACCAGCTGTGAATGAATATAAATGTATGAATATAAAGCAAGAAGGTGAACGGAGAATACATGCTCAGCAAATCCCTCCTTTGTGTAAGTAAAGGTCTTTGTGCAAACTCAGTCAGTCAGCGACACCAGCCATCGCTTCTCATGTAGATCAGTATTGATCCGACAGTCAGGAAGGCGGCAGAGGTCATGTTTAAGTTAAGGTCAACTAATGGATTCCCAGTAAGCCCAGCATCAATGCAACTGACACTTTAATTACACTGAAAACATTCCAGCACACAGCGACAGTGTTAGCATCACCAACCTCTGGATGATTGTCCTCCATGCAGAACAGGAACTCCTCCAATTTCTGCAACAACAGAGAAACATTTGTTGAGGCCACACAGTCATAAACCTGCTCATGAATTATTGAAAATGCAATTATGTTGGCTGTGTACTGTATGTGTGCAGCATCATCATAATGAGGAGAGGTTGTAATTATTCATCACCAAAACTGACAAGGAGAAAATAGATTAACTGGCTCATCTGTACTGCAGGTTCCCTTTGTTAGTATTCAAAGTGTGTAATTGTACATTCTTCTCTAAGGAAGGAGGTAATTACTGTACCTATTGGAGGCTAACATATTGTTTGTGGCTTTAGGGTAAGTAAGTACATAAGAAGGCAGAGTAACAACAAATAATCAGCAAAGTTTTAATTATTATTGTTTAATCACAAATCGTGTAACTTCATGCTCTCGTCGCTTTGCTCTGCAGTAAACAATCCACCTCATACAGTATCAGAGATCACATCGTTTAAACGCTGCAATCCTGAACCAGCCACAGGACTTAGATTGTCTTTCGCTCTCTCCAATTACATTCATCTCACAGCAACATGTAATCTGTCACATGCGGTTTTCTAGGTACAGACTGCGAAGGTTTTCTGGCACCCAACTGAGAAAATACTTTTCTATTGTCTGTAGCTGTGAGATGAAAACACTCGTATCTACCTCATTAGCAGGACGTTTTCCATACATGGGTCTTCAAATATTCAGAGTAGAAACCTTATTTGCATATGCTGAATGAGACTAAATGGATGGCATGGAATAATAAGAGTAAAAGACACATATTTTTTGTTTGCTACCACCAAAAAAAGCCAGAGCTATAGGACACAGAAAATGTCCACTTTATGGACAGCTGGTTGGTTAAAGCATCAATGTTTTGTCATTCAAGTAAAATGTCACAAAGACCATTTACAGTGCAGAAGTGACCTACATTATTAATTTTTTGTCATTTCATAATCCTTCAGGGCCTCTTGTGTCCTCTGCTGCTGTTTTTCTTGAAATAGAAACTATAATAACAATAAGAAAAAAGACACCACAGCACTTTTTAACTATGGAATTCCCAAACCGAAAGCTAAACTTATCTAGCATTAGAACTTTGTGGAAGGCTGTAGCATGGGCCAAATAAAAACTCATTAAATTTTAGAGTGAACCATGGGGCAGATAGTCAAATTATTTTTCACTTCCGTTCACATTGGGAGATGGGGCATTTGTGCTGCATTCATAACATGTCGGAATAATCAAACAAATGAGCTCCCCACTTGAGAAATTCACATGAACTCCTCCTCAAGTTAGAACAACACCTCAAATTCTCCATTTGGGAAAAAGGCTACAAATGCATGTTTAACCATTCATATCTTCTTTGCCTTGTCCACGTTGTTTCCATATTTAAAATTCAAGCTCAAACACACCCAAGTCAAAACAACATGTTACCATGTTAAATGTGACCATTCAGGGAGCATGAATGCCCCACTGGCTTTGGTGGAGGGCTGTGCTCTCTGATTCTAGTTTACAGGTTTTATTGTTTTCATGCCTTTCTAGCTTTTTATTTCTAGCTTTCATATTCCAAACATACCTGTTCTTACTGTTTGCTGCCCCTTTTGTTTGTTATTCATTTGAAGGCTTTGTTTAACTGCGCAGTGTTTGCACTTGTTTAAATGTTTCTGAGCTGATAAAATGATAAAGTTGTATGATTAGTAGTATTATATGTATTTTTTTCTTCCCTGTCAATGAGTCATGGATTCTTTTTATTGTATTTTTTTTGTATCTTAAGTGAGCAGCACCTGTGCTCTGAACTATTCAAGGATATATGCTAAAATCTACAACGTATAGAATGTCTTTTCCAGCCACAACAATTTTTCTCCACTGACTTTTAGTGTTTCTAGCTTTAGAGGACACAGAAAATAGAGTGCACAGGACGCAGACAAAAGAGAGAAATGGTTGGCTGTCTCACCTTCTAGTTCTTGGAGAAATGTTAGGAGGGGCCGGGCTTTAGGAGGAGAAAGAAAAGCAGAGAGAAACAAAGGGAAAGCAGAAAATGGATCATGCAGTTTGTAAAATGCAGTCAGGCAGGCAGGGAAAGAAGACATTAGTGCAAAGTGTACATTTATGGTTGCACAGAGCGAGACGGGAGAGAAGGTTAAAGGATGCAACAGTAGGAGAATTAAATATGATAATGAAAATCCACAACTCCCAGTTTTAATACATGCAAGTGGGAATTCTGCCGACAGCGGTAAAGATCATTGATAAATATTTGCTTCCAGTGCATTAAATCCATACTGAAAAGAGTACATTTGAAATTCAAAGTATCTAATATGGTTAGAAAAAAAACAGCAAACATGATATAAATCACAGTCTGAGCGCCAAACTAAAATATAGTCTCACAAAACATGTCTGGTTGTGCTTTTTTTTTTTTTTATTAATGCTGGCTGTGCTGGCTTTGTTCCTATCTCAGACGAGTCTGTCAGACTACGTGGGCGGAGGAAAGTGTGAGGAGAGGAGAGAATGAGTTGGACTCTGCCCTGAGGCAGTGGACCTCAACTCACAGTGGGATAGACCAGCACAGAGTACTCGAACAAACACACAGGCATGCACACATGCATTCCCACTAAACGCTGGTAATCATGCAGAAAGAGAGGCTTAAATCTGCACTCTGCAGAATGAAACTCTTCAAGGAAGCAAAAATATTTCCAAATGGTTGCCTCCCTAACGCCCACATTTTCCTCGTTTGGAAATACCTTCGAGCAAACCTGCTAATAGACTGCTGCTCATCTCGCAGAAGCAGAGAGACTTTTATATCCTGACAACAGCTGAATGTACGAACTGAAAATGTCGTCTCCAGTCAAGTGGGAAGACTGACCGAGCAGACACACTTTTGTGGGTTCACGTTTTTGTAAGAGTAAAAAAAAAAGAAGAGAAAAAGCAAGTGAATCTGAAAAAAAGCTGCTCTCATTTGACCTTTCAGTAGCAAAGATGTGTTATGTGTAAAAAAAATGTAAGACTGAAGCGATGGACAGCCTCAAAGGGCATCTTTTACATTCAAGATACTGTAAACGTCTGCCTGCACACATCAATCTGTCATGGTAGGAAAGCACCGGCACAACACATAATGTGTTGTTAACACAACACTGTTGCGTTACCTTTGTGAACTCAGAGTTCTGTAAGTTGGCCTCGGGACACCAGCGCCCTCCTAACGCAGTCAGCATGGCACAGTCTTCTTCTTCTTTGGTGCCTGACTGGGTTGGAGAATAAGATAGGGAAAGTGCAGTGGGGAGGTCTTCCATGTCTCCTCCGCTGCAGCTGGGAGTCCGCAACTGGAGGCCTCGCAGGAACAGGTGACAGGCCTCCAGGTCGGCTTCCCAGATCCGCTCCAAGCCCGGACAGCCACAGCTACAGAGAGGAACAGACCAGCATGTTATTCCATAACCATACCATACATAACCATAGGATACCCAACAGTATTTTATCGTATCGCATCATATCGTATTGTATCGTAGTGTATCGTATCATACAATGTAACAAAAGACAAAATGTGATATATAAATGGTGTTGACAGGATTTGGAAAAACCAATACAATTGCAGTAAAAAAACATGGCGCAACACCTTACTGCAGGATGCAATGCAATGTCATGTGATGTGGTACAATGTGGCACAATGCAGTATATGACAAATATGGTACAGTTAAATATGATGTGATACTCTAACTATACTATATAGCAGTAGATATATTCATATATATATTATTGATTTCATTGCCCAAATGCAGTTGGGCCACTTGTTTTTCAACATCACAACTATTTAACTATACATATAATGGACATCTTTGTTTAATTTTGATGATATATGTTGTCACAGTTCTTTCTTAAATATCATCTTCAGTTGGATACTAGAAAGTCAACACAATAGCACTTGCATACATGACACGTTATGTATGAATAGTGTGACAAAGCACTTTTTCGCTCTCTCATGGAGAGTTGGATGAGATGGTTGATATCACTCCTGTGTTTGGCCGTTTAGTATTGACCTGTAACCAGGAGATGATTAGCTTAGCTTAGCAGCAGGTGGAAACAGTGCTGAAACCCATGTGTAACCACAACCTATATTACATGTTCATTTGTGACCTTTAGAGGTGTTGATGGGTGTATTTTTGAACTTTGGAAGGAGCTGGGCAGCTGGTTCCATCTGCTCCCCCTTTTTTTTGCTAAGCTAGGCTAATTTCCTGGCTGTTGCTTGGTGCTAAACAGGCAGCGTGAGAATGGTACTGACCTTCTCATCTAACGCTCAGCCAGGGAATGAATAAGTATATTCTCAACATACTGAAAGAATTCAATGTACATTGAATCCACATTTACAAAGCTATAAGATGCTATGAGAACACACAGTGTGCTGTGGAATAATGGACACATCATGACTAATAACGGTACATTCAGAGTAATCTAAAATTACGCTCAGCTGCAGTATGCATGTCATGGCAATGGGCTGCTGAATGATGACTGAGCTCAGTACAGGAACACTAAAGGACATCTTTAATAACATCTCTATAATAAAGCACTGACAAAAGAGTGACAGGCTGGAAATGAATCATTCAAAGATTGTAATTCCATTGACACAATGTAATGAGAGTGAATGTGCTCCTGGTAGGCTGCCCTTTCCTTCAAAGAGCTGCAGCAGAGACAGCACAGGGGCTGGATGTGTTCATCTCTGCTGGGGTCACTGAGCAGGAGTTCAGAGGGAGGACAAGAAGATTGCTTTTTGTTTATCTACTCAGTGAGTTACAATCAGTCATCCTTCTTCTCTCTCCTTCGCCCCTGACCCGGTGACATCCCAGACTACAGCTCCCAGTGTAAAAACACAAGAGAACAATTAAAGCAGCTACTTCTGATTTAGAGTATTATTCAGAAAATGAGCGACACAGTCACTGACCAGCAGAGTTCTCAGTTCATTGCTTCTTTATTTATGTTGAGCTGGTCCCTGTGTGAAGGTGAACATTTACAGCACCACCAGACACACATGGTGTCTTATACCATAATAACAAGATTTTTTTTATGATTAAACTATCAGGCCTTTAATTGCCAACCATCAAATTGTGATTTTTTTTTTCACTGAAGTGCAAGCTGTGTACACTAAACACATTCTCCAGCTTTTGCCACCACAACAAAAAATCCAAGGAAAACCCTTGAAGTCCCTCTAACAGCACGACAGTGTTGATGCTGAATTATAAGCAGGTCCTTTTGGGCTTCCCCCCTGAAAAAAAACAAAACATAAAAAGCCCTTTTTTTCATTTCCATTAAATGAAATACTCGCCCACTGGCTCGTATTTGAGACCTCTAACCTTTAAAATATTCATATTTATTCCCCTTCTTCTTTCAGTGACCTTTACCTAACAAATCATTCCAAAATAACTGTGGTCCCAGGTGACATTTTAAAACCAAATCCATTGATCTTGTTAGAAATTCTACCTTTAATATGGTTTAGGGGACGCATAACAAGTCCCACACCAAAGAGCATAAATATTTCCCTGTCTGAACAACCTTGTTTCCAGGAATCCATCTTGTGTAGAAGACAAACTAAAGCTGACAGGATGCGGGGACAAATATGTGTTTTTTATGTGATCAGTAAGACGAAGAAATGTCCTCAGTCCCTCCGTATGTGCCGATTTCCAACCCAGGAGGAGATTCTCTGTCACAATAACTAATTCTCACATGGACTGATTCAGAAAGATGAAAAAAACACAACAATTTCATACTCTAAGCACATATAAGCCTTTATAATATATTCAGTATTTTCACCTAGAGAGTGCCTCCTTGCTGCGCAGTTAGATTGAGAAATTGCTCATTCTTCATCACATATAAACAAACTCAAAAGGCAAGATGCACCCAGACAATATTGTTTAATCTCTCCCTCTGTTCCTTCCACTCTCTCTCTCAGTGATGATGAGGCCCCCTGAAAATTGAATGCCACTTGTTTTCCAGCCCATCTCCTGCCTGAAAAGGCTGCCAACCTCTGTACCCTGCCAACGCACGCCTCTCAGCCGTTCTCTAACCTTCATTTGGCACACAGACAATAGAAAAATTGCTCGGCCCAGCCCCCTCTGCCCTCGCCAATTCGCTACTCAACGCCCGTCGCTTCTGAATTCTGCTATAGTGGCGACGCAGCCAGTGAGCCATGCCATTGTTATTTGTCTCTTCTGAAGTGGAGAGGCACACACACACACACACACACAGATTCGGCTGGGCACACATGTGTTAACTTACACACATACACATAAATCATTCTGTGGGGATTCAGTGTTGTACAATCAGAAATTCCTTTTTTTTTTTAAAACGTCAAAGCCAGCCTCATTTATCACAAAAACTTCTTTTCAACGACAACCACAATGTATTACAAATAACAGGCATTTGGATTAGGGTTCTGTGTACTGAAAATGCACACAACATGTCAGCTCCTAAGCAGCATCCCTATGAAGGTGGCCTCCTTGTGCCCGTCGGTATGAACTCCTAACCCGGGGGTTAATTGGTGGCAGCCGCTCGGCCTGCCTTCTGAAAGTGGCAGGGTGTGGGTGTGCTGCTCCGCTGATGGCCCAGTAATAAGATGGAGAGACAGGCAGACACACGCCGTCGACAGTCTCAGCCCCCCCTGTGGGACCGCTGACTGACAGGACTGCTCTTTCTCCTCGAGGCATTGCGTTCACACGGACAGAAGGATTATAAATACAACTGCTGAGGGAAGGAGCAGCGGTCCGGTCCTGCTGGTGCCGGTCGGTTCAGTTAGACCTCTCCAGGGTTTAAAAGGCACAGAGCGGTGTGGCAAATATCCTCAGCTTTACCCAGCATCAGGTCATGTGCTCAGCTGCAGCTTTAAGTTTCACACATGAATACCAATGACAGACAGAGTGTGAAAAACAGCTCCTATCTTCAGTCACAGCTGGAGTTTTTAGCTATCTAAAGATCAGCCATCACCCCGAGAAATTACTCTCCCAAATAAAATAAAAATGAATGTGTCTTTCACCTGTAGTCTCATTTCAGTGCTTCTGGATCCAAAAAAGCGATAAACACAATAAGAATTCATTAGAAATGTAACAATACTTCATGAGATGGTTAATCCACGATATAAAACAAGGGACCATTTGACTTGGTGAGCTGAAAAATAAATTGCTCTGCTCTTATTTTACAGCAGAGGGCACTGTATGGTTTTTACTTCACTTTGACGATGGTCTTAATCACTCAAGTCAGTCGCTGTATAAAGTTCATGACGGTGCAGACGAGACGACGATGATAAGTAGCTTACACTTCTCAAAATGTCCCAACCCTAAACACATGGCTACTTATTATGCAGCATGGAGTCATTCTATTTGAACCCAGGTATTGATGACTCAACTCGGACTCGATTCTGGCTCTTCTTTGGTGACTTGGACTTGACTCAGCTACAACACAGAAAACTGACCTCAGCTAAATTAACCAGTAATCCATTGAGATTACACTTGTGTCATTCAGTAAAATTACATTTTATCAATAATATGAATGTTAAACTAGATTCTGTCCGAACTTTTTAGAAATGCAGTTTAAGTTAACATCACATTACAAGACAACAAGGCAGATAAGCGCAGGTTCACATTCAATATTCCAACAAACCGTCTGTGAAGAGAGCTCCATCCAGGCAATACATTTTATGTTGAAACGGATATATACATTTTGACTTTTGAATTTAATTTTTTACATTCTACGATGTGTCCCTCCTTTTTGGAATCCGGGTTTCTAGAATTCACACCTTAAACGCAAGACGGAGACGCTAATGTTTTCATCTTAATCATGCAGCAACATCTCCAACAGCAGCAGCTGAGGAGAGGTGTTAATAATATGGTGAAATACAGGCGGGTGACTATTGGATGAGGTGTGATGGTGAAGTGAACAGTTTGTATGGTGGGTGGCTTCATGTCTGGGGAGGTTTTTACAGCTGACAGCTGAGCACCGAGTCCCGCTTTGTTTCAAACACTTTATCTTTTATAAAATCACAGTTGTGTACATTAAATGGGATAATAGAGTTTTTTTTAGCTCCCTGCTTGGAGTCTCTCATTAAATTCTCTATTTTTAACAAACAGGTCTGTTCTGAGTTGCATTGTACCATTAAATATGATAAATGACATCCTAGTTTCAACAGAAGAATGCATAAATGTAGGAAACATTCGAGAGGCATTTCCTAATGAAACATCTACATAATGTATTAAACAACTGCTGCTAATCTGAATAAAATGTTTTTTTTGTTCTGGTGACACACTTACAGCATCTGCACAGCTCTAACATCCTGTTCTAGTCTTTAGCAAGGGAGAGATAATTGGTTTTTTCAACACCATCCGTCTCCACGGAGACCAGACATCTCACCAGTACTAATCTGCC
>CAFUXE010000080.1:326736-350074 GCA_903364295.1 Serranus cabrilla
CCTCTGGTGATGGAAGCTGATCCAAAGCTAGAGAGCCAATCAATTAATACTGAATGTGATGAGCAGGGAAATTAGTTTATTGTGCTTCATACCCAAGAAGGAGTCCTTTAATGTGATTTTTCTTCCAGTAGTGATGTGGTTAGATAAATATGACCTATAAAGTCTCTACTGGCGAAACTAAAAGATAGGATCAGAGAATAAAGGAGCTCTATTAAAAGGGCAAATATAAAGCACCCAGCATTCAATGATCTATTTTTTGTTTTATTGCTACTGGTAGTCTGGGACAGGAAGGAAAAATGAAATAGCTTTCTGGATAATAGATCTGGGAATTTACATCAGGAGAGAATAAATGGAGATTTTTATATTGTTATTTTTTATAGTGGGGTTACACAATATCTGTTTTTTGTGATAGTAATGTCAAGTTGGCCGATAAACAATCATGAAACACTGTGATCTAAGTGGAAGTAGTCACTGCCACGTCACACATTTGTTTCAAAGCCTTTCAAAGTTTTGCTTGCTAAGTTATCAGCTAACACTAACAGTAGCGAGGTGCAATGATTCAAACTGAACAGCTGACTCCTTAGAGTGTCTTTTGGTACAACAGATGACTGAACAGGATATTCTTAGGTTCATAAACTGAAAACACAGTAAAAGGGTAAAAATACTGAGACAAAAACACACGCAGTGCACGATGGTAGTGACTTGTCAATCACATGATAGCCCCGCCCGAAAGCTACCCTGCATTATTGTCCATAATTTACAAAGTGAACATCATGCTGTAATAAAGAAGACTTGAACTATCGACTGAGACCAAAAACTCATTAGGAAAATATTTATTGATTTAACTTGGATGTAGGGTCGTTTTCTCATAGACTTCTTTTTGCCACCGGTGGAGTCGCCCTCTGCTGGCCATTAGAGAGGCACTTGTGCATAGTTTTCACTTTTCAACCTCCAAAGGTTGCAGAATAACTATGCTATTGAGTTGTATTATGGCAGTTGTAGGATCCATTATGATTTTTGCTGTTGATGTAAATATTGAAAGTTCTGCGTTGGAGGTTTGCTATTGCTTGTAGTGTGTATAAAGGCTATGCTTTCCCAAATTTTTGTACCCTTTGTACAATTCAAAAAATCTCAAAATCAAACAAACAAAACACAAAACGGCCACCTGCCCTATTGACAGAAAAGGTCCCGCTCCTCGCTCTCCTGCTGGGCGCTGAGATCGCAGCCATGTTGCTCCTTGACCATGCAGAGCCACAGCCTGTGCATCCCTCAACAACAAACGGGCCTGCAGTGTGTGACTGACTCCTGGCTCCCATCCAAAGAGGTGACCCTGCCTCTCCAAGGATGTAACCCAGAAAGCAACTCCCTCTCACACACAACACAGTAAAACATGGGTCAAGCAGTCACACAGTGTCTCTCTGATAGTATAGGCTTTTCCTGGCTCAAAGTAAGCCCAAGTGGCCTAACCCTCCCCCTCTGAATGCTTAAAAAAGAGACTGAGTATAAAGCACAGCTCATGTGGTGTACACAATAACATTACCAGCTCTAATCATCCATGTGTAAAACACGAATGGTTCCAAAATGCTGCAGAATAAGAGCTGATCGCTTTGCAGCTGCTCGCTGTCAGCAGAGACGAGCTAAGCAGCTCTAATCTCCATAAGGAAGCATAAACTCGCGTATGGTGTCGACACTTGACTGGGTTCCACACCCACTGCTCGAAAAAAGTCAGCCACTCAGCACATCACAGTCCTGTTGTGGAACTGTCAGCCGGTCTGGGCGACCACCCGCAAACAAAACAGACCCATCCTCTGTTATTCAGGAGCCCCGAGACGCAGGTTAGCAATCACAAACACAGAAAAAGATATTGTTTTGTCTAAAAGGGTTTATACAGCGGAGGGAAAAGGTGGCAACTGAGCTGATGTGAAGGTATAAAAAAATAAAAAGGGCTTAGAAAATATGTGAGAAGGTGGGAAGAGGAAGACAAATTGTGCAGGTGAGAGACAGAGTGAAATGTGAGAAAGCCGCTCTGGGAGACAACGGCATAAGAAAAAGGTGTGAGTGCATGATGTGGTGGGTGAGGTGATGTATTGGGGAGACAGTGCTCTGGTTTAGAGGACGACAGAGGTTAGAGGGACATCCTTGGAGACTGTGTTGCTCTGTTTATGTCTCCTGTGGAATATTGAGTCTTCGTGTCTGCAGAACAAAACCCTCTTACCTGTGCAATCTGTCTTCCAGCAGCTTCATGTACTTGGTAGTGTTCTCTTTCAGTCGGCTTTCTGTGTGGAGAGAGAACAACAGCCTGTTACTCACTACTTTTATTAGCCATGATGGGGTAACCTAGCAACAAATCACAGCTCTATTACCATTTGAAAAACTTGTCATTAGCTATATTGTACAGAACACAGGCTCTGATAGGAAAGGTAGCAGGCACAGTTGGAGATGTGGTGAGAAAATGCAACAGTGCAGTCCGGTATAGCTGGTTCTCTCTTTAGACAAACACACAATCGAGGAAATATCATTCCCACCGCTGTAAGAAGGGATAAAATCGGAGACTGAGCCTTAGGATAAAAGGGGATTCTGACATGGCATAGGTCCTTGCGGTGCCAGATTTTCTGTGGGGCATAAAGTTGGATGGATAGCTTATGCTGCTTCCTGCACCCTGCTGCCAGCAGTGAGCTGTGCCTTGAGGAGGCAGACGCAGGCTGGCTGAGTGTTAGACAGGATGGAGAGGAGGGCAATCTGAGTGCCGTTAATGAGCTCATGTATGAAACATGAGAATATGCCCCCCGCAGCGGCAGATCTTTGAACACAATAGGATGCACTTATATCAAATTGTGCTGCATATATATGTGCACACAAAGCTATAGTGTTCAACATAATCCTCATCCTCCTCTCCACTGAAACACACACACACAAAGCTGGCCTCATGAACGTGCCCATCCCCATCTGAACAACTTAACAACCAGAATCAGTGCTTTCCCGCACACTGAGGAGGTGCTTCTGGACCCTCAGAAGAAGTCACAAGATGATTCAGAGAGGTCATGAAATAATTACCTCAACAACATAGAATGAAAAAAACAAAACAATTCTGCATATTTTTTCAGGCTTTTCTATACCATCACCATTTATCTGCAAAATACTTTGTTTAATACATTTACCTGTTCAATCTTAAAAAGGAAATTAAAATATGTTTAAGTAGAATTTCTGCATCAAAAATGGTTATTGGGCTAAGTCCTTGCATGGCAGACCCCTGTTCAAATCTAGCCCAAGGTCCCTTAGTCGCATGTTTTCCCCACTGTTCTAATGACGCTGTAAAATATCCCCAAAAATCATGGAAATAAATAACATAAAAAATAGAATATAATATGTTGATGGGCAATTTAGACCTTAACCAATTAAACCTAAGCGGCATGTTTTTGGACTGTGGGAGGAAGACGGGGGGAACTTGCAAACTCAACACAGAAGAGCTGAACCAGCGACCCTCTCGCTGTGAGGCGAAAGTGCTAAGTCCTGTATTGTGATATTGTCATAACATATACAGTTTAACCAGCAGATGTTTGAAGCTTCATACAGTACATGCTATCAAACTCTCAAGAAAGTGTAAAAACACATTTCCCCACATTACATACCGAGCTAAAAAGATAAGTCAGAAATTGCTTCATTTTAAGGAAACAGAAATGTTCCAAACCTTCTCTAATGTAATGCCACTTAGCTTTCTCATGCAGACAGATAGTCACCTAATTGGGTGTTCTGAATCACACTGAGGTTTGAAATATAATGTGTAACATTGTCTTCTTGATGGTGGTTATTAGACAGCATCAGCTCCAGGATGAGACATACTGGGGGGGCTGGCACAGCGGAGAGAAAAGGAAAAACTCATAGACTAAGTGGCTGTGACACACATACATATTCCTGTTCATATATGGGGAGGAAACGAGATGGAGATAACCAGGTTATTTATGGCAGCTTCATGTGTGTTATAGAAAGAGAACTCTTGCCAGAGAGTCATTTTCATTCAAAGTGGCCAAATCTGCTCAATCAGAGGGAAGAGGGAGTAGCTATCACATATCTGGTGAGCAGATCTGGTGTACGTGGACCAGACAGCTCACTTACCACCCCTCTAATTGCTATGTGAGATCCTATCCCACCTGACAGAGTCTCCTATGTCAGCTTCCATTCATGCCGGCTCCGTTAGGCAGCATGCAAGGAGATAGCTGTTGAATAATACATGGGGGCATTAAGCCTGACTTCAGATGGCACAGGGCAAGTTCAGATGCGAGATGACTAAGTAGGCTATGGGTGAAACAAGAGCAAGAGCCAGATTTAGAAATAATATACGGTGAGGAATAGAGGCAGTCAATACAAAACGCAGGTGGAGATTTGAGACATGAGTGTAGTAACTGTTAACTTAATATTTCCTCAGTGTGCCATCCTGTCGCCATGCCAACCGTTGGCAAAACTAGCGAGCCTCTTCGGGTGTGACAGATGAAAATAATCTTTTCTTTATAGAATGGGACAAGACATCAAGCAGCAGAGCCTCCTCCTGCGCTGAGTGGGACCAGAGCGCTGGGTGATATTACCACTTCCTGTAAGTCAGCAGGAGGCTGCTGTCACTGGCGGGCCATGCGAATAAAATCGGCACTAAAAAGGCCATAAAGAAGAGAGCCAGTCTGTTAGCCCGCGATACATGCAGCACTATATTTGGTGTCGAAGGAACCTCACAAAGGCGTTTCACAGAGCCTGCACTGGAAAATTCATGAGCTCAGCCTCCCCTCACACCAGTGATCCCAGCAGGAGCTGAACATCACTGATTGCTGCCGAGGACCCCGGCCAAAATCGAAGAGGCCATTCATTCATAACACAAACACAACTGAGACGCTATTGAAAGATGATGAGAATGCATTATTGGATGTTGCAAAAAGAATTTCTTAATATAGGTCAACATACTCATTCATTATTCTAATGAAGAAATAATTACTTGAGTTAAACAGATGTAAAGTGGATAAAAATGATGAAGCTGATGATTACAATCAGTTGTGCAGACAAAGCAAATGGAGCAGACATATCGCACAGTGATGCACAATTCCCGATGATGAAGTTATGGGCTTTAATGAGCCTGCAGAAGTTAACGAAGGCAAGGTGTTGGGATTCACTGCTGCATTATGAGCATTTGAACAGCTCTCTAATTGAAAGTGAATAATGCAGTCATTTCTTCATTGCCTTGTAACAATAAAAGCAGCCAACATCTGCGAGGCCTTCGTGTTGTCAAACAAATTAGAGGCCGCTCCGTGCTAACGCAGCACCGCCGATATGCATGCTATAAAAGCCTGCGCATAATAAGGCAGAAGAGAAATTGTGTGTCTTTGTAATTGAGTTGAAGGCACCGACTGTGATTAATGTATTTAAGATCGGCTCGGGCTGTTTGAGTGCAACAGCTCTGCAGGTAACACAAACACACAGTCAGCATATGCAGACACTCACATCGTGTGAATGTATCTAAACTTAACAGCGGCCAAGCAGCATAGCTAATGAAGGCAGAGGGACAGGCTGATATCTCAGACAGACACTCAATAACCCATGATGCTTTAAGGCTGTGCGATCACAAGGCATAGCCGTACACAGATTGCAGTTGGCACGGCGTAACATATTGTGGGGCTATGCACGAATGCACAACAAAAAGAATCATTTGACCAAAAATTGGCTGTGTGTACAAAATCTGTGCTTGGGTGGATATATATATTTCAGTTCTGGGTGCTGAATTGCTCTGACTGAAATGTTAGACATGCTCACTGTCATTAGAATTCAAGCCAAACTCAGTAAATAGAGTTTGTTCGGAGGAGACTCTAAACTTACTTTCCTGTGGGCTCTAAAATAACATTTTTATTCAGATGGCTCAATCTGGGAAGCACTTAAATGCCCAACAAAGACCAACTTTACCAAAATGTGCAGCCATAAAAGCCCTAAAGCACTATCTAAACAGCTCACCTGCTCACATTCCTGCTCCATTAAACTGGCATCTTATTATTTCCTCCTGCATCCTTTGGGAAACTCCATTAGCACCAGGCTGATACATTTTCCACAAAAACACATTTCTGAATTTGTTGCCACGGTAGCTGCTCTGTCGAGGCTGCACTTAGACACTTTGGTGCTTTAGGCTTAATGCTAATGTGAGCATGCTAACATGCTCACAATGACAATGCTAACACTTCATTGTTCAGGTCCAGTGGAAATTACTCCACTACAAGTAAAAGTCCTGCGTTCAAAACTTACTGAAGTTTAAGTACAAAAGTATCAGCATCAAAATGCACTTTAAGTATTAAAAGTTAAAGTGCTCATTATGCAGATTATAAATATATTGTTTTTGATGTATTAATGTAAGCAGCACATTACTGTCATCAAGGTAGGGCTTATTTTAACTACTGAATGTACTTTTATGTGACTGTATAAACATGCATAATTATTTTAAATAGTT
The DNA here is from genome assembly GCA_903364295.1 of Serranus cabrilla. Lineage (NCBI taxonomy): Eukaryota > Metazoa > Chordata > Actinopteri > Perciformes > Serranidae > Serranus > Serranus cabrilla. The sequence goes on from CAFUXE010000080.1 coordinate 333,209, forward strand.
TGTATTTTTTCATGTTAAATCTTGACCTGAAAAGTAACTAAAGCTGACATCTAAACATAGTGGAGTAACTGTACATTTGCCTTTGAAATGTAGTGAAGTTGAAGTATATAATTACACATGTTGACATACTCAAGTTAAGTATCTCACAGGTACAATGTGCAACATGTCTCCCATCTCATGCAACTATAACCCTGCAGTCACCTAGACTTACAGGAGCTGCGTGTGATTCACATGTTTGAATAGTACAAAGTCTATGGAAGGTCAGGCCATAGACTGCTTAAAGAACTTTATATACAGTCTTTGGGTCAGACTGGATAAAGCCAGTCATTGTCTGGAGAATCTGAGTGGGTGTGACGATGATGTTTCTGTCATGTAACGTGTGCAACCAGATTTCTTTTTCTGCTACATTTTATTGTAAGAGAGTTGTACAGGAAATTAGAGGAGACAGAGGGAACCAAGGACCAGATAGCAACCTCTTCAACTTATATTCTTTCTAATGCCCAAAATACGTCTTAATGTATGCAATCCAACAGGAAAGTGCCCCTACTTTTCACTTGATTCATTACCTCAGTAAACATATTTGTAATATGTTTATGTTCTCAGTTGATGGTTTCAAGTCTTCAAAAAAGCCTGATGTTCATTTTGTAACTTACGGTCAAGTCAAATAAAAATCCACCCAGTAGTTGTTGAGCTATTTCAGTCTGGACCAAAAATGCTGCTAGCACAGCTAAAAACAAACAGCTGCACTGTGAAACTCAAGCTCCTTTTAAGTCATAAAAAAGAAACTGATTGATGCAGCGGTGGGAGCTATTGTAGTGGTACCTCAATCAACTTCCCTTTGTTTTTGCAGTAATTCTGATGGGTATGGACGCTATGATACTCACAATGGAATGACATCCTCTACTGAATCCCAGGAAAAATGAACACTGCCAAAACTTCAGAGACAAAAACCAGGAAACATTCTCCCGGGTCCACTTAACCACTACACTGCTCTCAATCATTCAGACACTCTTTAGGAGAAGAGCTGTCATACGTTCCATCATGCTCTCAACAGAAGCACCCTGAAAGAGGCAGAGGCATGAATAAATCATATATGTCCTCGCCTTTACTATCGGCACTCCATTAAGAGGAAATTGCATCTGTTTAATAACACACAGGGACAATATTTTGATGAACACTTCAGCTGCTGGACCGGTATGCACTTTTTTAGCTTGAACGGAGTCCCAAATCCAGCCAAGGACCATAAACAGAAGAAGCAATAGATGTTGGAGTTAAAGACAAAAAAATACTAATTAAACGTGTTTCAGTGGAGCCACGTTGAGAAGATAGCCTACCGTCTTTATCACAGAAAGCCAAATGACCTGCTACAGAATATATACTACCTGCATACTAACAATAGCATTAAATAAGCCTTGGCAGAACACTTGGATACATCAAGAGGAACACACACTGACACTCCCTCCACATTCGAATGTCCGCACTCCTGGGGGTCATTTACTTCTGTTATTCAGCTCTTCAATTATTTATTTGTAAATTTAGTATCACTCCACATCTCTCTTGGGGACAAAATTATACTCTCAGCAGGGAATCAAACCTCCGGCTATAATGGGTTCGGTATTCATCAGCACTCGCGTCAATGGCAATTAGAGACGTAATGGCTCCCAGGCCAAAAACCCCCCACGCCACAGAGTAGGCTGGGCGGAGATGCTCAACAAGCTGAAACTGTGTCGTTTAAGTGGATGCATGTGCATGGATCTTGCACGTATCAGCTGAATGTACATTCAGGCTCATGCTATGACAAAAGGGCTTTTCAAGAACAGGCATATGGTTTTCGTGTTATAAAAGGACACTAGTGTCATAAGAAATGCCTTGGAAACCAAAAGGATGGCCATCTTGACTTTGAAGTAGACTGTAATTTCTAATCCCCTCCAGCTAAAGAAATGGTAATGTGCTGTTTGTGGGCTATCAGTTTCCAGCTAGCATGTGCCAGCCCCTTATTACCAAATAGGATGACAGTTTAATGAGCCCCTTGCTTGGTGTCAGCACCGCCTTGTGAAACTGCGCCTGCTGCCATATTGTGTGCGCCCACTTGAGCATTTGAGCAAGCCGCACAACCAATCATTAACTTGCCGTCCCTTCCCACATTTGTGACGCGTCTCTCACCTGATTCCTTTGTTTAAGCCGAGCATTTGCATGTCGCTGGTTTCCCTGCCTCTGTGTCGCTTCAAGCTGCATTTTTCTGTGTGCAGTGTATTTAGGATAGCGAGGTGAACTTGAGCTTGTCTTTGGTGGATGTCAGATGAGAGATAAATGCAATGCAAGGTTGTTTGGCAAGTCAGGACTGCAACAAAAATCAGGAAGGTGACTGAGTTCCATACACATGCAGGTGAAAGGAAAATAAATCTGCAAGTAAAAGCAAATAATATAATATTAAACCATGCTCCTTTATTTGAGCGAAAATGCAAAGTCCTTGCATTACTGTATACCCCGTAAAAACTCAATGCAACTCTGCATCACTGCAACAATGAAAGGGTGCCCCCTAGTGACCGCAGAGGGTGCATTCAAGACAAGACAATGGGTCGTCACTGATGGTGATGGTGCAGCCACAGGCTGTAATGGTCTGGATGACAGTGTATGTTAGATGGCTGATTGCACACCTTGGGGTTGCAGCAGGAGCCTGATCCAGAGCTCCAGTCTCTGAGCTTTTACTCCTGACTTTGACCTCGTCACATCCCCTTTCCAGTCTCCCACCTCAGAGACTAAAGTGACTTTCTTTTTTTTTTAAAGAAATCTCCCTTTGACTGATGGACTTGAGAGTGCAGCACTGCAGGTGATGCTGTCAAAGTCCATTTATCTCTCTGCCAGTGCCAGGAGGCCAAACCAATCTACCCCCCTCCCCTCCCTCTCTTCTCCCTACCAAAAAGTGAGCCCTTCTCTTTAAGCAGCATTCAGATCCTGTAGTTGGAGAGTAGAGTGTGCAGGCGCTGATACATCATGTCTGCACTGAGTAGCTTGGAGGTAATTGGCTACTTCACACAATCTAAAGCTCATTTCCCCTGCACACACACCAACCACCACCCCTCCCCTTCCTCTCAACAACTGCCAATCCTGCTGGTAACTCATTTGATGCCGACTCCCCACTGACAGCAGATCACTTCTCCTTCATTTGGGAGAAAAGTCATCGTCCATTGATGTCCTCTCAGCGTGGAGCAACATCAAGAGAGGACTTCTCTTTCAAAGGGCTCTCATGATGCACATTTAAATTGATATTTAAAAGGTGTATTCAGAGAGAAAGAGAGAGGCACCTTTCAAAAATACAACAAACGTTTCCAAGTCTCAGTGGGCAAGAACGTTTGGCGTGTGTTCGTTGTGATACTAATGCATTTATTCTATTTAATTTTTCCCTCAGGTGACCAAAACCAGAGCTAAAAGTCGAGGTGAATATTGGATTTACATTCACCAGATGGCCAGAGACTTGACATAAACAAGCAGTACTTTGTTTCTCCAGTCAAATTCTCATTTTTTTATCATAGACTGTAGAAAAAAAGTGGGCGTAGCAACTATGACGTCACTCATTTGTTTGTGGACTGTTTTGAAGCCTGAAGTTTGACATTTTGAACCAGAAGACAATATACTTGGACGAGGAGGACATATGTAGCTAACTTTGTTGGCAAGATGCATCTATAACTCAAGTTGAACAGTTGACTGACCGACACAACAAGATACTTAAGGCGGCCAAAATGTTACAGCTGACTTAGATTCCCTGAATACACACTGTTTGAGAGTCAAAGTGTTAAGATAAAAACACACAGTGTGCCATGGTAGTGACCTGTCAATCACAAGAAAGATACGCCCTAAAGCATCTGGTTTTATTTTACTCTAAATGTCACTGAGGGAATACATTAAGTGAGAAGTAGGGTCATTTTCTCACAGACCTCTATACAATCTGACTTCTCTCTGCAGCCAGGAGAGTCGCCCCCTACGGGCCACTAGAGAGGATGCAGGTTTAAGGCGTTTCTGCATTGGCTTCACTTTTCAGACTCAGTTGCAGCTTGGTCTTGACAAATTTGAAAGAGATTGTGGTCTAGAAAATGGATGATATTGCCTACAGCAGCACAGCTTCTCCTTTGAGTCCATGTTATTTGATGTAGACTGGGCTCAGTGACTCACCGTGCTGGGCCTCCCTCTGCTCCAGCTCCTGCCTGAGCTGCTGCCGCTGCTCCTTCATCCTGGCTAGCTCCTGGCTGCTCCCCGAGCTGAGGCTGTGCAGCCTCTTCGCCAGAGCGTCCAGCCGGTCCCGCTCCAGGTACACCGCCTTCATCTCAGCCTTCAGCTCCTTGGCACTGCTGAAGTCATTACCTGCACCGGCGCACCACAGGAGGACATTAGGCTTACACCGCCCATTAATGAGCGCCTCGATCATTAATAGCGTAATTAAGTGAAGCTAATGGCAGGCCATTCAAGTAAATGAGGTAAATAGAAGATGTGAAGGGTTGAGTTGGGGTTGGGTTGAGTGGGGCGTTACCTGAGATGGCCGCCAGTTTGGCTTCATGCAGTGCCAGAAGCTGAGTTTCAGTCTCGCTGACTTTCCTCCTCAGGCTGCTGCCCAGCCTCTGACTCATGACCACCTGGGGGGAAGAAGGAGAAGAAGAGGCTGAGGAGAGAGCGGCAGGGGGGGAGGGTGGTAACTAACAAAACCTTTGCAGACACATGGATCCCACAGGATGCATAGCTCATTTCCAATTCCGCTTTCATTTTCCTTTTGACACTCATTCTTACAAGACCTTACAGATTCATTTCCCTCCTTGTGCGCCGCCCTGCTTTGAATACACAGCAGAGCATCAATGCAGATGTGTTACCTTGTCTATAACCTTTAGGAAGAAAGAGAGTGTGTCTCCTTTCACGTGGACGGACATGGAAATGTGAAATCTCCATAAAAGATGCCATTAGAATGTCAGAGAGGAAAAAAGAGCCCTGAATGTCACAGGCCTGATGGGGATGCAGCACCTTAGCTCTGCTGTATTCTCAGAGGAGTTGATGGCTTCAGATACAGCCTGTCTGGCCCCCATCTGCCCTCGCACTGCCCTTTAAACCTCTTGTTCTTTCCAATGCATTCACTTTGAATAACAGCCAGATACAATACCCACGATGAGCCTCCTTCTTTTGAGGAACTATTTTCACAACTCAAAGGGATGTGGAGCCAGATTTTCTGACGCATTTTCTTCTTGAATCTGACACAGTTATGTGCAACACTTTGAAAAGGCTGTCAAATAGGTTGGTATTTCTGAGGCTGAACATCCCCGGGGAGTTCTCTTCCCGCAGAAATACAGAAAACTGTTTTTTCTTTTTCAAACATGCTTGCATAATTTTTATTTCACGCAATACATGAATTGGAAACTGCTCTGGAGTGCTTTTCAAACTGTAACTGTGAAATTCTGACAATGGTGATTTAATTTCAAAACATCAGGCTATTTGTCAATTTTGGAAAACCCAATAGAGAAAGTGAAAGTTACTTTCATGCCAGCAATCATTTTGTCACAGCAGGTGTGCCATTTTCCACATGGTGGACACCTCATTTAGCAACAAAACTTTTCATTTCACCTCAACAATGGACAATCTTGTGATTGAGGTAAAAGTGTCTCTCGGTGGAAAGCCTTCATGTTTCTTTGAGGTGCAGTTGCAGCATCGACCAGCTATTTGATGACGGCTTTCTAAAGGACACAGCAACAGTAAAGAGGTCTCCTTTTTTTTTGCCTCCGGTCCCCTGCTGTGCCTCTCTTGCTCTATCCTAAAACCACCGTTTCTTACTGATTTCTGCTGCTTCTGGCGTTTTCCAGCTGTAGAGATCTATGTATAGAGATCAGTGAGAGGCAAAAGCAAACCCCTGAGAAGAGGGAACTCCAGAGACACAGCACATACAAAGGGAAGCCTGCAAAGCCATTCACACACAGGAATACATCACTGACATGAACAGAAAAACCACCAAAGCCGCACTAGCTCGAACACATATTTCACAAAGTAGACATACACCTGTGATATCCACTGGCCTTCGAAATTACTCAGAAAATCAAACATTTCCCTTTTTTTTTCATTCCATTGTTTTACGTCTTTAAGGGGGATTTTTTCATAATGACAACTCTTACAAGACTCCTACATTACTACGGACGGTTCACTGCCTTGTCAAATAAAAATAAGCACATGAATACAGACACTGACACTTAGTATGCATATTTAATGCACTGACGTTAGCACACAGTACATGCTTTCTAGTTTGACTTGCTACTCATTAGGTATTCACACACATTCAGTCATTGTTGGCATGCTCAGCTGTTACGGACTAAACCGGGTCAGAGGAACAGGGGCTTACCTTGGCAGTGGCTTCCTTGATGGACAGATTCAATGACTGCTCCTGCTCCTGGAGTCTGCAAAAATATAAAAATAAAAATAAAATGTCACAGATTACTGTTCAAAGTCATTGATTTCTTTTGTTGGCTTCAGGTGAAATCAATGGATGTTAATGACAGGCTTAGATCTAGTAATTTGGCTGCTAAACAGAGTCTTTTATAACTTTTAAACAGAAATGTTTTAAAAGATGTTGTTCGTTGAATAAGAGCAGGCACTTATTATTAACTGAAGCCAAAACTTTAACCAGTGATTTTCAGGCATTTTTGCTTAAAAAAAGTACAAATGATTATTTGATTCCATCCAAATTAAAATGTTCTTACTACTTACTTAAAGAAACAGTTAAATATTTGGGGATTTGCTTTCTGACTGAGAGTTAGATGAAAAGATTGATGCCACACTGTTCGTTAAAGGGACAGTTCACCCCTAAATACTCTCGTCTAAATATGATTAGAAATACATTCACACACGTTTCTGATGCTCACGAGTTTTGTGCAGCAGGATCATTTTCACGAATGAACACTACTTTTATGATGTTTGAGGTGTTAATGCAGCTGACGGAAGTAAAAAGCTAATGTTAATCTACAGTGAACTACAACACAGTAGCATGACTTAAACATCACTATCATTATGCTTCAGACAACCTCAGACAAGCTAACCAGCGGTTTGGACAAGCTAACAAATCCAGAGCCTAATAAATTATTTATTAACCTAATCTACAATCTACAAGAGTTTGAAAGAGCTCTGAAAAACACGACTAGAGGCTGTGAGGCTAGTGAGAGGGTTCCTGTTGTGTCCGGCGTGATGATGTTTTATGTCCCTGACAACCACTGTAGTCTCATTTAGCCACTTGTTACCAGCCGCTTTATTAAAAACTTGGGGGTATTTACTAATGAATGGGCTGTAGGTCTATCCAGAGCCTCTTTTTCCTCCCCTGCCCCTCAGACTACTTGAGTCCGCTCCTGACACATGGGACATACAGTATCCAGCTGGTTCACAGTTTTATTGTTCTTACAATAATGGGTTTCTGGCCCATTAGATTTAACTGTGAATGATAATATCAGCCATCAAGGGTAATTTCAGTAATGTTGTTACTGTACATGTGTATGCGACCATGCAAACAGGATGAACCATTAAGGTCGCATTATTTGGTGACAGAGATTGAAATCAATTAGTAGACAGGGGAAAAAAGAGCATCAAATCCATTATGCACAGCACAGTCACCTTGAGATATTCCCAATCGTCTCATATCACAAAATCATTATGCCCTTTTCATATTATTCAAGCTGATGTTGAGGGTGAGTAAAACATTGCCTCTGAACATCAGTCTTACCAGACAGAACCTGTTTCAGGGATGCAGCTTCTCTGGATTGTTCAGATTTCTTAAATCCAGTAAAATAAGCATTATAGCAACATAAATCATGATATGAGAAAGAAATATCTGGTGTTATTTGGAAAGGAAACTGCAACCAACACAATCATCATGATGACCCAAAGCACGCCACATGGAGACGTGCAGCTGAATATCCAATCTGAGGTCGCAATTTCAATCAGTGGTGAGAATAAATGCGTTCCAGTTGGGGTGAGAATATGTCAGATATCAAATTATGCCTGTGATGGTGGGTCACGCCACCGAGAAGGCGATAAGTACAATTTACATGTCTTTCTAACGAGTGGCAAGACAGAGAGGCTTTCCGCGGTGCTCCGTCGCAAGCTATTAACTTCAGAGGATGTGATGCAAAGTAATCATTTGCATCTGAGAAAAACCATTAAAATTCAAAGCAGGTTGAAGCAGGTGTGAGAGAAGAGGATTGAGGGCACAGGGGGATGCGAGGAATAAAGAAAAAGTAGTTGTGGCTGTTTGATACATCCTCTGTGGACTTGGAAACAAACAAATCGTTCCTCTTACACTATTATTGCACTGCGTTACGTTAATATGGCAGGTGCTTTTGTTCAAAGAGACTCACAATAAGTGTTTCCAAGATGTCATCTAATATTGCATCCCACCCAAACATCCAAAAGTGTGTGCAATCACAGCCATGTTTTAAATGTGGGATCTGTATTTCCTGTGTTATTATTTGAGATGTTAATTGGGTTGAAAGATGACGCCGTGCTTTTTGACTCAGTTGTACTTTCTTGGCACAAGACAAGACAATATCCTGCTGCAAGATTTATTCAGGACGCCACTTTGTTTGTCGGAGGACGAATGGAGCTGGGAGGCAAACATTTAGTGAAAATACAGGATCTGCTCCGACACCTCCTCCTCCAAACGAGCTAATTTAATGATAAGAAAATACGTGACTTGATACAGGGAGGCATTCATGGACTGATGATTGTTGTTGTGTCACTGCCATTCATAGCTCTCTAGCAGCCCCACCTGGTGACTGACTGTACTGCAGGAACTGTAATTTACTGTCAAAATCTCTCTCATCTAGACTGTAAGCATATAGTTTATGGTTTATCTTGTGTGTCTCATATGATCCATATTGTATATTATATGTTTAAGTACATGAAGACTATTAAATAATAATGATAGTCGTAATATATATAATATATCAAAATTATAAATTATTTCACAAGCTGAACATTCAGCCATTATATCACCTCTGAGTGGAGGTGATGCATGTGACAACCAAGTCAGCAAATTATTTTCAGTTATTTTGTTCAGAAACATTCCAGCTCAACCAATTAGAGCTTGAATCCAGCAACCATTGGGAAAAACTATGATAATAAGATGTAAAATGCAAATATATATTGTGTGAAGATGGTTCTTCACAGAACAATCCCAAGGTGCATTTTGATATTTACATTTTCTACATACTTTTGCTTATTTTTGTGGGAGCCCATACACATTCTGGACAGCAAAAGTAAAACATATTTAATATTTTTTACATGCAAGTCGATAACATTCCTTTCAGACTTGGTGTAAGTAGAATCAGAAATATTCTGCCTGTGCAGTTTGTGCAGCTGACCTTATCAAGGACGTTGAAGGAGACACAGAGATCTGCGTGCGGTTTTCCGAGGTGACGAGGTCCTGCAGGGTCCGGCTCATGTCGCGGAGCTGGGCCACGCTGCAGCTCCTCAGCACGGAGCCCTCAAGCTCCTCGGCCTCCATCCGCTGCTCCTCCTGCTGGATCTGCTGCTCCAGGCACCGACTGCGGTCCTTCAGCTCTGTCAGCCTCCGCTGCAGCTCCGCTATCTCCTCCTGCACAGATTTTATTATCAACCTTGAGATCATTTTAGGGTTTTTAGCTATTGCTCTGTTGGGTATTGTTCTTATAGGGGGGTTGGAAAAATAGCCCCGGTTTTGATGAAGCTAATCAAGATCCTAATAGATGAAATTAGATATAGTACTTTAATCATCCAAACCACTACATTTAGCACTATAATCAAGAATGCAAATATGAACACCACCTTAAGTTCTATAATCAATTAGCATTTATCAGTATTATATTACACACGGCCGCGACACAAAGTGCCATAAATGAGCTTAATTCACCTCGACCAGCCGTTTCTCTTGGACCAGTCGATCTCTTCGATGCAGTGGACCCTGCAATGAGTCCGACCGCTCCCCTGCATCAGGCTCAGCGCCCTCCCTGCCAACAACCACAAAACACAGTCAAACAAACTACAAACGCTTCAGTAACTGTGCTTTTTTTTATAGCTTTTATTGTGGCTTTTCTAATTTTTCATTCACACTCAGGGTTCTTTTTGGTCTATTTCAAGAGAGTTCACAAGGGTAGTACATGCGAACTGTGTGCAGGGACATTAATACGTAATGTACTATTACCACTAAGGCTTGTTTGAGCCAAATTCTTTCTGATACTCTCACTCTTTCTCAAACTCACTCAAATGGAAGAACTTACTGTACAACCTTAAATCTTTGGGGAGCATGGTTTTTCCTGTTCTTTTTTTTTTTACATTTTAAAAGCTCTAAGATGCCAGTGCGTGTGGAAAACACAGTTACACAGCATTGCAGCACGAGCTTTAGGTTGCATTTGCTCAGGATGCCCTCTGGAGAGGCCCCACCTGATTTCCTTCCTGTTAAAAGAGCTATTTTTGACATCCCTCCCAAACCGCTCCGTCCTACAGCATTATAATGGAAGATAGAGACGATCACAGAGCGTATAAACTCAATTTAGGAACATAAAGCTGTCAAAATTCATATTTCACCAAAAGCTACAAACCTGACAAGTTCAATTCTGCAAACCCAGTAGTTTTACTTTATGTATTATATTTTTTTTTAGCATTTGTAACTGTATATTATTTAAAATAAGATGAAAACACGTTCCTTATATGTGTGAGTGTGTATGTTTTGAGTGCATTTCAAATAAGATGTGTAAAAAAAATAAAGGCTGCATCAAACTATTCCAAGGAGTATTTTCTATACCATAGACTGTAGCCACTAACACTGCACAATGGAGTCCTATTGTGCCACTGTTGTGTGACTGACCTGCATTGGCTACAGTCTGCCCTCTGGAGGGCGCTGTGCACCACCTGTGTGAGCCGCTCTAGGAACAGAGCCACGCTGGGCTGTGTGGAGGGTAAACCCAGCTTCAGAGCGCCTCGCTCCCTGCACAACTCCTCCAGCTTTTTCCCGAACCGCTCAGCTGAAAACACAAACAGGCACACAGTAAATAACATGTAGGAACATTTGGAAAAGAGTTCAGTCACTGGCCACAGGCTGATTTGTCGTCATTTTGTGTCTAATTGTGGGTTTTTTGGCCCTTTTTCATAGCTGTTGTGAGAGTATTTTTAGTTGCTTTGTGTCTCTTTGTGTTATGCTACATTTTATAGTCTTTGTGAGTTACTTTTGTTGTTTCTTCATTTTACTTGACGGCTGATTTGCATCTCTTTATAGTTGTTTTGCAGCAGGTTTTTGTTGTATTTTTGTAGTTTAAAGATTTTTTGTGGTCTCTTTCTGATCGAGTCTTTTTGAGTGACATTTTATAGCGGAAGGCCAGGGGAGCCCCTGACGCTTGGGGGCGGTGCCTGTTAGGCCCATTCAGTCTGTGTTATTAGCAATGAGGTTCAAGTCAGAAATCAATGTAGAAACATGTTGTGACTGTGCAGAAATCAGATTAGTCTCTAGGCCATAACAACTGCGTAACCTACATTCACCTCATACACGCAACACTTCTTATTCAATTACTAAATTATACGTTAACTAGAACACAATTAGAGAGTTAAAACTTCTGTCGATACTGAAGCAATCTGAGAACGCTGTTTCCAAGAACACATAATTCCTATCATTTAAATCTTAACAATCTCGGTTAAGTTGGTGATAAAATGATAAGTGTAACATCCAGATGTACTGCAACAAAATCTAATTAACTGTCTTATTTCTCTTTTACAACATTTTATGGAAAGCTGCTGACAGAAAAACAAAAAACTGAGTTAACAGTGGAGGAAAAGAACTTCCCTGGCAGAGCGTGATGTCCAATATCAAAAGGCAAACAGAAAACCTGACAAGACACACTGACCTAAATACAGCAGATGTTGGTATTTATTTCTGTCACAAGGTCCTATAAATGGGTCAGAATGCAGTCCTTGTTTGAAAATAAACTGTCCTCAGGCCAGCTAGAAAAATACTCTGTTTCTTCTGTAGACAGATTCAAAATAAAGTCCAGATTTGAGTAGTTAATTCTGGTTCTTTCCCATGTAGTCTTCAAAGTCAGATCATCAAACTAAACTTGAAGGACAAAACATGAGTCAGTGTTCACAGAGCCCTTAAAGCCACAGCTTGTCTAGGACAAATGTGGATTTTGTTTCAGCTTTGCCCGCCCCCTGTGAGACTTTCAGTAGTTTCACAATGTCAAAGTTTAACTTGGTCGGTTGATCTGAGTGGTGAGGACTAACATGTTCAGACCTTCAGCTTACAATACAGAAAAAGATATTACTATTAAAGTCAGTATCACTTGTCAAACCAATCATCAGAACAAGAGAAGAATGGTTTTATTTCTATAAATCTTCACTAAACTCTCTCGTAACTAGGATGTGAAATGTATGTCAGTCAGCCATGTGCAGCCTCACGTGCTTTATCAAACATCTCAGCATGATCCACAACTAATTCAGTTAGCAAAAAAATCCAATAAGGGCAACTGGGGGGCATCCCAAAACTTCCCTCATCTGATAAATGTCTGTTGCCTGACTGAACTGGTTACATTGAATCAAATGATGAATCCCAAAGAGTTACTGTGTTTAAAGCTGCCACAACTCCTTACCTTTTCAATTTACTATCCTATTTACATTATACTAAATAAAACAAATAAAATATTCTTCAGGAGGGTAAGAAAGACATTAAACAGGTGAGAAATTAAAGTTATTCCCAGTATCCATCCACAGCCACTGTACACAGTAGCTGATGTGACCTACTTATTAAAGCAACAGCTCTACTCAGAGATGTAGTTCACCTGCATCATAGTCGTCATCCGAAATGGCTTTCTGCTGGAGCCTCTGCAGCTTCAACATCATGGACTCGATCTGAGGAGGGAGACACAATAGACAGAAGACAGAACAGATTACACAACAGTCCAGAGGGCAATGCTCGTTCGACAGTCGCCACAGGCAGGAGAAAAAAACTGTAGGTGCAATGACCATCATGTCAAAGTGACACGGGTCAGCAAACTGAGGACTGGGTATGAAGTTTAAACCCTCATCATCATTATTAAGTATTTCTACTCTACTGCATCTCATAAGGAACAGTGATCAACTTAACTACATGTTTTTAAAGTTGTGTTTTTCTTTGGTTTGTCTTTAACAGACACTTTAAGGAATTCACCTGTTAAATTGGGGATCAGGACCATAAAGAGTTCATGGGATTAAAAAACAAAAATGGGCATTTCTTGACCTTTCTCCAATCCTTGCTTTTTTCTTGGTTAGTGTTACTTCTAGCTTGTAAATATAATAATATAATATAATATGTGTAGCATACAGACATGGCAGTGATATCAATGTCTCATCTAACTCTGGGCAGGAAAGCAAAAATGTTTCATAAATTGTCAAACAATTTCTTTAAAAAGAATATCTTGATGTGCTTCTTTTTTTAAAGCCTTGAAGCTAAATCTGGTCTTGTGATTGATGTAATTAAAGTGACTGTGAGAACAGTCCTGCATCTTATTCACATCAGGAGTCAGTCATGCCCACCTTAGTGTGAGTGCGGTTGTTCTGGAGGCAGTCCTGCAGCAAGCCCTCATACTTCTTCACCAGGTTGTCCCAGCCTTGGTCGGAGCCGGGCGTGGCGCTCTCGTATCCCGAGGTGACAGAAGAGGCGGAGGCAGTGTCGGAGTCCACAGACAGTGACGAGGTGAGCTCTATGTCCAGAGACTGGGAGTCACAGTCAGGCAGGTCGGGCGTAACATCCCTGTCACCCCACTGACAGTCCCGCCAAAACCTCCCTCCCATTGTAGGCTCCTCTCTCTCCACCTGGCTGTTTGGGATGGAGGACGGCAGTGATTGGACAGGAGTCGACTGTTTTAAGACAGGCTCAATAGAAAAGGTTGCTGCTTTTGTTTGAGGCGCTCTAGGTGCTTTAATTGACTCATTCAGTGGTTCTGGTTCCCGTGTTGGTGTGGCAGTGGTTGTGCTGGAGTTGAGAGATTGCTGGATGAAACTGAAGCTGGAGTTAAAGGTGTCCCCTGGTGAGGACCGGCGGGCCGGGCTTGGGCTTAACCTGAGTTCATTTTGGGGTGGAGAGGACGGAGCCCGGTGGCTGGATGTGCCATTCAGGGCACTGTAGTCCACATGGGGGAGAGGGTGTGTAACAGAGCAGGAAACACTCTTCCAGGAGCTACATGTGAGTTTATCAGGCTTTTGCTGATTCATTGAGGACACTTTGACAGCAGATGTAAGACTCGTCCTCTGAGCGCTGGTTCCCTCAGTCATGTCAGTGTGACGTCCAGATTTTCCATTCCTAATGCAAGAGGGCCTCCCTTCCTCCTCCTCCTCCTCCTCCTCCTGCCCATGAGTAGTGCTCTGGAGTCTGGACTGCTCTCCTCTCATGTACCCTGGTCTTCGGTGGAGCCTCTTACGTGCCGAGCTGCCAGCTGTCCCTGATGCTCTGCCACCTGTCGATGTAGAGATTAACCATTAAGCTGGACAACACGGTCATGAGGCAGATAAAGAGTGAGCTCATAGAACTGGCAGGATTAACAGTGCAATCATGGAGTGCATCAGGTAAAATGTGATGCTAAATGTGCCAATTACACAAGAATGTGTAACTCCATCTTGTTAGCATTCTGAAAGTGGCTTTTCCCACCCTTTTGCTCTTCAAGCTAGCAGCGCTAAGTGAATGAAAAACAACTTGGGCAGCTGTGTGACATTTCCCAGAGTTCTGCTCCAGCTGTTGGGAAATACCAAAGCCACACAGTCATTTTGAGTTAAGACACGCCTCTCAGCGGAGGAGTGGACTACATGAACGATATTTCCTGAAGTTACATTTGAATTGGTTTATCTTTGAAAACACAGCCATGCTGCCCTAAACCAGAGGTTCTCACACTGTGGGACAGGCCAAGCTGCAGGGGCGGAGTGGAAGTCAAGCTGAATGAATCGGACTCATACTGGAGCAAAGAAGCTGCTCTAATGACAGAAAGGCTGTTAAGAAACATTCATTTAGACAGCAAGTTTTATTTTTGTGGATCACTACGACATGTCTAATACAAATCTGTTGTTCAATCAATGTTATATTGCTTAAAAAAAAACTCTATTTTGCTCCTAGTGCCCATGACCTCTTTTTATCCTGTCTGAGACATGGCTGGGGTAAGGATATCAGGGTAAGCCAATCAGAGGCAGAGTAGTACACAAAACATTTACGCTCTCATTCACAATGAGAGTCACCTAAGCTGCATGTCTTTGGACTGCAGGAGGAAGCCGGGGAGAACCCACACTGAAGAGCTACAAGCCGGATTTGAACCTGTGACCACTACATCCCTGTGAAGCGGGATCTGAAAGTGGTGCAGGCTGATAAAGACCAGTTTGTGTTCAGAGCGGGACACCTGCTGCAGCTCCACATGAGTAATACATATAATGTGTAGGATTCAGAGAGGGAGACAGGCTGAAATGTTGGGAATCAAGAGCCCCTTTGTGTACAGCTGCAGCGCTGTCTTTCCTTTCTGGCTCTCAATTTTCTCATCCCACACACACACACACAAGACACATAGAGACACACTGACACATAGACTTTTGTACTGAAAACACTGGAGGCATTCATACTACTATCATAGTAAAACCCTGCTACACTTTTTTAAAAGCTTAATGACATATATTGTATTCATATTACTATCAGTTGTCCTTCTACAATGGGAGCACAGTGTCGAGACAAGAATGCATGGCATCAAACAAACCATGACCACTACAAAGCCCTGTGCTCAACCCCCCATGACCTCCAGTGATGTCACCCCTAAACCCTCCCATGTGACTGGAGAGGAAACACAAAAAACAGCACTTAAAGGGGCTGGATGGCAGGCGTGGTAGTGAGAGTAACACAGGGGTGTTCCCATTGTACCGAGTCTGCATGTGTGCGTCGAGTCTTCTGTCCACCGGGACCACCGCACTCAGGCTCAGGTTACATACAGCTCCATTAGAGTTTCTCTGCAGACGTGGCCACTGTTCCATAACCAATTTAAGAAACCCAACACTCTCGGTAGGTACCAAACACAACCATCCACCATCTGGTGTGGTCAAGATATAACATAGAGCCCACTCCAGACAGTCAAAAAGCTCAGGAGCTGAATGGGGAAGGACTTGTTGAAAGAAAGTGTTACTGTATCCTCTTCATACTTGGATTACACAGCGACAGCTCTTCTCAGTAAAGGGGAAGGAAATGCCTCAGGGCCCATTGTGCGTGTGTGTGTGTGTGTGTGTGTGTGTGTGTGTTATAGGGGGCATCTACGTCTCAGTTGGAGCCCTTCAGAGGTACGCATTTGCTGCTTCCTGTCAGGCTTTGTGCTAAAATTGTTTGCCAGGAATTCCGGCAGAAACGTCAAAAAAGCAAAAGGAGACTATTGGTTCAACACTTATAGCTGAATGATCCAGCTGCAACAATAACAGCTTTCTCCTTTCCCGTTGTTGTTAATGTCGAAGAACCTTTGCACAAAGTGTGGGAAAATGAAGCGTCTCAGCCAGAAGAGGCCAGATTATTTACCTTTGGAGGTTAAGCAGGCCCTCCTCAGAGCCCTTCGGTTAAACACCGCATCCCATTGGTTGCTGAAAGTGCTTCGGCCAAAGAGCACAGGAATGCAGAGGATCTCATAAAAACACAAATGTTTGAGGAACAAGCTCCTCAGACACACACACACACACACTGACAGATCTGCTTGTCAGCAGCCTCCTGAGAAGCAGCACTGCGCGGCAGATGTGCAAAACCTCGCCACTTGTGACCGACCACAGCATGAGAAATAGGGAAGTGAAAGTTTTCTGACCATAAATATGACAAATCATGACCCTGAAGTGATTCTATCTGTATAT
>CAFUXE010000080.1:350108-388220 GCA_903364295.1 Serranus cabrilla
GGACAGGAAACTGAACTATAATGTGTGACAATCCATATTTGCATCTCTGCTCTGATCTGTGAGACTTTTGTAAGAAAACAACTCCACGCTTCCTGTATGGTCACACGAGGATCATAAAGCAGCTGGATATGACTGAGCTGAGCTGAGCTGAGTGGAGATACGGCAGGGAAAGACTTAAATTGTTCAACTACTAGGTGACATTTTAATGTCAATGTCCATCATACCAAAAGAGTAATTATCACTTAAGATGGCCCTATGTTCCCTAAAACTTATGTTCCTTTAGCCCATATATGTTCCTCCTGGCCTATGTTCTCTTGACCTTATGTTCCCTTATCTCAATGTTCCCTCGGATCAGGACCTCCACCAATGAGGTCATATTTTTGCCCCTATCTATCTCTCAGTTTTAAAAAATCATTTGGACCTTAACCCCAACCCAGAGGAAACGTAGGGCCTAAACTGGAGTTATGAATAACGACAGGTGCTGAGGGAACATCTGCTTCCAGATGCTGAACTCTCACACACATTCAATAGGTTGTTACTCAGTATCTAATATATGACAGTAATCTTACTGGCTGTTTTCAGTGGGAGTTGGGTAGCCTTACTTTTGTAGCATAAGAATATTTGTACACCTTGTTACTTTTGTAAGATTTTAAACTAAACCTGTAAAGAATCAAACCTGCTAGGGCAGTAACCTGGTAATAACAAGTTTGAATTTGTCCTGATTTGAATAAAAACACGTATTTATGTCTCAGAAAACAGAAATGTGTCTCAACTCTGTATGCAAAACATTAAAGTAAGTTACACAATATATGCAAGGGTGTGCATTCAGATGTCTCCACAGTGTCAACATATTAAGAGGGGAATAAAATCCTCTTTTGTCGTATTGCACTCATACTTTTGACCTCTATGACCTGAATGATGCTGAGACAGTTCATATAACAGCATTAGAGAATGACAGCGTGGAGAACCAGCCCAGGGACTCAAAAACACCCTCAGCCAGACACTGTTTATTTAGTGACACAAAGACTAAGTGCAAATAGCAGCCCTTTCTTTATCATATTTGTGTATCATTTTAAAGTACCATGAAGCTTCTGATGACAACTCAACCCGGGCTTTGTTATCTCCCCTCTGCAGAATCATCTCCTGGTGATTGTTAGAAACAGCACTTTATAGTTTGAAAAAGATGGATCTTACCTTCCACGACATCGCAGCGGTGAAGCAGAGAGTTGCTGTGACTTCCCAGCCCCATCAGTCCAGCAAACATCTTTCCATTAACAACACACTGTTTATGACAGAAGTCAGAGTAGATCAGTTCCCAGCAGCGCTACATGGACTTACATCGACCATGTTTTAGAAGAAGTGGAGCCAGGCAGCGGGACTGATCTCATTTCCGTTGTGGAAAAATGAACCCAGGCTGTTATTTTTTTCCCTACTGTGGAATGACGTGTGAAACCGGCTTTTTACACGCGCTCTTTTGTTCATAACACACATTTCCTGACAGTTAAAGTAGTGATAGTCGTCGTACTTCTTACATTTATCCTCTGCGTCAAACAAGTGGGTCCAGCTGCGCGTTACAACAGACTGTCTGAAGAGAAAAAGATCTCCATGTCACGTTTGGTGAAGGAGAAACATCCCGTGGCGTGCTGTAATGGCAGGAGAGATAAGTATTAATCTGTATTTATCGATGAGTTGATCAGTAATCCGTTATTCGCTGCGCCCCGGCTGCGTCGTGCGTCGTGTTGGAGCGGCGCGAGGAGCTCCTACGTGTTCAGGAATTTGACTCGAGCCTCCTTCAGACCGCCTCATGACCACAGCAGCTACAGCAGCACAGCCTCCACTGCAGCTGCTGCCCGCTGCATCCAGCCTGTTTCAGGACCCCAGCTGGTGGAGGACGACAGGGATATTTTCTTTTCTTTTTTAAGCAAGTTGATTTACCACCAACAACTACGTTGCAAGTTTTGTATTGCATTCTTTAAAGTGTAGTAGACTATGTTACATTTAAAATAATTGTTCTGCAAAGAGAGCTATAATAAAAGTTGCTACAATAAAATAACGTTTTCTTGTTTCATTTTATCTGTAATTTTAATGGAATAATTCCAAATATATTTGGATACACGTGACCCTGCACTGTTAACACTATATGGCAGATTATTTAAGAGTATCCTGGCATGCTGCTGGGTCATTGTTTTGATTGTCAGTGGTATGTCCCATGTCCTAAACTTTGGGTTTCAAGTCCTAAACAAGTCATAAGGTGCTCTTGACCAAGCAGTAGGCTAATAATATATTAATGAAATAAAATGTATTTGCTAAAATAAGGCCAAAACTTTGATAGCATAGTATGACTTGGGGAAAGCTATCAAGTATTTTTTGATATTGTCAGTTTGTGATTCAAGTCTCACTTGAGACAAGTCATGTGACTCGAGTTCACAGCTGTGTAATCTGACCATTAAATATGTAGGTCAAGTAACAGTTGTGTGCAAAAACCACTTGTTATTTTTGCATATTTTTAGACACACCTAACATCCTGATGTAAATACAAAAGTCCTCCTTTGTTTATGCAGTGAGAGAATGAATGAGAAGAGACCCCACATTGAGCGGAGTCTTTTCATCCTCCTTCCCACACGTCCAAATGTTCCTTTCATTCAGCGTGGCTGGCTGATGGACAAGGCTCAGTGATAAAGAGCTCAGCTTGGCTGACACAACAGAGTGCGGCCTTTATACTTAGTTAGGCTGCACTGTGGACTGTGGAGGGTAGGAGGGCTGTGAAAATCCAGTGCTGCACATGTAGAGTGAGATCAGCTGTCCGGTATTAAAGATAAGACACACTTCATGTCCTTTGGCAAATTAATCTGCCAACTGCCTGTCTCTGTCTCTCAGGCATTTAACCTCAGGTTTTGGAATAAACTGGAATAGGATTTTAAATAAAAGGTGCCATCATTAACACATTTTGATTCATACGTTGTAAGCACCTTTTAAGCACTAACAACACCGAAATCCACCTCAGGTTGGCCCACTGTCTGTTGCTACAGATGCCCAGGTATGACTAATAACATTAACAATGGCTTAATTCAGTTTGTGTGTCACAGTAAGTCACGCAAGTAAGGCAGCATACAGCAGGGCTGGAACAAGAACACCTAAATGTAATGCAGCCTTCGTTAATGTTATTAATTAATTACACCTGTGCTGATAACTATCTCCTTTGCACTACTCCTGCCAGTATGTGCATGCTGTCTACCTCCAGACTGCACCATTTACTGCATACATCTATTTAGAAGAGAAAAGGCAGAAAAATTGCCATTCATACACATACACACAGACTTAGTCTTAGTTACTGCAGGATGTTGGTATTAAAATTAATATGACTATTACTTAATCCTAATTATTTTATATTGTGAACTATTAGTTTAAGTTCATATTTTGCATTTTGTTTAATTTTTTTCATATTTGCTAGATGTGTCATCATGTTCTGTAAGCATTTTCTTTTTCTATACTTTTATATTTTTTCTTTGTGCCTATCATTGTTGTACCTGTAAACAGTTTTGTTTTTGCATTAATTAAAAAAATAGTTTTTCAACAGTAGTGTAGCATCATAAAATCATAAATCCTGATTGTTTTATTCAAATTATAATTTCTATAAAAATGTTTTTCAGTTTTATGGAAAAACATTCCTTCATAAAAGATCCAGGTTGTCTATGGGTAGTACTGACCTTGGCCACCAGGTGGCACACTTACATTACATTCAGACCCCGTTTCATTGTCTATAGAGAGAACATGAAGAGCAATGAAATGATAGATGATCTTATTTGTGGATGAATACCGAGCTGTTACCCAATAAAACACCAAATTCCATACATTTTTATACATAAGATATATTAATCAGAGACATACGCTGCATCCTAAAGCTCCAGATGACGTATCAGAGATGAGCGATTGCAGGCCGTGAGGAACAACTGCTGTCCAGGGTAGAATCTGGAGAAGCTCCAGAGGTAATCATGTTGTGGTTTGAATTATCAAACTCACAAATAACCATTAAAGTTAAATTTGATGATAGGATGTTGTTTTCTCCAACAGGAATAAGATATTCTGTTACTGATTATAGATTATGCATAAATTACACATGAACACAGCTCAATTGTCTTTCTGGATGGTAATAATTACCATAATCACATGATGAAGAAACAGCAGGACATGAGTTCTCTGCCAGGAATATTTCTCAGCAAGCTCCAAACCTCATTCTGAATTTACGTCATTGCAGCACGATGAGGATTGTTCTAAGAGGGTAGCATGAGGAGGGCTGTGTGTGCATGGGTGTTTGTGTGCCAGCGTGCCTGCCAGAGAATAGGCATGTACAATGTACAAAGGTCATATGTTCCTCCTCCACACAATATGCAGTGAGTGCAGACAGCCAGTGGCTCTACCTTAGATTATCTGTGTGTGATAGAGAGAGGGGAAGGCAGAGGGAAAAATAAAATAAACACGTTATCAAAGCAGCTTAAAGACTCGGAGAGCATGGCATGTTTGGCACAGAACCTTTATTCATGCAAAACAACTGAAGTCATCAGATCCTTATCAAAGAAAAATAATCCATTGTCTATTGTAATACTGTTTTATCCTAATAATAAAAAACAATATTAATAACAAGCATGTCACGAACCCTATCAAACGTCTGTCAAATCCCACTTAAAAATACATAAACGTCCAACTGAAGCAAAGATAAAGCAGACAATGACAACATAGAGAACATAAACATGTTATGGAAGCTGTGTAGGACTTAAACCACTCCCTCCTCGGGGTCGATGAGTGTGGTCCTACTGGAAAACACGTCGGCCAACATGTGTTTGGGGATTTCTGAGCCACGGACGCGCAGGGCGTAGCAGGCGTCCTCCACTTTGCCCAGGCTCTGACGCAGCGTGTGCAGCTTCTTGGACACCTCGTAAGGGCCCGTGTTCCCGATGTAGGAGAAGCCGTCGTGGATCTGCCGCAGGAACTGGCTCAGCTGGAAGGGCGTGTCAATGTCGCCATTGCCCACACTGCTGATGCACATCCGCATCAGCTCTCCGGTCAGGTCGGCCACACCGAGCAGGTAGTCTGAGGGCGTCACCTGGAAGGTCAGGACCTGACTTCCTGGCTGCAGGGCGTCAGCTGTGTCCTGAGATAAAAAACATGATAAGAAACATAATGATGCTTTTACTACCTTTTTTCCTGCATCAACAGGCACCCATCATCTTTGGCGGGCTGAGTGACTAAACATAATGACACATAATGCTTATAAATGCAGTAAATAGAAACACCCAGTGTTGAAATTGTGTGCCAACCCGCTGCTTTGAAAAGAGCTGAAAATAATCTGAAATGCTAAAACGAACTAAGACATATTTAGAGAAACAGTGCAACTGTCTGGGGAATAAGCTTTCTTTACATGATGTGGAGCTCAAAACCACTCTCATGTCTGTGCAGTAAATATGAAGCTCCTGTTTTTAAGTTTCGTTAAAGCCAAATTTAACTGAGCGCCTCCTGGCTGTAGCATCATATTAAGCTTATAGACATAAGAGTGCTATATACACAAACTATATATAAGAAGTGGATGTAGACAACATGATGAACGTCTTTAGGAGACCAAAATGTGACAGTGAAAACACACTGTGAGGGTTAAAGTTCTCAGACTATCACATAATCATTTGTTATCACAGCTATTTAAATGTAGACAGTGCAATGGATAAGCATTGGTACTAGTGTTGCTTTCGTCAACGAAAATGATGATTAAATATCGTCGTCAACGAACCTTTATCACCTGAGGAAAACGAGACGAGACGCAACGAAAATGCTGGTCATGTGACGATAACGAAAATTAAATATATAATGCAATATTGTAGACGAATAAAAACGAGACTAAATGTGGTTTACAAAATAAAAACTATGCTAAAAATGTGTCTTCATTTTCGTTGACCAAAACGAGACGAGACGAAATTTTATAACAAAGATCCTTAATATACAATACAAATTATAAATTGTTTCCTCTCGTTTAGTCGCTGGGCGACGTCACTTCCTCAATCCCAGTAGCGGGGTTTTAGATTCACAAGGTGCAGCTGCGGTGGATTAACGCAGAACCCTGGTTAACGTAAGAAAAGTTAAAAAGAGAAAGCGACCGATGGCCGGTCAGCCGGGTATCGTTTCTGGGACTGGGAGAAAAAGAAGAGACGATATTTGGACACACTTTCGTTACATAGACGTGGAAAAGAAAACCAAATGTGAAATTTAAGAGACATCTCAAGGCATTTCTTAATGAAATTGAGGTAAATCAAGACATTAACGTAATGTTACTTTCTATTTTTTTTTTTTTAAAGTTCATGCCAACTCATGAGGCTGTGGTTAATGTGTTACATTTTAATGCTATTTTTAGACGTTAGCCACTGGAGCTGAAAACAACTGAGACAACGTGTGTTTGTTTGTGAGAGTGCAAAGTGGATTAACGTGTGTGACTAGTGGGTGTGTAGGCCTATTTGTTTGTTAGAGAGAAAGAGTGTAAAGTGGGTTCTTAGGTCCTGACTGACTGACTGACTGACTCCATATAAGTAAGCATCCCTTGTTGGCCAAATACTTTCGCTAGTTTTGTCATTCACTTAGCAATCACACTGAACTGAATTTGGAATCAACAACATGACTGTGAATACCCTATTCTAGACCCATACATACATGTAAACAAAATATATTTGCATTAACATGCCTGCCAAAACTACTGCTTAGACTACCACTACTAGACTACTTCTGTTTTGATTATGTAGACTTTATTTTCCTTTTACGGACAAGTCACTCACTCAAAAGGTTTATTTACTAAGGTAAAATTCATAGGATTAATGCTACTTAATATTTACAACAGTTAGATTTTCCAGAGGCTGCATCTGTCCTGACTTTTATATCTATTCCTGTGCTAGATTCCAGAAAGAGCATCAGTGAAGCAAGTCCTGCCCAAGAAGATGGACAAGCCAACTAGTGCTCAACAAGGAATACAAGTCAGACACACACATTTTATTTGCACTTTTTTCAAGCACCTTGTTTCCATTTATGTTAAACTTGAATGTATTTTTTTTTTCTGCCACTGTCATGTGATGCTATTTTATTTATTATTTTATTTTAATTTATGTGTGTGTACTTATAGCATATTTGGTTGGAAAAATAAATATGTTCATGTTGTAAATTCAAATCAGATCGACTTCCGTGTCTGGAATGGATGTATTCTTGAGTCTATTAGGTAACAATAATATAATATTAAGATAACCTTGTTTGAATTGTAAAATGGGTTTGGCAAAAGACAATCTTTGACTAAAACTAGACTTAATTGTCATCAGTTTTCGTTGACTAAAACTAGACAAAAATAGTCATGGACAATTCTGACTAAAATAAGACTAAAATGCTCAGACTTTTCGTCGACTAAAACTTGACTAGACTAAAAGGAGTATGAAAATGACTAAAACTAATAAAAACTAAAATGACAGTTTGACACAAAGACTAGACTAAAACTAAAAGTAAAATAGGCCGCGAAAAAACAACACTAATTGGTACACCTTTATGCTAAATGACAGGTTGCCATGGTTGCAACTAGTCAATCACTGACTAGGCCCCCTTTTCTTTTTTTCTCTAAATGAGACCATAGTTTGTAAAATGAACATCATGTTGTATTGAAGAAGATTGAAACTAGTGATCGAGACCATAAACTTAAACCCGTTTAAGGAGGAGATAAGGAGGCTACGTCCACTTCTTCTACAGTTTGGACATGAAACTCAAGAACATAGAACAAAAAAGAATAAACAATCTCTAACTCATGAACTAATGCTGAGTTGGATTTGCTGTATGAGATGACAAAACAAAGTATTTTTTAAAATTTACCTTAGGATCCACCTTCTCTGCTCTCATGAACACCAGCCTGGCGTTGATCTCCTCCAGGCTGATGAGGCTGCGATGGCGGATATAGTGCAAGAAGGAGACGGCCTCCACATACTCCTGTATCCCTAAAGCATGAAAATGATACTGGAATGAATCATAACAAAACAAACATTTGGAAATACATACAAATATTTCACTGCTCCAGCTGTTGTGTTTAGGTTACAGAGGGTGCCTTTATTTTCTCCATGGATTTGGGTTTATGATCTAAATATTACTGCTAAACTACGTATCAAATGAGCATAACAGAGTGTGTATAAACACTACATGGTATCTGCACGGTAAAGATCACAGATGTAGATAGTGATTCAAATAAAACCTGTTTCCTGTCGCTGTCTTTTGATTGAACAACAGTGGCCATTTTTTGCAGCGGGCTAAGATGACCCCTCATTTGTTTTCTGGCCCTGTGTAAACAACAATCAAATAATCACAGGACGGAAGACTTTGTGTCTGAAGTTTACTTTTGGAGCGGCAATTGAACTTCAAAAGGCCTCCTATCTCAGCGTAGCTCGCTGCAGAGCGCTACAGGGAGGCCGGTGTGGATCTCCACTTCATTTACCTTCACTTCACTCACTTTTTATGAATTATTAAAGGCCCAACAAATATGTTTTTCACTCTGCTTCTTACTCTGATCAATGGAATCCTACATAAAAACACGTTCTGCAAAACTCAGTCATCTCTCATTTGAAACAACCAAACTGTTGTCATTGTAACTCAACGTAGCGTAGACGTGTGTTTACATTCCAGCCAGCTCTTTGTTAACAGACTCTGTTTAATGTCTGCAGCATCCCTGTGCTTTATTTTTAAGGAAAGACGTGTGTTCATCAAGCTGCCCCTAGAAATCTGTATAGTTTTACAGCAACTGCACCCTTTGTGAGTAGAGTAGGCATGTTATATTTATATTATAAGTAAAGAGACTGCACGTTCTTCTGTGCATCCAACAGGATGTTGCAGTTATTGCAGTCATACCTACCGTTAAAGAGAAATAATAGTTGATATTTACATTGACAGGGGCTTTAAATGAACTGCTTATTAAGGGGACCGTATCTTATCCTCATGTTGTACGTACTAGTAGTCATTTTCAACAATTGTTTCATAACCATCATCAACAAAAACAAACACTGCCAGTGGCCTCACAGCTGTGACACCGGGCTGCGATGGAAAGGGACTCCGTCTGAAGCGGGCGGGACATGACATGAAAAGGTTACACAGGCTTTGAGGCAGGCGGAGTTCAGTTCCTGCGTTTACTGCCAGGAGCTGTTTGTGTTATTACGTCTGAAGCAGCAGGTACCTTTGGTCACTGAAACCCAGAAAAAAAAATGGCTGCAGATGTCTAAACAATGACTCAAGGAAAACTAACTGGAAATTGGAGGAATTTTACTGGCAGAGCAGTTGGAAAAGTTGAGAGCAGAGTGCGAGTACAGCCTGACTTAATTAGTGGTTTTAATAGTTAAAAATTCAACAAATACATATGAATGTCCAGAGATGACTTATAGATTAATTGAGGGTAATGTTTGACCACAGAGGTTCAACGAATTGCAGGTGAACCCTGGGAAAAGCCTCACCAGTGCACTTGTGTGTCTCATTGCTGCTAGCTGGGTCAAGCTAGAGAGCTTATCAAAGAGTTGGCTGCCCTGTTATCAGCGGCAATTAGGTTCAGATTTAGCCCACAATATCTTTGATGGTCCTTATATAAAAAAAAACACACCCATTACACATGCCTGGAGACTTCACATCCAGCCAAGATTGTCTGGAGAGCCCGCGCAGAGAGCCCAGTCTTTATCTAATATACACGATAAAAATGGAAAAAAATGAAGCGTCTAATTGGTGGGAACTGCCACTGGTCACGTCGCTGAGGATGCAGCAGTGATTCGTGAGTGACCACAATCTAAAAATGACTTCCCCAGCTGCGAGATAACAGCTCACCCTCGCTCCCAGTTATGTTTTTTCCAAACACTGCAGACACTTTGGCTACGCTAACAAAAACTGATATTGATGCAAGTGGGAAAACAAGTTTATCAGAGGGTGTGTCTATCATATCCAGGCCTACATCAAGGTCTCACTCTCACACTATCAGTGACTTTGCAATGAATCTGAAACACAAACGATTGAGGGGATTGAGCTACACAGCGGAGATCATTTCTCTCCTTCTGCTGGAGCTCGTTTCTTAGTTCAGGAATTTATTATTATAGTGAAAGAAATACTGTGAAATGCTGTGAAAATAAATCAGAATGCAATGATTTAAAAGTACTTTTTGACATTGAATACAAAGTCAAGATATTTATGTTTAAACTGATAAATATACACTCTCAATTCAGAGTTTGATTAATTCTTTAATTTCCATTTTACACAGCATCCCAACCTTTTAATGATGATGGATTATATAAATGCAGCTGGAAATCTCCAGGGAAAAAAGTTCATTTTTATGAACAGATTATTCAGATAAATAATTTGGCCTTGCTGGAGAAGATCTCATCTGGAATGAGTGAGAGGATCGATCGGCATGTAATCCTGTGGGAAAGGTTTCTGAAGTACATTATAGTGATAAAAGGAGGAGCTGAATGGAAGAGACTGGAATGCTTCATTCACTACATTAAAAGGTGAATCATCTGAGAAATAGTCAGTTCTGTTTGTCCGCAATGTGTCCATTAATTCCTCACAATGAACATCTACTAAGTAGTTTCAGTTAAACTGTCTGTTCACCGTTCTCGATAATGTCCCGGCTGGTAGTAACCATAGAAACAGGGAGGCAGTCAAAGCCTCTGTTTACAATTTCTTGCAATTATTTCCAACACTGAGTGCCTCATCCTCTGAACACCACAGCTGTAACACACAAGCTGCAAGAAGTACGCTGGCCCTCTGAATTTACCAGCAGAAATCCTTTTGTGTACATTACTTAAGTGATCGTCTCACATCCCTTTCACGACTCAGCTCGCTACTTCAGGCGGCAGCTGACAGGACCCACGGTGCATCATTTGTTTGTGAAAACCTTGATATTAAGTTAATAGACATGGCTCTATAACTGGCTACTCTTATTGAAGACACTATCAAATCATGTTCACTGTATCGACCGAATGCAGTGCAGTTGCAGTGAATTGATTCATACGAATCATAGCACTTTATCAGGGCAGTACTATTTTGGATCATGACTTGAATCAAAAGACTTTAAACATCCAATTACTTATTTTAATATGTGAAAGAAAATACTGCTTGATACTTGCAGAATTATCTTTTTAATGTAATGACACAGACACTGTCCCATTTGTGCTAAAATGCATCTTACCCTGCTTAATGAGAAAGCCAAAGTCAATGAAAAGAGATAATGAAACAATCCCATTCAGTTTATTTAGGGCTTGTTTGCTTTCTTAAACAAAAATGGAAACTCACCTGGTGTGAAAGCTCTGTGAAACTGAAAGATGTCCTCTCCTCTGAGCTCTTCAGCTATTTGACCGATTTTCTGCCTGACTGCATCCAACTTCACTTCTGCTTCGTTCAGAATATCCTCTGCGTTTGGTACACTTTCCATCAAAAAGAAAAACACACAAATGAAAAGTTAGACATGTTACAAATGTCTATAAAATACACAGTACTTTAGATCAGAACAGAAGTTACATTGTTTTATTCTAATGCTTTTGGAAAGAGCATATGTGCTAACAGACACAACAGCTTTCTTAAAGCCCCTTAAAAACTAAAGCCAATGTATGAACTGAATCTTCAAATTGGGCAGCATTCTCCCATTAAATCTGAATAAAGAAAGGAAAACTATTATAATTTTGAGACTGAACTGCACAAATGAGCATTTCAATAGTATTTACCTGGTCACTCTATGTAAAAGAAAAATTGTCCTCTTGCTTTCGATGGTGACGTCTCGACTGATCTTAACAAGACGCTCATATTTGTCATGTTTGGTGTCAAGCTCTTGTTGGAAAACTAAAAAGACAGAAAATAAAAGTTAGTTTGATGTCTTAAAACACATGAAATAAAGCAAATGTGGGTGGAAAATGCAATGAAAGTGCTGAGGATGCAGTTACCTTTGAAAGCAGCAATGACAGGTGATGATGGGTTAACACTCGCATCACGATCCTGCTGTGCATCAGCGTTTCTCCGCGGACATCCTTCACCTGACACAAGGCAGAAAAAGACAGGTGATACTGCAGTTTGTCTTCAATAATAAATGCCTGCCGTTGCTGTCATTTTCTCTGAAGTGGCCTTTTCAAATTAAAGACGCCATCGACTGATTTTGCACGCAAAGATCAGCTTCGTCAAACCTTATTTAAAAAACCTATTTATCATTTATTAGCTATGTTGTAGCGCATGCGTTATCTTTTGCCTTTCAGACAGTATATCATTCATAGACGGCATATATGTCAAATTTGCGCCGATCTGACAACGTATTGACAACAAATAACGCAAGAAATTATGCTTGAGGTGATTTAGAAATGGTTAGCTATTTATTTTACTTCTTATTTATTCCTTTTTTTAAATGGTCAGCAATTGACTGATAGTGAACATACACAGATGTTTAATTTAGACATTCATTCTTTATTTTCTCAGTTTTCATTTCTTGAATTGGTTGACAATGTAATACACTATGTGTATATTGAAAGAACATCTAATAATTTTGCATATTGTTTATTAAAGTTGTATAAGTAAGCAGCATTCTGAGTACCGTTGCACCGTCATATCGGTGCAGCATCAGTACACAAGTTTCGACAGTGAAAGAGTAATTACAAACCTAATCTAAAACGTCAATAAACAGCAGTCATATAAAGCACGTAATCAGTGACACTTTCCTCGAAGAAAAACCCGTATCTGCCTAAAAAAAACTAATATTGCTGGGGCTGTACCAGGTTGACTCGTTTATGTTTATTCACATTAATTTATGTGTTTGTTGCCTACTTTATTGGGGGTCAGATTGACAGTTCAAACATGAATATACGAATCATTTCAGTACAGTTCAGTCCTAGCAGCTAACATGCCGCATGTTTATGTTAGCTAACTAGTTATAGCGTTATACCGCTGTTACCCCACGATGATAACAGCCAACGATGCAACTTGCTTTGCAACGTTTTTATTCTTAGTTAAGTCTCGAAAGTTGATCTTACCTTCTCGCCTACTCATGCCGTCTGCGTTGCAACTTCTTCTTAGAATAAATGTATTTCTTCTAAGCTCTGTTATGGTTGTATTTGAACTGTTTTAGCCGCTGAAGTCGGTGCTGCCGACTGACTGTAACGAGGGAGAGTATTTCATACCTCAGGGATTATCAACCTCACAAGACAAAATAGCTCCGTTTAAACACAAAAATTACTATCTATGACAAATAGAGAACACACTGAATAAAGTCTAAGTATCCTACTAAGTGCAATAAATCGATTTACTTGCTTTTTTTAAGACAGGCATTCATGTGGCCATCATTATTCGCGGGGGCTTTTGCGTTATTTACACGCGTAGCCGGATATGAGAAGTGCATCATGGGAGATGTAGTAACATGATGAAATGTCACATTTCCCAAATTCAATTAATTTTTTAAAAATTATCCACAAAAGTTACAACGATTCAAATTACAGGCCGACCAAAATTAATTGTTAATTTCACGATATAACATGATCTGAAATATAATGAATTATGTTTGTATTTGTATGTGTGTGTTTTTTTATTCATTCAGTGTCAGTCATAATTGATTGTTGCAGATATTATATCTGCTAAGTATATGCATGTAACTCTGAGTTACATGCATTCAATGAGCAGTGACACAGGCCCGCCCTGGCAGCCAAAATTATTTCGGTTTCAAGTTTTTTTTTTAAAGAAAGAAAGAAAAAAGCACCCACAGAGATCTACAGACTGCCACCCTAGTTTGGTCCCTGTCGTTTGTTGCTATTAAAGTATGTTTCATCTAACCTTTCTTGATCAGATTACTCGCTGCTCTCCTGTAACCCCTCCTCCAGGGACTCCTGCAGACTGTGTACGTGCCACATGACGGGTGCCAACTTCAGCTCGCGGTTTGCCTCTGCAGAGCACACTCCCTGTCATTCAAACACTTACTTGATGAAGGACATAGCCCATTCATGTATATCATATATATTATATATTCAGCTGAACAGAACTGTATGCTTTATTTAAAAAGAAAAATCTAATAAAAATGTGTTACAATATACACTCCGAAAGCTGATTTAAGTATTTCTTTACCGCAAGCATGAGCTTTATAATCGCCCACTAATTAATTAATGTGTCCATCAAAACCCCAGCAACATCTTTATACCAAATATTCTTTTGTTGTGTGAAAGGAATTTCACACATGCAACCCAGGAATGAGGGCAAAACACTGACGTTGACGTTAACTGATGATGCTTTCAAGTGCTCCCTTCAAGCTCTTTTATTCGAGCTTTAGACCTGCTGGGATTTCCCAATGACTCCATTATTAAATAGTTATAACAAGAACAATTTTTTTATTTTATTTTATTTTTTATTTTTATTAATATAGATGCAGGGAGGTCATTCTTGCTACTGCCAGGAAAAAAATAAATTTGTACAATACACGTTTGTAATAGGCTATGCAGACACAAGTTCCATATTCCAAACACATGCTTCTTGCATATATCTCTGGGATCATATGTAAATAAATGTGTTTCCTATATTTTTGCCACCTTGGTAAGTATTCAACGCAGACCCTGGATGAGGTAACAAAGTATGGAAGCTTTATGCACTCACTTGAGAAAATATATTTGTTTTTTAATTTTTCTCAGAACTCTGTGATAATACAGTCGATAGTCAATTCAGTAAAACAGGACAGTTGTTTTTCTCATGTGAATGCATTACACTCTCTTAGCAAAGACAGAAAAGGAGCATGTTTTGTCATTTGTAGGTTTATCAAGTAATACATAAATAAATAAATCAGAGTCTTCAAAATTGTAAAGCAGCCTAGAATATAAATACTCTAGATAAGTATAAATATCTTTAAAATGTACTTCAGGTCTACTTGAATTAATGTACTTCCCTCCACTGCAGATATGTCAGTGAATCACTGAAGCTGCACGACTGGCGCAGACGGGTCTAGTCAAGATGACATATATTACCTTTTATTGATTGGCCACAGGGCAACATGGACAGAGGCGTACTCCCGTCCCCTTGATAGGACAAAGATTAACTACTTCTACGTGTTTCGGGCTATTTTATGACCTCTCCTTTGTCCGATGGCCCGCGAAGGCATCGCCGGAGGGGCGGTGCCTGTGTGCGGACGTCAGAGCAGGCTGGAGCACAGACAGGCTGAGCACACACGGAGCGGCGCCATGCACTACCCTCGGACCGACAGCTAGCCAGCTGAAATGCCTCCTGAAGACCTCGGCTCAGCTCGAAATGCTCTCCCCCGTGCCCACGTTGGTGTTTTATTTCACCGATACTAGATGTGAAGATGGAGTAAGTGTGATAAAATGGCGGGGTTTTGAGTCTTACTTTTCCGTCTCGCTCGGTGTAGCGTGGCAGAGGCAGTGGATCGTTTCCAAAGTTGTCGGTTAGCAGGGCGCGTGTGAAGGATCGGAATTAAAGGTGCAGTACACCCGTTTGTAGCTGCAAACATGGAGAAACAGCAGAGCGATTTGGAGCGGGACCGACAATACTGTGAACTTTGTGGGAAAATGGAGAACCTCCTCAAGTGTGGTAGGTGCCGGAGCTCCTTCTACTGCAGCAAGGAGCACCAGAAACAGCACTGGAAGGAACACAAGCTAATTTGTAAGGAGACGAACAAGGCGCAGCCTCCCAAACAGAAGCCCGAGCAGCCTGCGCCGTCAGGGGACGACAAGGAGCCGGAGAAAAGTGCATCTTTACCACAGACCACAAACACAGAAGCACCCGGGGACGGTGACGGACCGGGGGAGGACGGGTCCAACAACACCGCCACACCTAACGGACAAACTAGCTCATCTCCTCAGAAACTTGCCCTGGAGTATATAGTCCCGTGCATGAACAAGCATGGTATCTGTGTGGTGGACAACTTTTTAGGAACAGAGACTGGGCAAGGCATTTTGGATAATGTCAAATCCCTGCACAAAACGGGCAAATTCACAGACGGACAGCTGGTTAGTCAAAAAAGCGACTCCACTAAAGACATCCGAGGGGACAAAATCACGTGGATAGAGGGCAGGGAGGCGGGCAGCGAGAAGATCCGCTTTCTAATGAGTCGCATGGACGACCTGATCAGACATTGTAACGGCAAACTGGGAAACTACACAATAAATGGAAGGACAAAAGTAAGTATTGCACTAGGTGGAAACACACAACCAGCACCCAGAATGTAGGGTAATTTTCATGCTTGAAAGCCAGTGGTTTGCAGTGCCTGTCCCTCAGGAGCCAGAGCCCTGCTGGTCTGCTGCACTACACCTGTCACCCAACACGGTGCATTAAAATACCAGCAGTACTCTGGCTCCATAGAGCTAAATGAAAAATATAGTATCAGACATGTAGGTAGGTAGGTATCTAACACCTAGAACTTTCAGACATATACGTTTTCTGCCATCAAGTCGCCATTATTTAACGACTTGGTCCTGTTTGGTAATTAGATCTGACTGTTAGTGCAAGAAGCTGCTGAGTCCTCTCTAACTCCAGGTCAAAGCGTGGATAATGCCCTGAGTCAGAAAGGTGGATTATTTCCTCAACATAGAGCATTTTGTCCATTAATACACCAGGGGTGTGTTCCATAAAGCCAGTTTATCAAATAAGGCAGGATTATTTAGGGTTAGTCTGACTCATTTTCAGTTTGGTTTCATATAGCAAGTTTCAACATTGTTCAAGCTCAGTTTCTGTAGCAACTTTTACTGTGAAATCAGTTGACTGTGTTGGATAAAACTGAATCAAATGAAAATGAGTCAAAGTAACTGAAATAAGCCTGGCTTATTCGTTAAACTTGCTTTATGGAACATACCCCTGTGTTGCTAAAATCAAATGAAATCAAGTCATAAAAAAAGGAGTTTCTTATATTGCTTTTAAGCAGCTGCAAGTATATGACACACACAGTGTCATCAAGAATATATGAATCATTGCTTGACAAAAATGTTTAATTGAAATCAACACTTGCACATTTATAGTGCTAATTTCTCAGCTCATCAGAGTAGAATATTTCTGAATGCTTATGCATTGTTGTTGTAATACACAATGCAATATTCAAGGCCTACATTCAGTTGAACAACTTGATTATCTGAAACTGATTCAGCTAAAAGTAATACAATAGCCTTGTAATAATTCCTTCCTTTATTAAAGTTGTATTGTTCAGGTTTCATGATTTGTACTGATTTTAGACTGTAGTTAGAGGGGTGTTTCTGATGCAATGCAGTAAGATGGCAACGCAAAGTACAGCCTGCAAAACTACCTTAAAGTTAAATCAGCACCTCTGAAACATTTCTCAACATTATAACATCCATGAAGGCAAAGCTATCATATTTTTAATTAAGTGTCTGATCTTGTCACAAAATTATGGGAGAGCTATCCCAAATTCCTAAACCTTCAAGTTATTCAAAAAGATTCAATTTTAAAATGAAAATAGACCTAAATGATTTTTCAATCATCAAAGCAGTTGGCTGTAACTTCTGTCAATCCACTTATTGATTAATCCATTTATGTTTCAGCTCTTCATGGCTGTTGGAGTACACTGCATTACTTTGAGCAATGTATGTGTGCCTATAACTCGAGTGTATGACTGCAGCATGTACAGGCCTGCGAGAGTGAATGCTGAGCACATGTTCACCTTATTATCATGCTGCTCTGATAGACTCATGCTGCTGCTAAATGCACAGCAACAAGCACAACACCCTCCTCTTATTTATCAATATTTAATATATAATATGAGACATTTATGCTTTTATTTGTTTTAATGGTAAAATAACAAGGTGTGTTTGTGTGTGTGAGAGAGAGAGCTGCAGCCATTAGGCAAAGAGTGGGATGATCGTGACCATGTCAAGCAGTATGAAGTCTAACTGTGTTGCTGAATCATCAACCAGGACATTGACCTCCCTGTAGAGAGGTGGCTTACAGACTGTTTTGTTGCGGCGATAAATTCATTTTGGTAACACTAACAGACACACAGTTGGTTAGACAGAGCGCTCTTACGTTCAGAGGAAGACATGCATGTGTCAAGGTTGGCAGTGAGGGGGAGTAAAAAAACTGCGGGCAGCTTCTGTTTCGCTCAGATGTCTTCTGTTAGACGATGTTTGAAGTGGTGAGTTGTCTCGTTTTCAGGCTGGTTCCTCTGAGATGATGAGTGTACTTTTACAGGTTGTCCTGACACCTTGGTAGTCATTTTCTAACTGTTACTCATTTCTAACTAGTGGGTGTGTTAAAAATAAACAGGCAGCCTGTATCAACTCAAAGCGATGCCAGTCTCACCCAGGCAATGTCAACCTCGCTCCAGTTCGGATGTTGTGCGTGACCTCTGATTCTTCGACCAGATCTGGTCACCGTGACCTTTTGGCCTGAGACTGACCCAGGGGGAGATGAGCGGCTCTCAGCCTCCTCCTCTCCTGGGGGGATATACTCACCGTCTCTGTTTCAGGTCATAGACGTCAGGCAGAAGCCCTTTAACAGCTCTCTTTTTGATCTGCAAACCAGTGACTTACCTCTAAAACCAAGGCAGTCTAATATGGCAGCCCTGCAATAAATCCTACCTCCTTGTGTATCTTTTAAGGGAAGACTAAATATTAGAAACATCTCTCAGAATAATGCAATACAAATCAGCGACACCACAAACTAAAATGTCAAACTGGAGATATTGAATCAACACCTCTCCAGAATAGCTGAAACAAAACTGAACAATGTACCTCCATGAAGGTAGGACTCCTTGCAGGATTGTTGATATTAATTATCTATTACATGGTGTCTGAATAATACCCAGACATTACAATACAATTTTTCAAATTGAAAAGAATTTAAGATATTTACATCATGTGCTGATTTCAGCACTTATTTTTTAATAAGTCAACACTTTTGTTTCCTTATGTGTTATTTTTCTTAATGACTATAAGGTTCACTTGGCCCCCAACGGATGTTACAAACATAAACAGGGTTTCTACAGTTGCTGGAAATCCTTAAAAGCACTTGAATTTTAATGTGGTGTTTTCAAGGTTTGAAAAGTACTGCAATATTGAATACGTGCTTGAAAAAACTTGAAATCACAGAAGCCCAAGCCTCCTTACAAACAGCTGACACATTCTGAAACATGAACATTTTTGTGTTTTCCTTTAAATGTTCACCCTTCTGTAAAAAACGGTCTAAACTGTCTATATAGCTGTGTTTATAGCACAATAACATTGATTCAAATGTTATGAAGAAGTTAAATAATCAGTTTACTTTATGCACCGTCTATAAATATGTCATTTATAACAGCTGTAAGATGCTGGAAAAGATAAATGCTCTAAATGTGCTTGAATTTGACTGGAACATGTGTAGGAAACCTGCATTTAACTTTAGAAACACCCAAGTATTTTTGAATAGAGCCATGGTTTACCTCGGGAACCGGTCAGTGCAAAAGGTGTCAGGGTGGACAGTTCAAAGTCAGACCCTAAAAGGATTAGGACAAGCTCATACAATCCGATACTCTTTCACAGTAAACTAACATTGCTCAGTGTGGTTAGTCACTGTTTTATATTTGTCACCTTGCCATATCATGTTCTGTTATCAGACTGCTTGACATTTAAGGGATGTTGCAGTGAAAGAACACACATTGGATTGGAGCCTGGGCCCTCTGCTGGCTTCAGGTACTTGGTTTTTCTGTGCTGGCAGTCACAGAGCTCTGATCTCTCTACGCTGTTATTTTTAGGCTGCTCCTCCTGTCCAGTTGCGTTTCTTACCCCTGGCTAGTTCTTTGAACACATGAAACGTTTTTCAAAAAGCACATTATTTCAGTGAGCGGACAGTTTCTGGAGTGGATCCACGCAGCTGGCCACTGAGTCAAACTCTGTTGAGAACTTGACTTCCTCACCTACTGCCCTAGTTGCCTTGGCAAACACACGGCTGGACCGTGACCAGGGAAAATCAGCATGACTTGCACAAATGGAGGGCCGCCAGTATCAATGGCTCAAAGGGACACAGCACAATGTAAGCACAGTTCGCATTGGGGAAGATAAAGGAAAAAGATTTTGCCCAAATAGTTATTTAATGTCATTGTTTCCATTTCCCCTTTTCACTTGATAACATTGTGGGAGGTCGCAGGCAGCAGGACATGTTTGTTTCTCTGCAGCTCCAGCATGTTGAATGCTTGCTGATGCCATTATAGTATTATCAGGGAACATAGAAAGAGGTTTGTAGCAGCAACACCATTGTCCTGTCACTGACTCGCTGTTCCACACTCAATGTCAGCATGTCCAGCATGTTAAAATAACAGCTTACTAAGCCCAGGCTGCATTATTAACATTCTTACCGCTGGTGTTCAAAGCTGGTATTTACAGTTATGTTGTTGTGAATGAAACATGATCACTCTGACTAGCATGGCATTTTCTCACTCAGTATAGAGAGTAAATGCTTGATTGGATATAGTATTATTTTATCCTACAGGGACTGGAGTGCTATCAAAATAATGCAGTCTGTTAGAATATTCTGTATATTTCTTTTTATATAAATTCATAATATGCTGAGTATACAGAAGACTTAAAAAAAGGAAATATAACGTAAACAGGATGTCACCTTGAGCTTTAGGTATTGTTTGGTATCATTTAGTATTTTTCCTTCATTTTATCAATCAAGAATATTGTCAACAGATTAATCATTAATGAAAACAATCTTCTTTTTCTCCACAATAAATCCAAGGGAGATGGGATTGGCAATGCACAGATAAAAGCTATGCAGTTTTATATTTAGGGGTGGGATACAATATTATCACAGTACTGAAGTCACAATACAATATATTAAACATTACGAAACAATTCAAAATGAGTATGATGAGTATTGCGACATATATTACAAATATTTATTAATATTAACTTTTTTCAACTACATATTATGCCTCCAATGTTTTCAGGCTGTTTATTTCACTTTAATTGCAGCAAAATTAGGTTTTCAAGCAGACAGACTGGCTAACAATGTCATAAAAACCTGCGCTAAATGTTGTACTTTCCTTCGATTGAAGGTTATTTCTATTACAGTCTATATAGTCAAAAAAATTTAAAGATTATTCCTATGCTAAAACTTCCAATTTGTATTTGCAATCATTTATAATCTAAATATAGCTACTTGCAGTATTGAATCCCCCACACACACCTGTTTATATTGCAATATCAAGATGTACTGAGGAGATATAAATGTTTTGTAAATTGCATTGACAAACGTATTCATATAAAATGCAAATGTAGGACTGCTTACAGTTAATGCAGGGAATTACATACCTGACAATTAAGGGCATTTTATCACATTTTATGAAAATACTGTAAATCCTTTATTGCCATAAAACAGCCCTGCATTGATTTGCAACATTACCCACAATGGCCCTGCTGCTGGTATTGTCTCATGGTATACAAGTATATTGTCATGTCATTCAGCTCTAGCTCGCAGCTCACCAAGCCTCTCATTTTCACTGAAACCTGCTGACAGATGCGAAGGAGTAATTCAACCTAAACAGGATAAATCTGGACACAATCCAACCCCAGTGTTGTGTTTGATAACAAGCAACTGAGTTTTTATATTGTTGCATGTTGAGTTATTTGTTGCGTCATCTGTGCTGTCACAGAGCGACTGTGGACATAAGGAAGTTGACCGTTGACCTAAATCTTAAAGCTCTATAGAGTAAGTAGGCTAGAGGAAGTCATGTGGTGGTGGTCCTCTGAGTGTTGGAGCCAGCCTTACATTTTGCTATAGATTGTGCGAGCCGATCGTTCCTTCCGCACTGCAGTACCTGCATGCCACCTTTTTCCTGCTTATTGTTTAACCATCACACAGTAAACAACACACGTTATCGTTGGGCAGTTAAGTTAGAGCACAGGCTCACCCCTCATTATGACGAGTCGACCTGCTAAGTCCCTTAGTAAGAATCTGTGGGTTTTAATGATGCTTATAATAACTTTGTAATAGATTGCTGCAATAATGAGTCCAGAAATAAGTTTACAACGTCGCACTGCTGGTTTCCTTTGAAGTCGGTGAGTTTTTGGTTTGGTTAACTGCCTGAAATAAGATCCGTGGTTAACACAGGTTTTACATTTTGTTCCTACAACATAAGAAAATATGTCAGTAATTACCACATTTGTGAATTTAGAAGCTTTAAGGTGTCTAAAAGTGGCTAAATGAGACCAAAGAGGGGCATTAAAGTCACGTTCAGCGTAGTGGTGGGGCTGTTGAAATCATGCGACTGTGATGAAGTTTCGTTTTTTACTTCTGCAAATTGCTTTTACGCTTCGCAAATTATAAAAATGGTGTGTGGTGGAGTGAGACATGCAAAGACGGGTAGTTGTTGATGGCATGCTCTATGATTGTCTGATATGTAAAAATAAACAGGTGCTCAATAATACAATTGATTATATTGGATACATTTCATTCTAACTTTGAGCATGTTCACGTTGCCGTTAATTATGCCGTGACTGTGGAAGGAGC
Source organism: Serranus cabrilla (assembly GCA_903364295.1). NCBI lineage: Eukaryota > Metazoa > Chordata > Actinopteri > Perciformes > Serranidae > Serranus > Serranus cabrilla. The sequence continues at coordinate 372,603 of CAFUXE010000080.1, forward strand.
GTCTGGCCGTGATCCAAGTGGGGCTTTGAGAAAGAGGTCTTCTGTTTTTGACTGTTTGCAGCTGTAGAGTTGAAGACAGGCAGGATTCATGGTGGGTTGAGCTGCAGCTTGACATAAAATAATGATACATTTAAAAAACTATTAATAAAGTGATTAGGATAGTTTTCATTGCAACAGTTCAATACATATGTTTTAATTAGACACTATAATGAGTATAATTGATCCTGTGTGACTCAGCCTCTAAACCGAATGAGAGAGAAGTAAAATAGAGCTTTTTATCTGTCTGCAGGACTTTCTTTAAAGCAACACATTTTTTCCTTTACTACCCAGCATTTTGGACCTGTAACTCAAAAAGGCTTTTATATATTCTGCAGTGATTTTTGAGTGATATTTCTTGCTGTACTCAGTCTTCTACTGGCAATGAGAAAGTATCAGTGACTGATCCAATTACAGAGTGAGCTCGCTTGGCTCACATACAGTTGCAATGGAGCCATTCAGCCTCAGGCCGAGCAGTCACTAAGAAGTTACTGCACAAGACACACACAGTGTGGTAGATATCTGCTCTCTTAGCTCTTTTTTTATATGCATATAAAATCAGCAGAATGATTGCAGGGAAGTTTTGAAGATGAGCTAATGCTCTCCGATTCTGGCAGTGGTGCTGCTTAATCCGGTGTGATTTTATGATTTGTCTGAGTTTAACAGTGTCAACAGCAGACTGTTTATGTGAGTGAAGTTTAGCCTACACATTTATCTTTCGTTTGTCAATGGCCGACACCAGCAGAGTGCTGAAATCGACAAGGCCGATGACTTTACACAATCCCCTTCAGAGTATTTGTTTAATGATACCAGGAGCTGTGCTTGTGTTTCCGCTGCAACATGTTGAGGGTGAAGGCTAGTGCCGCTGCTGTATACGTCCCTCTATTGTTCACAGCCTACAGTAAAGAAGAAAAGCATAAACTAGGTCATTACTTTCAACAGGGATTTCCTCTTGAGGCAGCACCACTGTCTGACAGATAAAACAGTGAGCTATCCCGGGCTTGGGCCCAAACTGCTTCAGTTCCCACACTTCCCTGCGCTACAAGGTCTCCATCCCAACTGATTGTACTCGTGTTTGGATAGGCATCTCTTCTGTGAAGTGAGTAGACCCCTTGCAGCTTTTCCTTTCTGCTCCACCCCAGATCAGGGATAAAAATCACATAGCATCACAGTGATCAGTGTGTCCCTTATGCTGTGTTACAGTTTGATTAGCTTGATGCAGCTGAAACTGAAGTTATTGGATGCAAACAGCCGGCTTACAGCAGGTAGATGGTTGATTAAGTGAAATAGTCAATATTCTGCTGTATTACGTCGACTAGCTGAAGCTCTTGGGTTTGTCCGCTGCTCAGAGTGGAGTTTTCTACAAGGGTGTCGGTGTGATCCTTAATCTCCTCCTGTCTGCCTTATGTGGTGTTTTTGAGCAAGACACTGAACCTGAAACTGCTCCTATCGAACACACTAGTGCCATGCAACAACACCAGCGCTAATAGCCGTACGCAGTTAGAGTGAAATTATTCCCGTCTTCAGAGAGCTAGTGGTAAATTAAGTGCATATATAAGGCCAAATATATAAACATGCACCGTGTCCCTCTTATTTCTGAAGACACACTTGCTGTCTCTGTGCGGTTAAATGGGCTGAGTCCAATCTCTTTAAAAACCATATGAAATAATTAGCGCAGTATCATGTAAATCGTACCTTATGACGGGGTAGATAGCGGTTGCAGGTGTTGTGCAATTCATGGTGCTATCAGCAATCCATTCTTTGTGAATTCGCCCCTAAAAGTAAATTTATCATTTACTGCATGACTGATAGGTGTAGTATGGTATATACTAATGATTAAAACATGCATAACAAATTATAGAATTGAAATATAACAAATATATAGGTTTAATACTGAAAAGAAATCTGCCTTTAATCCCTGACTTACCTCTGGAAACAGGCCATAAAAAGGCAGCTAAAATTGGAATCTTGCCCTTTCTGTCTGATCACATTTTTTTGAGCGACAGCAGAGCTGTTTCTCCGCTTGTACGCCACTTGGCAGAGCTTTATAAATCCATTTGATTTCATAATGGAATTTTCATTATTTATGACTCTATGGCCGCCGCGACAAGACTGCAAGCGTACCATAGTCGGCCCTATGAAGCAGAATACTGACGTCCTCCCAAGAATCACACACACAGTTTTGTTCTACATAAAGCTGTTTGACATACACAAAGAGGCTGTAATTTGGGCAAGGGATGGAAATTCTTAGCCCACAGCCTCAGATGACATCAGAAACAGTAATTGCGTTAAAAAAACATCATTATTAAATGCTATGGCACTGGCCTGCAGTTATTGTAATTGCCCGCTGTGAGGTTTCTTGGGGTTTTTTTACCACTGACTTCACTGATCATTTGAAGCTTTTCCCATTTTAACATGCAATGTGGTCACTGTCTCTCCTATCTATATACTTGCTCATTATTTTGAATACATGTCTTTCTGATTCAAATTAATATTGGTCAGTAAAGTGTATTCACTGCCATGCTATGTCTATGGAAAGCTGTGAGTGAAGCAGCAGAGTTCTGTGGAAACACAGTAATATCCTTGAACTGATCTGAGAATAACTGGAGAAAAGTTAAACTTAGACACGCAGGCTTGCGTTTTAGTCCAGAGTGAAGCTGTGGGTCTGACCTCAAATACATAGTATCAGTCGTACTTGTGCATGTTGCATCACACCGAGTTATTACTTGATTTATTTGAGGTTGAAGTTGCTGTTGTCTGAGACAAATTGAGAATGAGGAAAAAAAATAAACAATAAGCACACGACGAGCATCTTGCTCACATCTGATTCGTCTCCCCCGCACAGAGAGATTCTCCATCTTTAATCTCCACTTCAAATATGTTTTTACATTTTCAGCTAAATTAATTCTTCCAACAACCCATTATAATCAAGAATGTTATGGTGAAAGTCATTGTCACCTGCCATTCAGCAGGATTGTCTTCGCATAACATAAGAAGCTATTTAAGTAGTTGTCTGAAATTAACTTTAGTTCATTCTGTGCTTGTAAATGCCAGTGGGCCTCCAAAGCTGTGTCTGTGGAATGTAAACAAACGAGCAAGGTCAACCTCCTAATGAGGGCCACAGAGGAACGCGGAAGAATAAGTGGCTGACAGGGAAGGAAGCTCAAGTAGGGATAAAGGTCAGGGGTGAGAATGGTGAGGAAGAAAGCTCTCCTGTAGGGTAAAGGTTGCCATGTTGGGATGGAGAAATCATCTTTTAAGCATTTCTGATGCTGGTAGGACAGGTTATGTTAACATGTTAATATTTAGTTCTGTCAGGACCATGTCTCAGTGTCACGTTTAGAGTTTGTAGTGGGGCAGTCAGAGAAGGGAAATATAAGGGATTAACATGCATGAAGATATATAGGAGTAAAACGTGTATTTTAATAATGGATAAACAGTGAAACTATCACACTGATTCTGTCTGTCCTTTGCTGCTGCATTTTCACCAAGGTCATAGAACCAGTCCGTGGCCTTCTGACTGAAGATTTGATCAAAAGTGGTGTCTCATTTTGCTGCATCCTCATGACCAGATCACATGAAAGTCAAACTGGAGTCGAGTAGCACTTCATACAAAGTTGGCATAGATACCGGCTGATCTGCATTCCTGTCTCGTGTTTTCTGTGCACAATTTGTGTAAACCTTTGTGCATGCCATCACTGGGATATGATTTGACCGAATTATTTGACTCAAATGTGGCTTTAAAAGGTCATATGATATGCTGCAATAAACTTTCTGATGAGCATTACATTTCCAAGAATTCACATTAGGCACTATTGCTGACTACAATGGCAACAATTTTTTTAATTTACAGTCCTGCCAGGCTTCAACTAGAACAATTAATTGCATTTGTAATTATATCACCAGAGGATAGAATGTAGTTTTCTAATCACAAATGCCGCAATTTTACTCCGGTCACATGACATGCAAGTGAGGGCAGAGCAGTGGGACAGTAGATGGTGGTGTTCAACTCAAAGCTGTTTCCCATCTGCCATTAAACCAAGAGAAGAACAACTTAAAGGTCCCGTATTGTAAAAAACTTGTTTTTTCTGGCCTTTACATATATTCTTTAGTCATCCTTCAGCCAACAAAAGCTGAGAGGATGGAAAACTGAAGCCTCTGCATTGTTGGGCTTTGTCAGCATCTTCTCTGTTTCATACAGGCCGTTCTGGCTAGGAGCCCCTTGGGACGTCACAGGCAGCGAGCTATTTGCATAGGTCCCACCCAAAGTTACGCCCCCCTCTGCTCCCAGGGCCTCAACCCGCTAATATGAAGAAGCCAAAGTCTGTACAGTTAGCGACCGCTGCTAGACATGTCTGAGCTTAGAGGACAGCATGCAAAGTGTTATGTTGTCGGATGTAAAAGGCAACACAAGTGTCTCTTTTCTTTGCCAGCGTCGGGAGAAAGAAGGACTCAATGGCTAGATTTGATGTCAATGGAAATCCAGCAACATATGATGCTATTTACAGTTTAATAAAAACGATGTGCTGTTAGCGTTAGCGTAGCCTCATAGTCTGCTGTTGATGCTAGCGTCTGCTTAGCCACTGCCACAACTGAATATTCTTAATAGAGCCACTATTTACAATTCAATAAAAGCCATGTACAGTTAGCGGTAGCGTTGCATCATAGCCTGTCTGTTGATGCTTGCGTCTATCACTACGGATTATTCTCAATTGAGCTAAGCATTCGGCTTCTGTTGGGATAAAGGGACATGGCATTCAAATTGTGTTTGAACTGTCACCGAATGCCGTAAGGTTTTTGTGTGTTTATGTCGGTAAATGTCTAAATATTCTGTAGAGTTTTTTTCAAAGGACGGCTGATTAGCATTTGCGTTAGCGTGGCCTTAGAGTCTGTCTGTTAATGATAGTGTTTGCTCTAATAACTGTCGCTACCGAATATTGTCAAGTATTATTATGATATGACTGAATTATCTTGGTACATAATACAGTCTTATACAAACTGCCAATATCTCAAAATCTGGAGAGCACATCTTCTCCTTGACAGTAATATGATATATGATATATGATATATGATATATATAATATTATTAATATATAATATTCGGAGAGTTTGTCATGTCATTATTACATACTTACAAGCTTTAAAGTCACATAATTCAGTACTGTAATGTAGTTAAATAAAGATGGCATATAAATTCATGCATGTTTATCTCTTTTTATTATAAACTATAGATGTTGCCAACAGGAAATAATAGTTTATAGATTCTTATAGAGTAGTGTTTGTTAGACTTTAGAAAAGATTTATTGCTTGTGAACAAAACAGAAGATTCAGCCTTAGTTTCAACTTAGTCTTGTTGATTTTGCGCCAGCTGGTCAAATGGCAAACCAAACTTTATTTTGCATGTAGTATGGAATATACAAAAATTGACATCACCTTGTGGTTATTTCATAAAGACTATTGAATTACCACAAAAAATGTGCTGTATGATGATGCATAATGTTTTTGCGATACCTGTATTTTGTGCACATCACCCAGCACTACCTGGCATGTTACAGTTGCATAATTGAGCTTGAGTTTTAGTTAATTTCCCTGCAGTAGATGATCCTTTATAGTTTCTACAGCTGTTCACTCTAAGGAAATGAAAGGCGAAACCTCACACGTCTGAATCCACACAAACACACTTTCATAGCAGTGACTGTTTACCCATCTCCAGCCTTGCAGCATGAGCCGAGCAGTTAAGGGTGGGAGGGGCGACTTAGCCAAGGAACAGCCAACCTTCCTCACGCTCCGCACGTAGCACAACCATTAAAATACTGCTCCCTCTGGAAGGAGGCCAGGAGTCAAAGTTTACAGCAGTTCACTCCTCTCTTCTGCTTCAGCCCCACCCCTTTGCTTTCTCTGTCTGTGGCCTTCTTTCCCTCTCCCTTCTCTTTTACACACACAGTCACAAAAAAGCTTACTCTATTGCGTCTTACCGACAGGAAGCCCTTTGTCGGTTTAACTCCCCACCCCCCTCATCTTTCTGTCGGAGTTGCTTTTTGGCTTTGAAGGCCCTGATGCCATGCATTCACTGGTAACCTGCATCACTCTAAAGATGTGAGCACAATGTAGACTGACGCAGGCAACTACGGTCAGATGCGTAGGTAAATAAAGTTCTGACGTACGTGTGATGGTGATGGGGTTTTTTTTTTCATGCACTGAGCTTGGAGAGAATTTGTACATGCAGATATTGTAACAATAAGATTAACCTTTACATTGTCCGATAGTCTTCCTCTCGATTTACTGATTCTGTTCAACTTGTTGAAGTCCAAATATTCTGATCTATAGTGTATCCTATTGTTTCTCGACAGACGGGATAGCTTTTCAATATTCAAACATAGAAAGTCTGACATTATTTCACTTGGCACGAGACCAAGTAAAGAAGTTTAGTCTGCTGTGAGTGTTTATAATAAATGTTGCTATGGTTTATGTTGATAGAAGAAGCGCATAGAAGAATGTGGAGCAACTTGCCTTTTGTTTGTCATATCACTGCTTAGACACGGTGCATGAGGGTCAGATCTGCTCTGTTCGTGCATGTTCCCCACTCACCTGAGCTCCTCTTTCAAGTCAAGAAACACACAGTTTAAATGGTGTCTCATGTGTTGGTTTCAGTTTCCACTGCTTATGGTCCAATGTCTGATATACTACATGCAGCCTGATAACACAGGCAGTGTTAGAACTTTAAGATGATGAATCATCAGAGGCTTTTTTTCTTCAAAATTTACATCAGGTCTTCCATGGAAGTCTTCTCTCAGAATTAATGTCAAGTGTTTCAGTGACAGTCCCTCTCAGCAGTGTGCAAGTCACCACTTGTGTGTGTCTTATTTCCGAGGGACTTTCTACATTGTTTACACCAAGAAGTTTACAAGAGCTCATAGGGGTTCACTGCCAACACCCAAGCAGATCATGCGAGTCTTAATAGAGCAGGAAAAGGCAAGGGGAAGTTGACGTGCTGCATGATATCTCCGGTTTATTTTCTCGCTAGTTTAAAGTTTATAATGAGACAGCTGTGTTGTAAGCAGCCACTGCTTGTATCCGTCGTAGTGCAGGTGAGGTAAGGACAATGCCATTTGGCTGTGCCACGACTGCCTTTATCAGCCCATGTCGAGGATGCAGCACAAACTGAGCTGCTTCCACCCTCCTGGTTCTGACCAGCTGGATCCACACATCCACCCACAAAACTGTGATTTGAACTTCTAATGATTATGTAAACAAGATAATCGAGATTAGACAATGTTTGTGCTGCATTCCTATTCATAATGATGCGCTTGTTTTATCTTGTGTTGTTAATCCAGTGTGCCCATGCTTTGGTTACTAACTGAAATATGAATAAAATTTGCCAAAATATTGAATAGGTGTTGTTGTTTTCACTAGGCTGCGGCAGTCGACGACAACACATCTATTGTATTTTGGTGAAAATGATTTCTATTTTTTTTTTTTAAAGTTATTTCTTGTATATATATTTATCATATATATATATCCAGAATATCCACTTTTAAAAAGACAATAAAAAGACAAAATGTTTTGCATATCTTTAAAATCAATGACTAATCATGTTAAATCATTGTGATTATGACTATTCCTTTATGTTCATGCAGTACTTGTATTTACAATCCCTATTCCAAAAAATTTGTGACACTGTAAAAAATGAAAATAAAAACAGAATGTAATGAATCAATTACAACACAAGATATCTTTTGGTCAAAGTGCGTAACTTGTTTTATGAAAATGTACATATTCTGAATTGTATGCATTCTGTTTTTACCTACTTTTAACACAGCTTCCCAACTTTTTTAGGGGATGGGGGTTGTTAAATGACAAGTGAGATTGTGACATTGAGTGCATATGTTTTTGCTTTCTATTGATCTGTTTTTACTAATCATGCTTTTTCATCTTCCTGACTTCAGGCAATGGTGGCGTGTTACCCTGGAAATGGGACGGGATACGTGCGCCATGTGGACAACCCCAACGGTGATGGGCGGTGTGTCACATGCATATATTACCTTAATAAAGATTGGACTGCCAAGGTATGTGAGTGATGTGTGGAGGAAATAATGCTCATTAGTACTACATGATGATTTTTCCAGTTTGAACATTATTAGATTGTCTTTGTCTCTAATTTGCTGTGATTCAATTGTGATTTTAAATAACAGAAATTACCATCAAAGCAAAAAGATGATGGTGTTCATATTCCAGTTGTACTTCCTATCACAAGTATATGACAAGTCAGCGTAGTTCTTGTGGCTGGGTCGTCACCCTCCTTCCTGCTGTATTCCACACCAAGCAGTCAGTGGTGGAGGTTATGTGTCAGTACGTGCTGTTCAGCCACTCTCTGTTTATAATCCCATTAAAATGCAGAGATCCTTCTAATCCGGCCACACCCAGTCAGACAGAACAGCGCCCCCATGGTACCTCTCACATATCCACTGTTCCTCCTGCAGGAAAGTGGAGACAGGCAGACAGAGGAAAGAGATGGAGCTGTTACTGCGGTCTTTAATTATTAAAAAATGAAACCTTTAAGGATCAAAAAGCATTTCAAACAATTGTGGTGTTCTGGAGCACTTGGTTTTTGGTTCTGTTATGCTACAGGGATATTCATATAAAATAAATTAGCTTGTATTAAATTTCTTTCACTGATGGTATTGCCCTGTGTGACAGCCTAGACACACCTTCCTCAAAGCTAGCACCCCTGTTAGATCTGTCTTTTAACATTTAATACAGCCCTGTATTCAGTCACAGTGCATATTCAATGACTATACATCTTTTAGAAGCTCAGCAAATCTGTGCTCTCAATTACTTTTTTTAATGCTCTTGAATTAATAATGAATTAATGCAAAATAAAGAGTATAACCAATTTAGATTTTTAACCAGTAAAATACAAGCTACAGTAAATGAATATAGTTCCATCAAACAAAACTGCATTAAAGACAAGCACCTCATTAAATGATGCCACGTTTCCACTGCATGGAACTGCACGGCTGTACTCAGTCTTTTTTAAGTTGTGCATTAACATTGGTTGAGCATACTAATCTGTACTTGGTACTTTTGTGGTACCACCGTCGTCAAGGTTCCTAGAGAACTGAGCTGTTACTAGAAAGTGGAGTTAAAGCACTGCAGACTACTGATGGTTAGAGAGAATCGTCACCAGGGCAACACAGAGCAGCCTGCACAAAAACACCACTTTTAACAACGTAGCTACCAAAAACGTCAGCTCAAAGCCGTACACAACATTGTGAAATTAACAAGGTGCAGCAGATACCTTTCTGTTTGGATGCTGATGAAAGAATACAGTGAGTGTCGTGTTGAAGATTGAAAGTCCTGCCTACGCTGAGGGAGCACTATTTTGTTGTAAAAACCAAAGTCGAGTTGAGCAGAGCAGTAACATGCGATGGAAACACAGTGTTACAATTTCCTTACCTTACATCTTTCACTTTCACTGTTCATTTTAACTAAGAGCGGTCAAAGCTGTTACTGAAACAACAGCCATTGAAGCAAATTGTAAAACAGTGTCTCAGGGAATTAATAACCTAACTTACTATTGTTAATATGAAGGGATGACTTTGGTATTTGAAGGCGCCTCAACTCTAAAAGGCAGCTGCTAGCTTGCTGCTAATGCTGTGGTTGCTCCTCACTGTCTGATAGAAGTAGCCACAAAACTGAGAGCATGACACCTGCAAGGCTCCACATTTTTGTTGCGGATAGAGGAAAATGTAGGCCACACTATAATGTGTTCTGATTGTTTAGTGGTAAATGTTATTGGCCAAGTAGTTAAGGACCTCACCTCTTGAATATGAGACAAACAGGACGCCGTGCAGCAGGAAGGAACGACATTCTTTAAAACAGAAAGCAGCAGCTGTAAGGTGGGAGGATGGCTTTCATGCCTCTCTGAGGAGACGGTGACATGACAAGACACAGTAGACGGAGGAGAGTGTCATCCAGATTTCCTCACATACTTGACCTCCAGACCTGTATATGGAAATTACATAATTACAGGAAACTCTGTTTTGCCTCTGGATGCTAGTTTGTGGTAGACTGCAGGACATACAGAGTCTGTCCTCTGGCTATGAGTGCTTTCGTAGAAGATGACCATTATTAGCTGTTATCAAACAAGCAATACGCTAAGTTGAATACATAGTTACACCTGTTTTTGACAAATGAATATAAACACCTAATTTTACCATAGTGTAACTGTGATGTAACTGAATCACCTTTGCAAACATGGCTTCTTAGGTGAAGTATTTGCAGTTCACTGATGTAATGCATGTTCATCATGTCCCACTTGAATACTTTCAACCTGTGACTGCTGAACCTTTTTGTTGTTGCAGTTTATTATTGTGATTTTCTTGAAATATTACATAAGCAGTAGGCACAGTGGGTAGAAAACTGCTGATCCAATCTCAAAGACTCTGTATCGGGGCCAATCACGGCATCCTTCGTCAGGTGTCGCAAAGAAGTTACCTGCAAAGCTTTAATACACATTGATGCAACGAGTGAAGCATGCCTGTAAGAGCAGGGGCTGAGGCTTTGGAGCACCACATGCAATACATGAAGGCAAAACACATTATGATGCCAATGTATATACCTTTTAAATTGGCTGCCAGTGACTTGGCCTGTTTGAAGAATATCAGGTGTTGCAATCTGCAATGAAAATATGTTATATTGCCAAAAAGTGTCATACAACCATAGACATCCATTGGTTTGTGGGATATACACTCACCGGCTAGTTTTATTAGGTAGACCTGTGCAACTGCTCTTTAATGCAAATAGCTAATCAGCAAGTCATTGCATTTAGACACGTAGACGTGGTCAAGACAACCTGAAAAAATTTAAATTGAAAGCCAGCATCAGAATGGGGAAGAAAGGTTATTTAAATGACTATGAACGTGGCATGGTTGTTGGTGCGAGACGAGCTGATCTGAGTATTTCAGAAACTGCTCCTGCTGTCACCATCTTGGCAGTGCCTTACTCCACCCAAATCCTGGCTAAATAAAAAATGGGCCAACAAGAATGTGCATTCTGTCAGCTGTAATGAAGGAGAAAATTAGCTACAGAGGCTGAACTGTTTTTTTGTACCAGGAAAAAACAAATTTCAGTTTTTGCAGTTTGCTTCACTTCTAAGCCTTGGGGGATGCTGCTTGGGACTATTGTTATGAAGCATCATGTTCGTAATTTTGGCATCGTCATCTTGGTTTTTGAAGTCACAAGTGACCGTATTTGAGGAAGAGGGTAGATCTGACTGAGAACACAAAGTGCATGCCTGCATATACCAGCAACTTGGCTGCACATAGCTCCAGACTTGGCCGTGCACAGTTGCTGCTAATAATGTTAGCTTTCATAAGCAAAAACAAGTTCACAGCCAGTTAAACATACACAGTACCACTCGTATCCATTGCGAGCCCTGATTCTGATTGGTAGGTTGTGGTGGTAGCACGACCAACCAGTGAAGTCAGCCCCTGCTGGCCATTAGAAATACTGCAGGTTTGAAGCACTTTCTCATTAGCTTTACCTTCCAGACCAAGAGGCTACATCCACTTCTTTTACACAGTTTACAACCACTTTTGTAGCCGTGTTTTACATTATATTATCTGTCCTATGTGCCCTAGCACTAGCTCAACATCATCACAGTTGTTGCATGCATATTAAATCTTTTCCTGTTCATGCAATGTTAGTCGTCTTAGCCTCTCCATTATTTCTATTGTTATGTTTATGCACAGGTTTCAATTATGCACACGAGCCACGTTCTACGACCCTGTTGGATGTGTGAATGATTTCAATCTGTTCTCTGATTGGCTAGTTATGAGGCGTGTGATTAGTTGTCTTTTATAAAATGTGGTTGCCTGGATACTGAGGCTTCATAAAAAAATGACATGGCTTTGGATGTTCAGGTTCAGTTGTTCCAGTTATTTGCCCCCAATTTTCAACACCATGTCTTTCAGCTGCCTCTCAAAAACATCATGAAACATGTAGGTGTCAGGTTAGCTGTCTGTATTCTTTAAATCAAAAATGGATATCTAATATTACACTGCAGGTCCATATGGTTAATTGTATACAATTGTATAGTAGTATCAACATTTCATAATCAGCAAAGTCTCTGATACTGAAGTATTTGTTCTATTTTAAAATCCCCTGAAAGGCCCAGTGTTGTACATATTGTACTTCAGCTATGCATGTGACAGAAATAAAGGGAAAAGGTTGATCTAGTGGGAGGAAAAAGATACAGGCAAGCAAAAGTCAAAGTGGAAGGAAATGAGTCAGCCACTGGAAATACTTTGCTTTCTGGTATATAAGTACAGACTCTCTGCAGAGTATGTATTAAAGTGCATGCCAAAAAAAGAAATGCTAAATTAGATTGGTAAATATAAACCTAAAGTACTAAAGTAACTGCTGCTGTTTGGAGCAACACTGCACTGAGTGGAATAGGATCATGTTAAGTTGCAAATGTATATTTTGACATTTTGCTGCACCAAGTTGTACAATATCAATTCATCAGTTCTCGGAAGAGCTTATCTTGTGCAGTGTTGCAGGGGGTTTCCCAGCATGCATTTGGTGGGAGGCAAGGACAGGTCAGCAGCCTATCACAACTGGCACATACTGCAGAGACATGCAGACACACTCAGTCCGGTCTTTATGTGGGCAACAGTCATGGCTGCAGTGTTCATCAATTGTGGTTGTCGTTACCATCCCTGTGATTTATTCCAGAACCATCCAGCCTTCACACTCACTCTTGGCAGCTATCACATTGTTGAAAGAAACATTTTTTACATAGTTAACCAACATTTGGAATGAGTTGCAGGGACTGTCTCCTGCTCATTCATACTGGTATCTGTGGGTGCACCATGTGACTTCCTTTTGTGAAATGTTTTCTCATGGGGGTGTCAGGTTTGTCTAGATTTTATTCAGTAACTCGGGGATTGTGTTAAAAAGAACCTTTTTGTTACAGCCACTGTTTGCACTATCCAGTCGTAAAAAAAAATGTCTAGATAATATATTTGTTTAATACAACAGCAAAAACTCCTTGGACAGCTGCTTTGTCAAAACAGAAGAACAACTGGTGTATCTGCTCACTTTGCAGCCAAACACCTTGCTTGTGTCAGTCAGTAGAAATTGAAAGTGTGTTCTGTTCATAATATACAGTGCACACAATATAAGGGCACGACAATAGGAGTTGGTGATCATGTTGAGAAGCTGGAGGAGCATCCTGCTTCCTGCAGCTCTCTGGTCTGTCTCTCATAGACCTCTATAGAATCAGGCTTTTACTGCTTGATCCATACGAAAGAATGCAGGTTAAAGGCACTTCTGCATTGACTTGTCCACTTATTTTATACAGTCTATAGTTTGCATTAGTAGTAGGAGAGTGAACAGGAAGCAGGCTGATGTCAGATAAACTCTAAAAATGCTTCATTAGCACAATTGATAGATGTTAATAGATAGCAGAAAAAAATATATCAAAATTGGATGTGATTTCATCAAAAATGTAAGAGCTATCACTTTAGACTTTAGTTAAAGAGACACATTAGGATACCAATGGAAATCCATTGCATTGCATATTGTAGAACTCTGTATTAATATGCTCTGCATCCAGTTCACAGCTGTATTGTCCCAAAATAAATCTAGCAATAAAGGGGATTTTTTTAAGATAAAAAAAAATTAATGTCACGGGTCAGTCAGTGTCCGTTTGGGGTTACAGCATAGCGTGACTGTGTGTACCCTGCAGAGTTTTAAAGTACATCACATCTTTGGGTTGTAACTTGTTGTCATTTGACATCAGTCCAGTCCAGCTTGATGTAGGTCAGAAGGTCACGTCCTGCAGGCAGGGGTCATCCTGTGTTCATTCGATCATTTACAGGCCGCCACACTGAATGTTAGCAGCTATTTGGATTTCCGTGCAAGCAAACAATTGTTAAAATCAGTGATGCTTGAGCTGCTTACGTGTTGCAGAAAAAATTCTCCTGTCTTCTTTGAGCCTATTGTGCTTTATTTAGTTTAGTCACACCACCGGCATTCCCCCTCATTCAAAGCAGTATAAATGGGAATAGCATTACTTTCTTTCCAACAAAGGGTGTGAACCGCGTTGCTCTGCTAGTTTGCGTGTGAAGAGAGGGGCCTATCATATCAGCTGTGTGAGAGTTTAAGCGGCACGCTTGCAGCAATCTGCTTTTTCACTCTCCAGGTCCTTTATCCAGCCAGAGCAGTTTTCCTGTGGGTTATTCTTCCTATCCCTCCACAGGAAAGCCGTCCCCCCGCTGCTGCTTCCGATCCTGAGCTTTCCTCCTAGCCCTTGGAGTTGGACAAACCTTTTCCTTAACATTGTCGTCCTATGTTCATTATTTAAAAAGGCTGACACATTAAATATATTTATTTGGATCTTTTATAGCAGTAATAAATGCAGTTTTTAAGAGACTTCACCTCCTTGCTCTGAATGTTTACCCTTTAATGAAGACGTCAGGAATCACAAACGTGATCAGTGAAGAGGCTTCATTCAGTGTTTGCTTCCTACAGTCTCTCCTTACCTTCCTGCTATTGCTTTGTCTTGATTTGTGTATACAATCAGGGTTGTTTCTTCTTATTCTGCTCTTCCAGGAACACGGAGGCCTTCTTCGAATCTTCCCAGAAGGAAAGGCCCAGTTTGCCGACATAGAGCCCAAATTTGACCGTCTGCTGCTGTTCTGGTCGGACAGACGGAACCCTCACGAGGTTCAGCCCGCATACGCCACCAGGTCATCACCGAGTCTGTCCACTGCACACACTCAGATAATCTGGTTCATTACGCAGTGACTCATTGCTCTAATTGTGTCCGCAGGTATGCCATCACAGTGTGGTATTTTGATGCAGATGAGCGAGCCAGAGCTAAAGAAAAGTACTTAACGGGTGTGTAAAGATGTACACAATCCTGTTTCGATTGTTTTGAAATGTTTTGTTCTTGTGCTCTTTTACACAATCTCCTGTGTTGATGTTTCCTCTGTGTGCAGGTGCAGGAGAAAAAGGTGTAAAGGTTGAACTTGGCAAACCATCAGACCCCAGCTAGTGGAGAGCCTGCGCCCCCGACAAACAGCCATTAAGTGCTCTGTCCGAAGAAAGTGGCCTACAGAGAGCATGTGTGTGTGTTTTACATGGCAAAACAGCAGACTTTTTGCATGAGTGGGTGGAAGATCCATTTTTATGGAGACGAAACAAATCAAATCAGTGATTTCTGTTCGTTTTTAAGCAAACCAGGGCAACCCAGAGGACCTTGAATGTCATGACGTTGTACTGAAAGGGATTGTGTGTTTGTTTTTTCCCCCTTTCACCTCTTTGTCGGAGGATGCTTGCTTTACAGCTGACATTTTCAGAAAATCAACGTGAATTAAGCTCCCAGAAAATCTTCGTCTTTTGCATATTGTTTTTTTTGCAGTTAATTCCTTAAAGGTACAGTGTTCTGCATATGCTTCATGTTATGCTTTTCACATGGAATCAGCTGTTATAAGCTACTGTATTGCAAAATGTACTTGAGGTTGCAATAATATGAGGAATGATCTGAATTAAAAAACAGCCTTTTTCTGACAG
>CAFUXE010000080.1:389157-402050 GCA_903364295.1 Serranus cabrilla
GCTGGTGTGTTATTAAAAATGATCAGCACCTTTCACAGCATTTAAAGGGTTTTATTATGAATTAAATGAATATCTCTTCTATAGAATAAACACATCTGTATGAAAAAGGACACAGTACGTAAAATAGTAATAGAGTACATACAGTATTACAAAAGTCAGGAAATATATTAAGCAGTATTCAATAAAAACTATACAATGGAAATGTTTAAAAGCACTCAAAATTAGATCGCTTTGTACAAGTGTGTGCAAAATTAATGTCCCATCAGTGGACCTTCATACTGGCAGAAAAGTCTGTTAGTTCCTCTTCTCCGGACAAAATAGAAGACTGAATGTGTCGAGTAGGGGGCGACTTTCAGCCGCATGTGCCTCTGTCGCTAAGAGAGACTGTGCAAAAATATACAAAAAAACAAAGCCGCAGGAGTCACTGAGCTCCTGCTATCAGTAATGGCTGAGCTCCTCTGGAGGAGGTGGGAGGTGGTAACTGTCGTCCCCTCCGATGTAGGCGCCGATGCCGCTGCTGCTTTGGCTCCCCCACTCGTAACTGTCAGCAGCCAGACTGGAGAGTCAAATTAAAACACATACTTTTTAAAAAGCCATTTGATCTCTCCACTTTTCACGACAATTCTACTTCATTTAAAGTCTTGTGCTGGTAGATGTTGGTGTTTTTACCTGGCTTGTATGTTCTGAGGCATGACGCTCCACGCCAGGTCATCATCACTGTCATAGCGCCGCGGGTTGTCGAAAAAATAAGCCCTGGAGGAGAACACGTGACCAGGAAGTCCAGAGCCAGTCTGCAGGACATGCCAAACAAGAAAAAGAACATGAGATATCATAGTCTAACATTAAAACCCTGGACAGCCCAGCCTATTTGCCTTTCTGCACTGACTACATTTTCGATGCCTGAAATAACAAAACTGTCCAGTATTTCACAAGACAAAAACAGGAAACTGACATTTTGTGGAGCTTTATGTGTAAACGGACTTCAAAATGCCCATTTTTGATCAAACTTTGATAGATACTACTTTTTAATCAGCTATGTACCTGAATTAGATCTGCAATATTAGAACTCATCTATACAGCAATATGCCCTGAGTTCTGGTGCTGCCTTTGATACTGTGGATTATTGTGGATAAATAAAGTGAGCATGTTGGCCTGTCTATAATTATTTTGAACTGGTTTATCTCATACCTTTATGGAAGAAGCTATTTTGTAACTATAGATTATCATTCCTCCAAACACTATGGGGTTTTATGTAGTGTGCCACAAGGATCAATTTTAGCGCCATTACATTTTAATCAATAAATGCTCCCCTGGGCAGGAGTCATCAGGAGGCTCAGCTTGGTTCCTGTCAGCTGTGTCTCCATATGACCCCCCACCGATTGCTCATTTTTAAACTGCATTTTTGATATAAATATAGCCTCGGTGTGACACAATTGTTCACAGCTCAACACAGATAAAGCAGAAGTACTGATCATTTGTTCAAAGACTCATAGACAGAAACTGGCATAATACTCTATGACTCAACCCAAAGTTGAGTTACTTGCAAATAGTTCTGGAGTGCTTTTGATTTGTTTGAAAGGTTCTATATAAATATTCCAAAAACTCATCTTGTGACCCCTGAAAGGATCCCTGCCCCCACAGGTTTGAAACCACTGACTTCAGGTATTTGCCAACTCACCCTGTCCAGGTCCGGCTGCCGAACTCTGAAGAAGAAAACGACGAGAGAAGTGGGGAGCAGCTCCCATACAAACAAGATCACCCCGAAGACAATGTAGCCAGCGTCACCCAGAGTCGACTGTAAATCTGCCTGAAAAACAAAACAGAACACACACACACTGATGAAACAGACAGCTCTTTAATCCAGACGGAGGGAACTATATTTCCTAGTAATACTCACAATGAGGGAAACAACCATCAGTAAGAAAAACATTTTCCAAAAACAAAAAAGTCTTTCAGTTTTTCAGCCGTCTCATTTAACAGCCATAACTCGCATAAATTGGTCTGAACAGTCAACTGATGTTCTAAGGAACAGCATGCTCTTTAAACAACAACTCATCAAATTTAAAGGGATAGTTTGGATTTATTGAAGTGGGTTATATGAGGGACTTATCAATAGTCATTGTATTACCTACAGTAGATGGCCCCAGTTTGGAGAAGCAGGCAGCAATACCAACACAAAAGCTAAACAATGGACTGCCGTGGATGGAGACAGCAGCAAATGTATTTTAGCCACCTTGAAAAAACCTTACCATCAAACAGCCCTTTCTGAGAGGAAACAGATTCTTGTCAAAGCCACCAAACGTCTGTGACAATAACTGTAATTTTACATCACAGGAGTTACTAGTCTACCACTGCCTCAGTTGTTTAATTTGTGTTATTGCATGACTTCATTGAATGCCAGCTATCCCTTTAAAGCACAACAACAAACTAACCGACTGTGGCTGCGGTAAACCAGCAACTCAAGTGTTCTTTGAGGTAAAATCACTTTCGGTGGCTTTGGATAGAACATCAATAACTGCTTAAATTCCTCCTGCATAACCTTAAACAGGGCTGTTAAACAGCAAGGTAAAGCTGTGAAAATACACCAAATATAGTATGCACTTAAATAAATATAGATTTTTTTGGGGTTATCATCCAAGGACTTCATACAACCCTCCTTTAATAACTTTAAACTATCCCTTTAAGGCATTATGACCTCTGGTGGTTTACCTGGTCTGAAACGTTGTACCAGTCGTAGTCAAAGGAGTTGATATTGTTATTAGAGAGTCCCAGGACGACCAGATTGTAGCAGGCCCTGGAGGAGTACAGGAGGATGACGATGGCTCCTATAACTGTCACCTGGCACACTGACGTCCCCTGCACAGTTGCATAAAGAAAAATTTACATAACACCCTCATTTAAAGAGGAAATGAGACATAATCTGAATACAACACTTGGAACTACATGATAACTAAAGGTAAAAATAGCTGTAACACATTTTCAATTTCAGGCACGACCCATCATTTTGCTGGCTTGTGAAGTACAGCCAGTCATGCACATGAACGACACTGTTGCTAGGAAACAATCACTATGTACAAAGCATAAATTATGTGGAGAAGTGCATCTTCACACAATAGTGCTATAAACAGTGCACAATGCCTTTTAATGCCAGTTACACAAATCACCTTTATTCTGATGATCCCAGCGGTTGTCACTATAACTACGCATATTTAATTTTGATTTTATTTCTATTTTCTTACTTTGGATTCCAGGTAAATGTTGGCCAGTGACATCTTAGCCACCTTGTAGAGACACAAGGAGAGCGAGATGGCACACAGGACGAACAGCGAGTCGTTGATGGCGACCCTCACGAGCACAACGGTGTGGGCTTCTGCAGAGGACATCCTCACCAGCAGGGCACACACTAGATTTACGACTAAAAACACCAGGCTGATGAACAGGAAGAGCAGGTACAGGGGCAGCCTGTGGGTTGGGAAACACATCAGTCACCACAAAAAAATGCAGCTATATATATCTTTTAATGGGGAGTGAAATCTAGTAAATGCATGTACCTGTATCTTAAAAGCTCTGGTGCATATTTGGACTTGGCCTTGAAAACAACCTGTGAAAAGAAATCAGTAAGCGCATCATACAAATTTGGCAGCCGATTCTCACTTCTCTATTCTCGCTCTACGAACAGAAAAACAAGACACTTTCTTCTGAAACAGGAACCTCGTCGCTGAAAACAACTTTGAACTTTGGATACACAATGGTCTCACGGCCCAGTACCACACGTACTGTAATGCTGTGTGCCGTCTCACTCTCAACTCGCAACTGTGACTCAAATCAGCACAAGAGGATTATTCTAAAAATAAGCCTGAGATGGAAGCCAGAGAAGCTATTATTTGATATTTGGATTAAGTAAGCAGATGAAGGAATGATTCACTGCTCCGCTCTCTGTAGCTGATCTGAATGAATATGAGTATTACACCGACAGCAACAGGTTACATTTAGTGGACAGTCATTACCCACTCACTGGCATCCAGTGAAGTGAGTATAAGTGACTATTACAGTGTCATATTTAATATAATACCTGCAACAAGTAGGTCTGGATGTTCCTTTAGTGTTTATGTCAATGTTGTCTTATCATATTATAGATTTAAGCCATAAAAAGTATTTAAATTAGTTGTGAGATGTTTGTTTTAAATATGTTTCATGTAAATGAATGGAAATACACTCTGAACACCAAATTCATCTTTATATATATATTATAACACATACATAGGTATGTTTCTGTATTTGATAAATATGCCATTTGGAGCTGAAATGATTAGCTGATTAACAGAAAATGAATTGCCAACCATTCTTGTAATTATATAATCCTTTCTCCAGCAAAAATGTCAAACCTAGCTGGTTGGTTAGAAGATAATTGACTGTTAGTGGGATAAAAATCACATTTCATCATATCGGAGACCTTCATCACTTCTTATTAATATGATAATTCATTAAACATGATTGATGGATAAATCAACAGAAGGAAGAAATAATTTGTTATAAACTATTCTTAATATTGCAGTGATGTTAATTCCATCCATATGCCCAGTCCTGGTTGGACGATTTTTAATTTCTCCATCTCTGAATGATCTCACTGTCAATGTTATTAACAGAAGCTGTTTTATGATTTGGTTTCAGGCACTAGTTCACATGAAGGCGGTGTATGTTTAAAGATTCCCCACAGATATGTTTTATGTATGACATATAAAAAATATTCTGGAACAAAATGCCCAGGTAGTCCAACTTATAAAGAATTTGTTTGAAAGTTGGGAATTAGATTTTAACATTAATGGTAATAGCCAACTGTGACAGTAAATCTACTCCTCTCTGTTGGTGAGGAAGCTGCTTAAAAGGAAACTTTTCTCATATTTGGGTTTTTTTTCTTCCCTGCAAGTTTATGGTGATAAGGGTAAAAAAAGGAAATGGAAGAAACTGGTTTAAATGGTCAAATAAACAATAAATTGTACAACCCTGACTCCAAAAGAGTTGAGAGGCTGTGTAAAACATGAATAAAACAGAATGCAAGAATTTGCTAACCATGACATATATTCAACCTATATATACATATTCAACCTCTTAAAAACCACATGCCCACCAGCTTTTTTTTTTTACCCGTTTGAAACTTTTAGTAGCTTCAGTTGTGTTTTAGCCAAATGCTTGACAAGCGCAGTTACAGAAACTAAACGTTGGTCTAATCCAAACCCTCCACTTACCCTAAACCTACGCAAGCAGGTGAACTTTATGGTTAATGTTAAAACTAATAAACCTTTATTTTTGTAAATATAAACTCTGAATTCTGGATTTGATGAATTCTGCTAATATTTTACACAACTTCTTTGGAATCAGGATTGTACATGCTAAGAGCTTTTGAGTTAATACCAATGGACCCAAAGACTTGAGGCCGTGAACTGTATGAAAACATCAACAGGACACTGCAGCTCCAGATGGATATTTATTTGAAAACATTATATTATAATTAGCAAAGTTAACACACTGTAGACAGAGTGAATGTAAAAGTATGTATTTATATTATTACTTATTTTCTTTTATACTAATAATATTTGATTAAACCCTAAGCAAAGTTGTATGATATTCAAATACATGCTTATTTAAAAAAAATACTATATTTTTGTGTAATAAAATTTTTACAAACTTGTCCTAACGAGTCCTAAAATACATGAATATGCAAATACTTCTTGTTAAACTTAGTGTAGGGTGCACTGGAGGTCTTCAGGTCTAACTTTGCACATACATCACTCTGCACAGTGAAGGTCAAACATCCAGATGGAGTATCAATAAGAAAAACATCTTCTGGGACATCTTGTGACATAAGCAAACTCACCTGTGCAAAGTAAAGGTTCATGAGGCTGAGTGTGAAGAACTGGAGGCACACAGGGAAGCAGTAAAGCAGCCAGAAGGGAAACGGTCCCAAAGTGTTGGCCGTCACAAAGTTTTTGAAGTAGAAGGAGAAGAGCACGGTGCGCAGGGCCGACCACAGCAGGCACAGGGACAGGAACACAGTCTGGTAGCTGAAGCGCTTGTGTCGGTACCGCAGGACCAGCCAGAGCTGGACGTAGATGAAGATGAAGAGGAGGGAGTAGAAGACAGTGTACACCACCGTCAGACCCAGCGTGACGTAGGGGGGCACGGCCGGGCTCAAGGTAGGCAGAGGGAGAGACTTGTCCATCGGCGACGGCTCCTTCTCCTCCGCCGGGGCCTCCATGAACCTGCTCTCCCTGGCCGGGGGAGGAGGGAGCGGAGCGGAGGGACTTCTGCCGGTGTTCGCCGCCGCTCTCCGGCTTCACAGAGCCAGCCTCTCGACTCTCGCGTCCCACAGAGTGGAGGAGAGAACCGCAGCACGAAAAGATAGTAAAAGAGGGAGATAGCAATGCTGCGAGAGGGGCTGTCAAGAGGAAGGAGAAAGGAAAAGCAAAGGGAGGAAAACTAGGCTAACTTCCTGCTGCGCAGCCAGAGACAGCCAGAGAGCGAGGCACATGATCAGCAGCGATGAGAATGAGCCGTTTGTGAGGAGCAGCAGCGGGCAGGAAGCTGCAGAGCTGCAGCCAGGAGCTCAGTGCAGGACCGGCAGCCTCCGCCCCCTCCAGCCCCCCCGCACGCATTACGTGACGCTACGCATCAGCTGACGCACGCTACTGTACCTTTAACCCTGTGATGGGGCTTCCCACCGCTGCTCTGATCCCGGGAGAGCATCTCAGAGCTGCTACATGTGTTTACTTTCATTTTAATTAAAGGGCATTAAAAGGATTACATATACAATTATCATCATTCATTATAATCTATACAACGCATACCAATGCATAGAGGCTCGCGGTAAATACAGTTGATACATTCAACCTGAAAACTATTTTATACAGAAAGGGAATCAAGCAAAATATATATAAAAATAATATAAAGAACTAGAGGTGTTTGTTGGTAGTAGTAGCTTCACATTTACGTGTTTTTTAAATACTTTTTGTAATGTGTTTACTTGTTATTGATCAATTACTCTAATATTCTCATTGTTATTCAAACAAAGTGAACCAGTACAGTCTAGAGCAAAGTGTGGCCCCGCCCTCAGGAGAGTGGCCCCCTTTCCCAGTTGATTATTCAACCTTGACATGATGTTACATGGTCAAATTAATGCAGAAGAGGTTAACACATTTCTGTTCTGAATATGAGTCACACTGAAATACTTAATCCTACTAATTTAAATCAGCAGTTTTTTAATGAGACATCCAGAGTCAAGAAAGACATTAAACAACTGTTTAAACATGATGAGTATTTCCTCTCATGACAAATAAACTAATCTTTATGTTTATAATATCCTCTAATTACTATCAATAATAGTTCAGGTCTGAGAAGCAGAATTCTGTTTTTATCCAAGAAAAAACTCCATTCTGCTGGCAAACCTCAGTGAACTTTGTTATGGTTAGTAGTGGTTGAGTTTTTTTTCATAGGACTGGGGCATGTGAACATGAAGAAGGCCAAAGATGGAGGTCACTCCAGCTCACCTTTGACCTCTGCAATACATTAATCTTTTCACACGGGGACACTACCACACAGGCACCACACCGAACAGGATGCTGCCAGCTACAGTCATCTATTCCTCTAATGTATAATGTGCAGAAATGTATTCATTGACAAAAGACATCATTGTTTAATGTCCTTGTGTTCAGTAAAAAACACTATAATTATATATAATAAAGGCAGAGAATTCAGTGGAAGCCTTTGAAATATAAAGGTATGGGATTTAGTTTAAAAAATGCAAAATTATGCTAAATATTTAATACCCTACTTGTTCCCTGAGCCGCCCTATAAATCTCTCATCTCCACTTTTGGACAAAAAAAGAATAATAATAGAGTGATGACAAAATGGCACTTGAGTCTGATCATCTGATCTGATCCTGCCACGGACACACCAGTTCCCAGGCAACACTCACTGAATCACGTCAGTGGCCCCAGGGTGCATATCCCATCAGCCACTGAGAGCCCAACAAGGGTCTAATGTGTATCAGCAGTTAAGTGCAGTGAATATCGACAGTGTTATCAAATGCGTAGGGTATACATATGAAGACGAGTATTGTTAGTGGGTGAACTACTTTTAGTTTCATACACAGAAGCACTGTTGGCAAAACCCTGCAGTCATGATGTTTTCTTTCCCAATAATATAATAGGGTGTTGATATTTTGTTAAATAATAAAATAAACATGTAAATATATGGTTAATGTGCATACTATATATACTGTATATATGTTAATTTATATTAATCTCTGAAAACATTTAAAATTTTGTAGAGATTGTATTCTGATACCAAAAATGCTCATTTATAAAAATGTCCAGAAGGTGGCATCTTTCAACCATATACTGATGGAAAAGCTGTGAGGGATCCAAAGCAGGAGAAATAATGTAACATGATGTACTAAAAGTAGGTGAGATTATTAAAAAAGTAAGAAATACAAAGGATATAAATATGCAGTGTTTAATTCATTCATGAATGGTCTCTTTCCAAAACACTCTAATATACAGCTAATATATTTAAAACCCATCCCTGGTATCCAGGAAAATGTTGCTGTTTGGTTCATTTTACAATTCTCTCTTCATAAGTAACTGGTTTCTACATAAATATTGTAGGATCTAAAATTTTTGAATTAATAATGACTTAGCACTTTCTTAAAATAATGGCCTACTTATCTCAAAATAAGTATAGCATCTTTTTTAGTATCTTTTGAGAAGGTTTGTCATTGTAATGACTTACAGGCTAATACCTTATCTTATTTTGTCTTTTCCGAGCACACAAGCTCTGAACTATTCACTATTTACTATTTAAGTATCATTTCAAATCTGCTAAGAAAAACAATCTTTTATATCTTGGAGTCTCGACATGAAACCATCTGAGAACAACAATCCAGAAAATTTGAAGAAAAAACATATTATAGCTGTTCTTCAATGCACTACAACATACAGCAGCAAGATAAAGCCCCACAAGAAATGTTCATACGCCCCTCTACAGTGAGAGAGGAACTCATCTTAAAGCCCGACCAGTACAGAGGCTAAAAATGGAAGGTTTGCCCTGAGGGTGATTCTAAAGAAAATGAAATTGAGCCATTCAAATCACAAGGATTTATCTCCATGGAAGCATAAATGTGCCCTGTAAATTTCACAGCAATATGGCCGATATATATTTTGGCCTGGAGGTGGTGCAAGAGTGTAGCTCAGTGCTTCAGGGCAGTGGTTCCCAACCTATTTTCCTTGTGACCTCTTCAAACATATAAGTGTTGACTCGGGACTTATTGTCCCAACCTGTGGCCTCAGTTTGGACCTGAAATGTGAGCAACTTCACCAGAATAATTTACAGTTTTAGTCTATTTAAGTTTTTCGAGGCCAGAGAAGGTAAAAATATCCAGAACTTGAAAAGCGAAAATTAGATAAAATCAGAAAAAAATGTTATAAAACAAAATACACATTGTTTACCCTCATATCTTTTCAGCTGCACTCACTCATGTTTCACACAGGATCAGTTTACTCCTCCTGAGAAGAACTGTTGTGTGGGTGTTGACCAGACAGGAAAGTCTGAATCACAATCTGTACTTTCAGTTTTGGTATATCTTGTGTGGAGAGATCTTGGCCTGAATGTGGACATGGGAAAAGGTCATGGGGTCACCAAAAACATGATAGTCCACAGCAAATGTGGTGGAAAAGTTGTCATTCATTCAGAGGCAGTGCCGTGCTCAGACTTTTTGGAGGGCAGGGGCGAAAAGACAGAAAAGGGCACGTCAGCGCGTTCTCGCCATTGAAGAGGGACTTTAGAGCGCGTTTTTCAACTTTAAACAATTTGGTCTGTTCGGAGGTCATTTGGCTTCTTATTTTCATTTGCCAAGTACATTAATTCTCATTCCAGAACATTCTTTTCTTACTAAACAATTTATAATTTATATAAATAGTAGTTGTGCCTCAGAGAAAATTCAAAATACTAGAAAATTGGTCAAGTTTTCCTAAATACTTGCATAATGAATCTCTTCGTATGAGTACTTCCCGCATGAGGCTTGGTTATGGACTGTTGCCAAAAGACAATTTTGGCAGATGCTAGCGCCAAACAAAAGGTCAAAGGTCATCAGAAATCATTAGGAATCATAGGGACAATGAATACCCATATTAAAATGTCATGCCAATGTGGCCAACAGTTGCTCAGATAAGTGGACCAAAGTGTTGGACGGATGACTGATCATCCGTTAGCAGCGCAGTACCAGCTCCAACTTGCAGCATATAACCAGCATCCCCCTCATTATCCCAGCTGGAGTCGCGTCTGATAGCCACAGCGGGATGCTTCAAATGATTAGTGTATGGTACAGTGCTCTGTGATATTGTCCTTTACATAATGCCTCAATCAAACCGGCCATGGGGCTCTGTTGCTGGTAACTGGTCCATGCTCTGATGTCTAAGCTCTGATGGCCCCTTGGACGGTGTCCAAATCTGCTAATACAGTCCAGTGTTGTCCCCTCTGGAGACCTCCCACACAGTGGACCCTGTGTTGTAGTACCTTAACATATAAACAGTGATGGTTGCCTTCTACTGTATTGGCAATACTGGAACAATGAGTCTCAGGTCAGGGTTCAAATCAAGGGAGGTGATGTGAAACTGACCTCAGTGTCTCCTGCTGTCCTCAACCAACCCTCATAACTGCTGTTTTCAAAGTGGGACATCACTGCAGATGTCTTGTTAACTTTGCCAATAAAGTGACCCAACACATGCCAGTCATTATCCCATCACTCAACGATTTTGTTTTAGCAACAGCATGAGAAGAAAAGTATCAGCCAGCTCTCGGTTCTCTCTGCAGTGTTGTTGCTTTATAAGAAAGCAGCTCTCAGCGCCCCTCTCAACTCCGCCCCACGCTTCCCCAAACTCTGACTGAACTTTCTTCAGTGGAGCCTGTGCGTCACTCTCCACTAACCTGGCTCGGACAAACCGCAGGACTGCTCAACTGCTCCTGAAACACGAACAATGATTTGGCAGGGGCACGGATGGCTCGTTTGTGCGAGTTTCCTCGCGTTTGTGGCGTCGGTGCAGAGCATAACGCGGGGAGAACTTTTTCCTTTCGGCCCGAGCGCGAGGGACCGGTTACTGGAAGCAGGGAATGACCAGACGCACCGACTGGAACTGGACAAGCCAGTGTTGTTTTATGATGGCACTTTCAACAGCATCTTTGTGAGTTTACTCAGCACTGAATACACTATCATTGCCATTTTCATACAAACGCGTGGGATGTAGTAGTAGACTGTCCATCGAGCTTGCGCAATTGCGCGCAGACTAAAAACTGCTATACGTGAAAAGCGGGTCTGCAGTAACCTTAAACAATACCTGGAAGTTGCAAAATATATCTGGGGCAGGGTATGCTCTGTAGTATTCGTAAATATTGATTTACTTATCACGGAGGCTGCTGTATCTTGTGGAATGCATGTGTCCACGCATTCTTACAGCCTCCCCGGAGGTTATCATCTTACTGTTGACACAAAGACCAGAGTACTTATTTTGCAATCCAACTCAGACCTCCACTGATGAGTCTACATCACATTATAACTGTTGGTTTCAGAAAGAGATGCTTACAAAAAAAAGTTGACATCCTGCAATATCTAGATAATGTGTAAACTGTGTAAACTAGTGACTCACTGTAACCTAATTTATTCCTAAAAGGTTCATGCATTTGTCATTTACTGTTTGCAGTTACCATGTGGAGATATTAAATGGCTGGAAAAAGTTAATAGCAACATTTAGCCGAAAGCTGTTTCATTGTATTGGACAGACAAACAGCCCTTTATTCCGTGTGATTCTCCTTTTCAAAGAAAAGAGCTGCATCTCTGTTTTAATTGTGCTGCATGTGAATAATTTGCTATCAGAGTGATTATATACAAAAGGTGTTTCATTTGAAAGGCAGCGACCTTCATCCATATTTTATTTCATTATAGTTATAACATTAATAGACTTGATTATATATATTTGTTTTGATAAAAACTTTGCAGATGCAAACAGTTATGGTTAACACATGAGCCTGAGGATGACAATAGTTATTTAATTCCTTATTATTACAATAAGTCGGGGGTGTTTCCCCACTGCTGACTACCTCAAAGTTATTCCATCAACACTCACCACAAACATATTTCTCTGCTGCAGTCAAGATGGCCTGAAGGTTTTTGTTTTTCATTTATGAGACAGTCTACACTGAACTGTCTGAGCCCTGCAGGGGAACAGTCATGTTTTCACACCAGACATGTTTATAGAAGAAAAGACAATCTCTAATCATTAGAAGGTTTCATTGTCTCCAGAGTGTTTTATATCCAGAGCAGGCCCTACCCATTAAATGAGTGATACAAGCAGGTGGTTTGGGCCACCTTGAGAAGTTGAAGATGATAGTTAATTTAAAATTAATTTACTAAACAAAAAACTGACAACATTTGATGCACTTTTTGCCAAATAATAATGAGAAAACAATAAGCTCAGAGACTGCTGCTACCAAAGTGCTTTGCAGTGGAAATGTCAGTTCTACTCTTATTCTATATCTTTGGCTCAAACTGAGTAATGCCTGTATACATTTTCCCCAAAATAAATAAATATCCCATATATGTTCAGACATCCACCATAAAGATCTCTCTTTGCCCTACATCTGCGAGATCACACTCAGTGATCAGTTTCCCTGATCTATCTTCCATTTTGGCAGGAAGTTTCTGTAATGAAGATTAGCGTACAATCTTTGGGCTCTCTGGGGCTGCTTTCCAGGGGCAAGGACAGGAAACAGTGTGGCCCGGGCCAGGAATAGTGCTCTTGTTTTCCCCTGGTCAGGAAGTGAAGGAGCCCCATGTGCAGTGTGT
>CAFUXE010000080.1:402135-424832 GCA_903364295.1 Serranus cabrilla
TGTGTGTGTGTGTGTGTGTGTGTTTGACATAAACCCAGCTTTTCTTTCTTTACAAGCCCTGCATGTGTTCATGTTAAAACGCAAGTGTGTACAATCTGTGTTAAATGGCATCTTGTTTGTTCATTAGCGCTTTTGTAGGAGATGGCAGCTGACTCGGATCATTAGTCTAATGAGTGTGGAATAAAGATCAAAGTGGGTCAGACAGGACTCTGTTTTCTTCTGCTGTGAAACCATGTATTATTACTATAGAGACAGTCGTACAGTGTTACAATCATCTTATATTTTATGATCCTCATGACCAACTCAAGCTTTTAATTTCAGATCAACACCAATGGTTTTGTTGCCACATCAGAGCCAACAAGCGAGTCGACATATCTTGGCAGTATGCCCCCGAAATTCGGCATGATTGCAGCTCTGCAAGGAGACCTGGACACGAGCGATAGTGTGGGGAAGGTTTACTTTCGTCAGGACTCCAGTCCCGAGGTTTTAACTCGGGCAGCCGATTACATCAACAGGGCCTTTCCCGAGGATGACGAAGTCACTCCCACCCACGCTGTGGTGATCACCTGGGCCGATGTGGCCCCACATGAACCTCAAAGCAGAGGAGATGGCATTGAAAAAAAGGTGAGCATCACATGGTTTTTCAAGTGAACTGTGGTGTAACTTGTGATTTAATTTCTCTCTAATGTTTTATTACACAGAGAAACACCTTCCAGCTGGTTATTGCGTCCCATGAGACCGAATCGTACGCTGTCGTCCTGTATGCAAGGGATGGGATACTGTTTTCCTCTACATCTGTACAGGGCAGTAGTGTGGTCATGCATGCTGGCTTCAGTAAGGGTTTGGTCCGAGGTTTCCTGTTTTCAAGTCAGGGTCCATACTACCGCACCACCACTGATGATGAGACATCCATCAGAGCTTTAGCAGAGTAAGGAATAACCATTTCCTGACTGGTGTTGCAATTTGGATGATGTTTCAAGAACAGTGACTGTAAAATATCTTTTCTCCTTTTAGGGAGACCAACTCTGGCGTGCGAGGTGTCTGGGTGTACAACATTGGAACATCTCCCTATTTTAGCGATGTAGCTCCAGGTGAGGTCACTGACCTTCCCACTGAGGCCACACCACCTCACGACGACAAGGAGGAGGCCACTGATCCAAGAGGGCCTGTTTATACCAATGGACAGCAGGTGGAGTACCCTCCTTATGAGCCAGAAGGGGCGCAAATTGAAGTCCACCCAGTACAATACCAGCCTCTTCAGCCTGGCAACCCAGAAGTCTTGGTGGTGGACGACACAGATATAAATGTAGATGGTGAGTACACAGGAGCAAGGCTCATATTGAGTAATACCAGTGTGTATTTTTTACTCCATGTACTTTGACTTAGTTATTTAATCAATTAACTTTTCCTGTAATATTCTTCCCATGCTTTTCAATGTTTTCAGTGTTCTCATACAACCTGGGAACTTGCGCAAACAACAGAAACAAGTGCTCCCAGTTTGCTGACTGCAAGGACTACTCCAGTGGATACTGTTGCAACTGCAGACCTGGCTTCTATGGCAACGGGATAGAGTGTGTGGCAGAGGGTAATGCTACACGTCTGCTTTAAGTGTAGAATGTTGTAATTTTTTACAGCTTTAGGGAAATGTAGAGGAATTGGTTAATCTATAAAATACTTGTTCATAGAAAACTACTGACTGTTTTTTGTCACATTATTTGAGAACAGAGCTAACCTTTAGCAGTTTAGCAATTTCACTTCTTGCATTAATAAATTGACCAAATAGGGCATATCTATGGATTGATCTCTGGTGGATGGTTGTTCTTTGTATGTTTTTGCAGGAAAGCCACAGAGGATGAACGGTAAAGTGCATGGAAAAGTGCATGTCGGACGCTCCTCTACTCCACTGGAGTTCACCAGCAACGATCTCCACTCCTATGTTGTGGTAAATGATGGTCGTTCCTATGTGGCCATCAGTGACATCCCTAACACCCTTGGACCCTCGCTGCAGCCACTGTCCGCCCTTGGTGGGGTGATCGGCTGGGCATTTGCTCTGGAACAGCCAGGCTTCAAGAATGGCTTCAGTATTATTGGTGAGGGAAATATTTCCACAATTCCACTAATATTTGAAAATAAGACCCCTAGAAGCATTTCATGTGATTTTCTTATGCTTCACTTGGTGAGAAAATTACATAAGTGAACTTTCTGGAAGAATGACTGTGTAAACAAATGTTAATTCTACTACAAGTGGATTGCCATACAGCTGCAGTTTTACTCACTCTTTCCAGCTGAATTCCCCTCACATTACTTCAGCTGAGACAGGAGGCAGTGAGCCAAAGTTCATTCAGGGCCAGGGTCTTAAAGTTAACCTTCCTTCTCTGTCCTCTGTAGGGGGGGAGTTCACACGGCAGGCTGAGGTGACCTTTCTGCCAGGGAATGAGAAGTTGACCATCAGGCAGGAGTTCAAAGGCATCGATGAGCATGACCACCTGGTGGTGAGCACCACTATGGAAGGCCGCGTCCCTGAAGTGCCTCCCGGTTCCACTGTGCAGATCGACCCTTACTCTGAGATCTACCAGTACAGCAACAACTGTAAGATACGGCTTTCACAGAGTCTTACTTTGTTTTGTTTTTTTTATTCTAAATGGAAGTTTCACTGACTTGTTTCTCCTGCTTTTGCACTTGGGAAAACAACTAATTAAACCATTAAAAGGATACTTAAAAGATATTTTAAATGGCATTTTATGAGGTACTTATAAGCTCCCTGCCTCTCTAAACTGGGGGTAGCTTTAGGTAACACACTGACTGTGGATAAGTACCGCATTCAGCCCCACTTCATAAAACCTGTACTATCCCTGAAACAAGACCGACAAATCAGCTGTTTTTTTCTGACCCTATTGTTCCTTCCAGTGATCACTTCATCCTCCACTCGGGAATATGTAGTGAGCTTGCCTGATGGCTCTACTGACACCAGAACTTACCAGTGGCGTCAGACCATCACCTTCCAGAGCTGCCAGCATGGCGAGTCTTTGAGAGACATGAAACCGACCCAGATGCTCAGCGTGGACCAGGTCTTCGTCATGTACGACGCTAATAATGAACTCATCCGGTTCGCCATGAGCAACAAGATTGGGGATATCAATGGTGAGGTCATGGGGATTATTTTTGTCTTCCTGTTTTGGTCTGCACTCACTTCCTTCCTTGAGTACAAGATATAACATCCTGACCAAGGACAGTTTTACTGAAGTAGGGGCTATTGTTTAGTTTTCTCATGAAATCACATGAATTAATGTTATAGTGTCCTAAAATAATTTTCAGGAGGGCAGCCACAAGAGAACCCATGTTTCACTGGAAGACATGGCTGCGACACCAACGCTGTGTGCAGACCTGGACAGGGAGTCCAGTTCACCTGTGAGTGTGCTGCTGGCTTCATGGGTGATGGCCGCACATGTTATGGTAAGAATGACATATATAAAATGCAAAAACGGGATTCTTGTTTCCAATGTGTGTTGGACTAAATATTCCCACCACTAACATATTGTCTGCTTTTAAGTAAATCAAACAGTTTCCACATCTGTTAACAGCCATCATTTAATTAACCCAGACTTTCTAAGAACTTCCTTCCTGGGGAACTGGGCAATCTTCCCAATTAGCAGAGGGAGTCCCACATGATAAACAAAGTCCCCAAGGTCAGGTTTACCTATATACTGTGGTTCTCATCCCCAGTCTATGCTCCATACAACCAGGAGTCTTTTGCATTGAGACCATACAGGAAGAGCTCCGAGGCACATACAGTAGCAAGAGGAAGGAAGTATCTCAGACAGATGCTATCTTGAAACATTTGTAATTAAGAAACCTAATCAAGCTCTCTCTTCTCTGATCTCCATCTGATAATTTGACAAATGCAGACTTCAGAGCCTCGAACTCAAACGAGGACCTAATGTGGTAGTTATTAGCATGTGATAATTGGCTCTTCTCATATCAGACATTGATGAGTGCAGAGAGAATCCTCAGTCCTGTGGCTCCCACGCCATCTGCAACAACCAGCCCGGGACCTTCCGCTGTGAATGTGAAGATGGGTATCAGTTTGCAGATGATGCACGGACCTGCCTTGGTAAGTGGTGTTTGTGCACTGCTGAGTACAATTACACATGTCAGAAATCTCACCTGCTGGTTGGGATGTACAGGTTCAGACATAAACTGTAATGAAATGCATTAAGATATTAAGGAGAATGGAGCGAGCAAGAGAAAACATAATACAACTTTGAAGTGACTGGTGCAGTGACATTATAATTTCAGAGATTATATAGTAGAAAGTGTGATTAGGTCCACATTGCATGTGTGTAAATCTGTGTGTGTGTGTTCATCAGGCGTAGGTCAACTAATCCACCCATCATACTGCATTAGGATTCAGACTTCAGATGATTTAACAAATGCTAGACATCATAATTGCTCCATGCCAAAATAAACAATATTTCCTCTTCTCCTCAGAGGTAAATCGGCCCGTGGACGCCTGTGAAGAAGGCACTCATACCTGTGACATTCCTGAGCGTGCTCAGTGTAGCTACACTGGAGGCTCGTCCTACATCTGCTCCTGTCTGCCAGGGTTCATAGGAGATGGCAGAGTCTGCCAAGGTACTGCATAGAGACGCTAAAAACATGCTTGTGCTGAAGAATGATCACAATAATAAACTGCTTTTAGTTGATAGGTTACAGAATATTTATAAAATGGGCCTCATTTAAAGCTCACCGAATATACACAATATAAATGAATAATTATTGCATCTAACTACAGTTCTCTTTTTGTATTAGAACTATTTCATTTTAGTATGTAACTTCAGCATTTATTATCATAACTTACTAGTCTAAGTGGCTATGCATATTTTAACCTGTAAACAATGTAGGTTTTAAGATTGTTATTCTACCTATAGATTCTACCTATAGATCTGTAAACAGTCTGCTTACAGATCTCTAATCTGAGCTCTGATGCTGATCATGTGACACACTGCTTATAGATTATATATTATTAACAGATTGTGATTAACCTGTCAAAGTCTATAATTATACCTGTGGCACACTCCAGCCTTTGTACTTGTTGGTGTCTGCGAGGAGAATGTGAAATGTGAGATTCGAGAGTTTGCTGCCAAAAAGCTTTGCATTCATGAAGGATGTTGTCAGTGGAAGGAAAAACAAAATCTGACAAGGACAGTGAGAAAGTGCTGTGATTTTAGTAGCTTTTGGCAGCGAAAATGTTGTTGAAAATTCATCCTCATTTCTCGAGTGTCAGAGCATCCTTTGTGACACTTACAAGGAGAGTTTTCAAAACCTCTACAGTTGTCTTATCATGTGAAGAGGAATAAACCAAAACAAGAATCTGCTGAAACTAATTGCTGTCTGCATGGTACAGTTCCAAGCAACATCACATGACAGTAAAGTGAAGGATAGATAGTCAATGGGCAAAACAGAAAATCAAGTTGTTTACCGCAAGTACTCCAGATTTCAAATCCATTACATGGACTTTAAGGCTGTAATTGTTAAACCATGTGCTCAGGACCGGGGGAGGTGAGATGGCTTACATAATACATGCAGCTATCGGGCTGTGAGACATGAAAAGCAGATGGAGGATGGTGTGAAGTATTTCTTTTTTTTTTTGGCTGTTCCTCAGTAGCACTCATTCATAGTTTCCATTCCTTCCATGCCTCTGCCTGATAGTGTTGGGCACAGATCGACCCACATCATACTGTAGATCCCTGACCATAAAAGGCGCACGACAAATTGGACATGCGGAAAATATTTCAGCTTCTACGCTTGATGACTGATTCTTCTCTCTCTCTCTCTCTACACATCCACTGAAGACATAGACGAGTGCCAGCCAGGCAGGTGCCATCAGGACGCTGTGTGTTATAACACCCAGGGATCATTTACCTGCCAGTGCAGGCCAGGTTACTATGGCGACGGCTCCTACTGCTCTCCAGGTGAGTCTCTTGGAATGCCGTGACTTTTTGACAAGCAAACCAGACATCTTATTTAAACAGTCAGCCTCTGCTGCTGCAGGTTTATTTTAGAAAATGTGTCGTGGGAGTTTACACAGATTTGGTGATAGTTTTCCATGATTCAGTTTCACACTCAATAGAAATCTTCATTCTCAGCTGTGCTTATTCCTCCCATTTGGGCAACAGGAGGGTTTGGAAATGAATTCCTCGCCAAATAATATTGGTGCCAGCTGGATCCTGTTTTCCATTTTCTTCTGGAAAGCAATAGGAATTTGTCATGCCTTACAAGGGATTTGTGTAGCCGAATTTAAAGCAGGGAAAAGAAGACATAAATGAGCCTATGAATTAGTTTGTGGCATTGTTGCAGGGTATCTGTTCACTCTGGAGATTAATATTTAATTTTCTGTCCAGAGAGGACGAAAACGCGATGTGAGGCCCACAGAGACAATCTCCTGGGTGTGACAGAGTTTGGTCCACGGGGCCCCAGACCCGCTGTTGGACAGTATATCCCATCATGTGATGAGAACGGTGCCTATGAACCAATGCAGTGCCACGGCAGCACCGGGTACTGCTGGTGCGTGGACCGGAACGGGGCTGAGATCCCCGGGACTCGCTCTGGACCTGATGGCAGACCGATGTGTGAGTATAAATCTCCATTTACATTTTAGACAGTGGGGGGTTTTGTTGAGCAAGACTTACATTGCAAAACAAGATCCCTGATTTTTCTGCATTTGTCTCCTGTAGGTATCGACCATGGTGGTGTGTCACCACCTGTTGGACCCACCACTAGACCCGATGTCCACCCCCTGCCTCCAGGAACACACCTGTTGTTTGCCCAGAGCGGCAGGATAGAGCACGTCCCAATGGAAGGTCATGATATAAAGAAGGATGATGCCAAGGCTCTGCTCCATCTCCCTGTACGTTTCTCTAAATACACGTATCTTGTAGAGAGGACAATTTAATGTTAACTGTGATATTGTTACATGTCTTCTGTCTTTATTTCCTCTTGACCTCTTTTCCTCTTACTCCTCCTTCCTCTTCCTTCTTTTAATAGGCTTTTCTGTTCATGAAATATGTTCTGTTGAAATGTGTTGAAAACATTTCACTCATGGACTACATGAAAAAAGTGGACGTAGCCACTGTGATGTCGACCATTGGTCTGCAGACTACCCTTTTGAATTTTTGGAGACATACATAACCATATTTAGACAAGGAGCAAAGTGGAGCAAAGTTATCAGCTTGTCTAGTAGCTACATCAATAGTGATATTAATTGGGATTCTAATTTTGGACAGAGAAAAACAGGCACAGTGCAAGATGTACTTAAAGTGTCTTTAAGTATAATTGAATGCTGAACAACACCTACATTTTTTCAATTAAATTTAAGATATGCTATGAAAAGTTAAAAAAAGACTCTTCCATAATTTACATAATGAACTATATTTATATTGTAACTAGAAAGCAGCGACTGATACCATAAACTCATTCGGGAAATGCTTACTGAAGTAATAAATCAAGTAAGAAGTACGTTTTTTCTCATAGACTTCTATACAATCTGAGCTATTTTTGCAACCAGTGGAGTCGCCCCCTGCTGACCATTAAAAACAATGCAGGTTTAAGACCTGCGTTGGCTTCACCTTTCAGACCTGGAGCTACCTCTTCATTTCATTAGCAGATGTACAATGAGAACTTCTGAGTAAAGAGATCTTTTACAAGGAAGATGTGAGTTTAAGAGGATAGCAACTAAGTTTATCTCAGCACCAAGTTAAGTCAGGATTTCGTGGAACGTGTGATCATTCAGATTGCACCAGACAAAATAATCAAAAAAAGCAACACTATGTTTGGATTTCTCAATCGTGTATAAAACTTCAGCTCTTACACAAACTGCTCCCCCGCTGGTAATAACATTTACATTCTAGCTCTGCCACTTCCCCCATCTGCTTTATGCATTCAATGCTTGCACTTTATTGGAGGCACATGGTGACATTCACTCTAATTACTAACATCAGTCTGACTTCTTTGGAATTGCATCTGCATTTCTTGTT
This sequence comes from Serranus cabrilla, assembly GCA_903364295.1. Taxonomy (NCBI): domain Eukaryota; kingdom Metazoa; phylum Chordata; class Actinopteri; order Perciformes; family Serranidae; genus Serranus; species Serranus cabrilla. The sequence continues at coordinate 410,169 of CAFUXE010000080.1, forward strand.
ACACTGATTTCCAGAGCAGCTGGTCTAAAGCTTGGCCCAGTTACTCAGTGTGTGGCTCTGTTTGTTTGGATTTATGTCTAGACGTTAATGTCACAAAACACATCTGCTCAGTGTTTTTATCTCTGACCACTCTTGTTTGAACAAAGTGCACTTCAAAGATTGTTCGTTGCTGACCCCTCTGCAGGAGAAGGTAATCATCGGAGTAGCCTATGACTGTGTGGAGAAAATGGTCTACTGGACTGAAATCACATCTCCCTCAATCAGCAAGGCCAGCATCCAGGGGGGCGAGCCCATTGTTGTCATAAGATCAGGTAACTGTTCACTTTTATCACTCTTTCATTTTCGGCCATTTCAGAAAGCAAAGAAACTGATGTGCGGAATGTGTCCTTTCAACAGAACTGGATAGTCCAGAAGGTATCGCCATCGACCACTTGGGGCGGACTATGTTCTGGACAGACTCTGTGAAGGATCGCATCGAGGTGGCTTCTCTTGACGGGTCGCAGCGTCGGGTCATTATCGACTCTGACCTTGTCAACCCACGTGCTATTATCACTGATCCTACAAATGGGTGTGTATTGTTTCATATAAAACATTCTTTTAGCTTGTTTCTTTATCATCTTGCGGGTGAGACACCAATCACAAAGGTACTATTTAAAGCAATGTACATGTATTAATTAATAAACAACCCTTTTAGCTCTCCTATAGTACCAGCAGTGTGCAGCTCTGGCCAATGTTAGCTTAGAAAGTTAAATGTTCGCTTTGTCAGAACTTATTCAGAAAAAGCATTTCCATCCCCAGTTTAGCGCATTAACTGTTTTTTGAAAAATACATTTTTTATTGAATTTTGTTGTTTCTATCAAGCTTTTATCATGTGGATCTTCACAATGCATAGAAATTTGTTGATGGAAACATGACTACAGAGCCCAACACAAGGCCCACAAAGATGATATTGACAGGATGCCGGTCAATCGTGTTTAGTCTTTCTTGTGCACATCACGTCACTGTTTTGGCTGATGCCCAGGATGCTACCTAACGTATGTGCACAAGCACGAATAACAGGATGCTGAGTGCAGTGCAGTGCAGTTAACGGCCACCATTGTGATTCACAACAAGGATTTTCCGAAAATTCCACATAGTACCTTTAAATATTCCTTTAAATATTTGAAAGTATGAATATCACATATATAACTTTTATGATTTGATTAATGTTGCATTAAAATTAATCAGCAACTTATAAGATCTGATTTTAAAAAGTCTGCTCAGTTTTAGTAATAGTGAACTGACTTCACAACTGTCCTACCAACAGTAATCTCTACTGGGCTGACTGGAACCGCGATGCCCCCAAGATTGAGACCTCTTACATGGACGGATCCAACAGAAGGGTTCTGATTAAAGACGACCTTGGCCTGCCGAACGGTTTGACGTACGACTCTCAGAGCTCTCTGCTTTGCTGGGCTGATGCAGGTACTGTAGATTTCAGAGAGATGACTCACCTGTGAAATGATTCCTGCTGCCTTGTGATCAGCAATAATCTCTCCCCTGCAGGCACACACAAAATAGAGTGCACGCATCCTGGCCACGGTGACCGCAGAAAGATCATGGAGGGGCTTCAGTATCCATTTGGAATGACGTCTTTTGGGAAGAACATCTACTACACTGACTGGCGGAGGTTAGTCTTTTTCTATTGTCATTACATTTTTAAAGTCCAGATTTCTATCCAATTACAATATGGGGGATGTGAGTAAGAAAGTCTTTTTTTGCTGGATGTAATTTAAAATGTTTTCAATTAGTATTGGACCAGTTTTCATTTGGTTAATGGAAACTATGGCAAAATACGTTCATCAACAACCTTTTCTTCCATGACTCAGATGAGACTATAACAAGGTGGCACTGTTGTCATTATACACAAACTGTGAGATATAAACATGCAATATTGTTGACAGAAAAAGACAAGACCAAAATGGAATCTAAGATATAAAAACTTCACAAAAATCTCTTTTTATTTTCTTAATCTTCTGCCACATGCCGCCAACACCACGGTGCTCAGCCCATTTCTGTCTTTGTCCCAGTCCTATTGATAGTTGTACTACTATAATGCATAAGTTTGGGTTAAGTTTGGGTGGTTGATTATTTATTATTTATTTTTGCATGTTGGGTGAAAACATAACTGCTTGTGGTATTTAATGGGTGACTAAAAGTTGATTAATATGTAATAACTTTTCATTGACCAAATTTTTATTAAAACTATGAAGGATAAAAATATAATTTAATCCAGCATTTTTTTTGTCTGTATAAAGCTTTTGAAATTAATGTAAGATTGTGTCCGGTGTTATGTCAATAAAATAGTATATTTAAAATGTTTTTATTAAAACTAATAGGCATTTTTGTCTAAAGACTATAACTGAGTCTAAAATAGCTTCCTAAATCAACACTGTTCTGGACTATTGGAATTTATAGCATCAAAGACATAATGTAGGTATTTTAAGGTAGAGGAAGGAGAGGGGAGGTCAGAGGTCAGAGAGCTCCCCACACTTCAAGCACTGGCCCTTGATGTTCTTCCAGACCACTCTGTGGAGCTTTCTTCCCATGCGGTCGATTCTGTATGTTAGCCGCTGCAAAAATGCGGGGGTTGGGTTTGTCTATTTGTGTGCGTGTGTGTGTGTTGGGGGGGAAGCATCTTAAAAAGTGGCAGCTGCTTGCAATTTCTCAGCCTCAGCGTCTGTGAGTGACCTGCCCAGGGCCTCCCTCTGATCTTACCAGGGCTGTATAAGGTTGAGAGGTGGTGGAGGGGGAGGCACACTAACTCTGTCAGTTATGGCTTAGAATGCTACACTAACCCCTTACTCATTCTTGACAGAGTTTAAACAAAACACAGGGAGGCAGGATGCTGACATTTCTCAAGCTGGGACAGTCCCGGATTGCTAAACTCTTGGACTTATTGTGTTTACATTAGGGATGCCGTGGTTGTCGTCGACCGCCACGCTGGCAAGGAGTCAGACACGTTCCAGCCTCAGAAACGGACCAAGATATACGGGATCACCACAGCCCTCGCCCAGTGTCCGTCAGGTACCAGTCGGGGGATGAATCTGGGCTATATATTCAATATATTTGCTCAAGAAGTCTTAAAAATATTTATTGATTTTTGCATTTACTTAGCAATTGGTGAGAAAACACTCCCAGTCCCTAAAGAGCCATTCTTAGAAATAGCTTGACCCTTGACCCTACTCTTCAGGACCTTGCAGCCTAGATTTGTGACCTCTATAAAGAACTGCAGACTGCAAACAAGAAATATTGAGCTCCTGAAAGCAACGGGAGGCATTCTGCAGCGAGTATTCATCACTGAGTGAAGGGATGACTGATGTTCCTGTGCAGCACCAGGCCTCATCCTCTCTTTTAGATAAGGCCGCATGCATAAAGCCAGGGAATGTGGAGTCGAGGGAGAGGGGCCTCCAACATCTGGAGTCTGCTATGTGTTTCCTTTAAATATGTCTATATCTGTTGAACAAACAGTGAAGAGACTGTTTCCTGCCCTCCCCTGCTATTGTGGCTAATGATTTATACGGATGCCCTGGAATGTCCCCTATTAATAAGAGTTTGTATGTCTTCTGCCTTCCTCCAGGACAAAACTACTGTGCTGTGAACAACGGGGGCTGTACTCACCTCTGTTTAGCGACCCCTACCGGCCGCTCCTGCAAATGTCCCGACAATGCGGTGGGTGTGGGCTGTGTGGAGAGAGACGGCGGGTACTGAGAAGAGGCGGCTGTGCTCTGAGTGTTGACACTGTTTGGATGTTTGACCGCAAATTAGGATCCACTCAGCATTACTAAACTATAGCTGCTGAAAAAAACGCCACTGAAAACCAGAGGTGAACTTACTGTGCCTTTTATTGCTCAGTGTTATGCTTATCTAAATTTATACATTTATAAAATCACAAATGCCATTGAGAATTGTAAATATAAAAACTATTATTTTTTTCTTTTCCTGAGTGCACATAAACTGAGAATAAAGCTCAAGGGATACATAATTTAATGTGAAATTTCATCACAGCCATGCATGACATCATCTCGTGCATTGCACTGTGGCATGTTTGGATTAGTTTATCTCATGGAAGTGTTATTGTGGAATAGGACTAGTGTCTGTGCAAGCTGGTGGGATGAGTTTACATGCTGGGCAGCAAAAGAATAAACATTTTTCTAACATGTTGGTCTGCTGTGTCCGTGGCTTTAGTGTAATAACAGCGACACCATGTGTTAGGTCGGGCTAATTACAATACATTGGTTTTGTGCTGCCAATAGGTGGCGCCAAAGTAAACCATGTGAATAGGAAATAACTGTTATCTTTTATGGTTGGGCGAATTAGCTTTCAGGCAGATATATATTTTTTAAAAGTACAACATCTTAATGTTCATATGGTATTTAGAGGAGTTGTGTTTTTGCCCTTTGAAAATATAGTACTTTAAGTCCCTTTATTATATAATATATACAAATGTTCCAAATTATAATGACTTTCTAATGCATTGAATATAGGTTTACAAGAGTAACGGACTTAGCCATAAGAAGTGAAATGTTAGGCGGGGTTAATTTAATTTCCCTGGACACTGGACCAATGAGCAGTCCTATCATGTTCCTTAACAGATGATATTGAAACCTGTAATCTGCCTTTAAGTGTTGAAAAAAGGAGCATTTGAATTGCTGTTCTCACATGGCCTATTTCCAAAACAACGTGGGAGTGGTGTGACGTTTTTGCTTTGTTGATATGAAGGAAACTGCGAGAGGACAAAATGCTGCCACCCCCACAGTCTGTGTGCTGCCGCAAAAAGGGAGACACATGCCTACGTCAGTGGTGCATTAACGAGCTCCTGATAAACTCGGAATATGGGAGATGCAGCCCTAGAGAGATCACGACATTGATATTAGGGTAACAACAATATGTATGTATTGAATTAATCTGGTCGATATTGTCGCCTATAAAATGCAAAAATACAATTATTCTAAAAAGTGTTTAAAAACATGTTTTGTCAATATCCTGAACCCCATATTTAATCAAATTGTTTGTTTTGTCTGATTAACATTCAGTTTACTATAAGAAAAATAAAAACAGTTGGCTTCATTTTCATCATCATATTTCCTTGAGAGAGAGGGAAAAAATGAATTAACCAAATAGCAAGTAATAAACTAGTAATTCGTCAATTATCATATATTGTCAAATATTGCAATTGCCAATATTAAAATGTGTGTTTTTGTTTTGTATAGTCTTTTTAAAATATTAAAATACCCCAGATTGGTCTGAAAGGATGTTTTACAGTTTAACTAAGCAACTACTGCATGGCACAGTTAAACTGGGTAACTATTTTGTTTGTGTGCTTGTTTGTTTCAAGTATCTACGGTATCAATTCACGGATTTACAGACATTTATAAAAGCATCACCCTTCCTGAGCGACATACTTTGATTGATTGGGGAATCAGTTGTGTGTTGTCCAATGGGCAGCAAAACAGAAGTCAGTGGGCATGTCACCGGCTGTGAGCGCTTATTAAGGTACTGTGCTATTTTGACCCTCAAACTGGTCTGCGAGGATTATTTGTGCCCCAGCCAATACAGATAAAAACGAATAAATCTTTTTTTTTAAATTTTTTTTTATATAAATTCTCATATATGTTGAAATATAAACATGTTTCATATAAACACGTTTATTCGAAGTTCTGTTTTCTGTGTGTTCTACCGACTGTGTGTTCTTCAGCTGACTTAAAACCAATTTAACGTTTTGGTTACTTGTAGATTTGGACTTATACCCTTTCAGCAAATATAAATGAAAAGTGTCGACCCTAAACTGAGAGTTTTGTGATTTACTGCTTTTCAGGGATATGTTTAGTCCCTCACTCAGCAATAGAAGTTATCTCTAACAACAACAGCATTAGCAGTTTTGTATGGGACTGTCTTGCAGTCATTACTGAGGGCAAAATCACACAGAGCAGTCAGTCTCTACTGGACGAAGGCTAGCATTAGCTGGCTTTAATTTATGGGAAACGAAGGTATGTATAAAAACGAATCCTTCTCTCTCAAGAAAGGATATTTTGAATGTAAGATAGATGCATCTGTAGCCAGACCGTCTGCTTATTCCGGTAAAGGCCGTTGTGTTCGTTTCTCTGTGCAACACAGTTTTGACAGCTGCCTTTCACACAGTAACGATACGATGCGGTGCAACATCAGCTTACGTTTTGCATGCTAACAAGCGAAGTAAAATTCCGGAAAAAAAATTTTTTTTATTGAAACTAGTTTTAGAAACCAATCTGTATAGCGGCTCTAGGGCTAATGTGGTATTTGTGAAAATATTATGGATATTATTGAGCTGTCTTGCTGCTTTTTGCGGTCAAGTTTTAGACCAAAAAACGCACAACTATCAAGTAGAACTTTCAAAATAAAACATTCATTGCAACGATTTCTGAGAAGTTAAAAGCCGGCCTATAGAATCAACACAATGAGAGCGTAGATTAGAAACAACCACACTAAAATTGTGAAGGGAACTATGTTGTTTAAAAATAGAATGCAATTATTTCAAAATAATAAATATGAATACATAGAATATACGTGATGGTATTTGGGGTGTTTTTATTTCTCCTTTTCAAAATGATTGAATATAAAATGTTTTTTAATCATTTTGTCCTCAGACATTTGAATTTATAGTTGATTTGGGATTTGGTTTAAACATGTGTTTACAAGTGGAATACAAAGCACCCAAACTATGACTTTAGGCAAAATTTTTAAAGAACTTACAAAGTAAAGAGATATGATATGGTAGGAATTGCCACACAACTCACTCCACATTTTCAATAATAGGAATAAATGCTTAACTGTTACATGCATAGGCATAGTGGTTGCTTTAATTATTTACCAGGTGTTGTTTATAAGTGTTCAAAGACAATGGGCATTTTAAGTTATCCAATTGTAATTGTAAGAATGCAGTAATCATCTAACTGAATTGTTTATTGGGGTTATTATTGGCTTCAATATACTGTAATTACCTACCCTTAACACTGTACATGCTTTTACTGTGAAAACAAAACCCCATACCGGAAGTCAGTTGCGTTAACCTGCGTGAGGATTTGACGCAGACTCTGTGAGACACCTAGCTTAGCTAGCTAGCTGAGTGTATAGCTAGAGTCGGTTTTGTTTTGGTTATGCTACAGTGTGTCAAGCTCGCCTTGAAGTTTCGGGTTCAAGTCAGGTTGAAGTGCGTCATTAACAACTGTTCATACCCCAGAAGGCGTGATCAACAGCGAAAGAGGCTTGGCTAGCTAAATTGTGTTTTGCTAACCACTTGACACTTTGTATTTTTCTGCAGAAGCACAATTTAAAAGTGGCAAAGCAGCGCAGTGAATCATGAACCTGCTATGAATGACTCGGAAAATATTAGGGGCTTCGTTCGGTGCTCTCCGGGGCACTTTCAGCCACCTGGAGGACTAGAGAGGACACCGAGAAGAGAATCTTGTCATTCCTGACTTCCTCAACGCCCTGCCCGGTGTTGTACCTGGAGGTGTGGACGACATGGCCAGTCTACAGCAGACTGATTTGTCATATGCGTGGGAAAAGTACATGGATTGTAGACTGCAAGGAGCGGATCTGCAGGTAGGCTGCTGGCAGACACTGTTGGCTGGAGCCGGTGTGATGCAGGCTCAGCTCAGGGGTCTTTCTCAGGGTGATGGTGCTGCATACTTTTAGTTTCCAGGACTACAAGGCAGTGGTCCTGGAAAAATGCCTGCAGATTGTTTAGATAGTATTTTAGAAAGTTATTAATACAGTTCGGTATAAATTGTTTAATTGTGATGAATGAAGTATTTGTTATCATGTTTAAGTTGCAAAACTAGCAGCACACAGTGTTTTATTTAATTACAAAATAGGACATTGTACTTGATACAACATGTAAATATAGCATACATGTTCGTATTGTTGCCCACTCTGAAATAATGAGTGATTTTCGTTTGCTTAGAATTTTAATTTTACACACCATAATCCAAATATTACTGCATTCATACAGTTGTTGGATGCTGTTCAGGGACTTTCTTTTTGTCGGCTCCTTGTCATTCAAGCTGCCTAAATTACTTTTCTGTTTTTACTCAGCTGCTCCACACTGAGTGACCATGAGCTTGAAGAGGCTGTTGCAATATGCTTTACATGAATTCTTAAACAGATGGACAGTAAGGGATATGTGGAGTTGGATAGTAGGCTGTCACAATTTCAATTCTGAATCCAAACTCAATTGAAATGAGCTTTCAATATCAAGTGTCAAAAACAAAAGCAGATAGCCAAAATTTTAAAAGTGGACGATATAGCCATATCTGTGGTGCATTCTAGATACCATGTAGCCTATCTTTTTAAGAATTTGAAAACATTCATGGCCGTTGTCAGGCCGTGAAACCAATGATCTGTTGATTTTTATCAATTGAGACTTGATAGTCTAAGAATGAGTTTAAAGCATAGTGACACCCTTGTTAGATGGTAGTAAATAACGTTTGTGCTAAGCGGATATCTTAGGGCTGACTTCTACTAAAGAAATTCTCAGTCCACTAATTTGTCATTTGATTAAATAGACACATCTGTATTTTATCTATCTGTGTCCCCACAAAAAATCATGCAAATATACCACTTTAAATCTTGTGTTTACCAGAGATGCCCTCATAGTTTACCTGGAAATAAGAACTGCAGCATTAAGAAATGACTAATGTAATTAGTAAAATTCAAAGTTGTGCAAGACTGCATGAGCAATTACAGAACTAATCAACTAGGAGCTGGCAAACATCTGTACAGAGACATGCAGGAGACTACAGATGTTTATAAGAGAAGATTGTTTCTCTTCAGATTATAACTACTTTGCACAGAATTCTTTTTATTTGTATGAGGGGTGAACCGGATGATTTAGACCCATTCAGTACACGTCATTCAACCATTCTGGTAGGAACAAGCAGTTAAATGATTCCCCTCGTTGCTTGGGGTGGGACCTGCCTTGAATCCTCCTGGAGGTCCCCAGACGCCACTTTAAGAGCCACAAATGTACCTTGCACACAGCACGAGCAGGACCAGCAGTGAATCACTGCACAGAGGTGGAGGCAGGTGTAAACCACAAATTGCTCATTATGAGTATTACGCAAGTGCACTTTTGTTCTTGTGTCGATGTATTAAGGACGTGAGTGTCTGTGGTTCTAAACTCTGTCAGGCCACTGCAGCTTTTTTCACCCCCTCCTCCTGCTGTCAGAACTAACAGCAGCCAGATCACGAGACTTGGATTAGGATCAGACTGCAGGCTGAGTGATCTGCCCTGCACACACACACATACACACACATAGACACACACACACAGACGAGCTGATTTAGCCATTATATTACTCCATTATTTTAGATTTATCATGTGCGAGAACTCCTTAAAAGACAGACCTGCTATCATTTTTAAAGCTAATGAATGCTGAGAAAGCCTAGAGGGTTCTTTTCAATTCTTGAAATAATGGCTTCCTTCCTCTATAACCATCACGTCTGTGTATGCTTCATTGCTTTGTTAATCATGTTGGTGTGCATATGAGCTGCAGAAATGGTGTTGGCCTGTTCTCAGTTGTCACAGTAATGCTATAATAATAAACGCTTGGACTGCACCAAACAGGCTGTGCCTTTCTATTAATGGTAACTTTTTATGTCACGTTTTGTTATGACAACTCTCATGGGACGGCTGGGTTTGCTCCTCCACTTGGCACCTTCGCAGTGATCAAAGTGTTGCGTGCGTGGGTGTGTTTGTGTATGTGTGTGTGTATGAGATGCAGAAAGACGGTTAAGTGAGCACAGCTGTACTCTGTAGTTTGCTGATGCCGTTGCTTTCCCTCCTGATTGAATCTGATGGGGACACACTGACAGGCTATAGCATTCACATGAATACTGTTGCGCTGCTTGCACGTCATATTTTTCTCCTTCCCCATTCTGCCAATCCCATCAGTGCACAAGTGAAAACTGTACATTCCTACCATCTGTAGCGTCTGCTCCTCATCGCAGTGAGCTCACAGGTAAACATGATTAAGTGATCATGGAAACTGTCCAGCGACTGAAAGGCCCTTGTTTTAATGCCCACCAGACAGCAAGACTCTGCTCGGCTGTTCTGTATCCAATTCTGTGATACCACTTTACTGTGAGAAGCAGAGGGCAAAAAGACACTCGCTCCTGCAGTAATCAATAAGATACCATAGCAGAAAAAAAGTGTGAAAGTTCTGGTGCTGCAGACTTGCTCTTTCTCTCTGCCCCTCTCATCTTTTATTCTTTGCATTCTTGTCTCTCATCTTTCTGCTTTTCATTTGTATTTCTATCAGGATTAATCTCTCGTTGGTATTTCTGTCACTTACTCCCAGCACTGTGACCAAGGACAGTATCTGACTTGACCAAGTAACTGGCCTTTATGGCTTGTTGGGTTTGTTCTGAGCCTGACCTGATCCTTGACCATAGTCTTCCTATTCTCGTTTCCTGTTTCTTGAGAAAGCAGAAATGATGTAAAGAGAATACACTCCCTCTGTTGTTTTTGGGAGTGAATAGTGAGGATCCAGCACACGGTTGTTGTGGATGATCCTAGCTTGTAGCATCCACTTTCTCAATATATTCACTGTCTAATCAAGGGGACTGTTAGGGCTTGGCAATCAATCGGAACCAACATTCAGAACCTCTTACCGATGACATCTGACCCAAGAAGATTATTATGAATATTTTCGGGTGCCTTGTCCAATCCGTTAAACGGAGGCAACATCGAGCCAACTGAACAACTTGAGCGGCTTGTACCTAAGAAAAATTAGTGCTATACTGGAGATGCTGGTATCATATGAAACTAGATCTAAGGAATCTATTGGTACCAAGTAACATCGGGAAGTTGCCGAAATAACGCTGCAAATTAGGCAATTTTTATTGCTACGTTATTAAGCATGGTGATCTTCAAACCGGTCATGTGACCTCTGATGTCATGCTATCTGTTTAATAAATGTACAAGGTATAGACCTGTTAAAAAACATACAATTTACAACCATTGTAAGGTGCTGGAAAAGCTTGAAAATTGACCTTGAAAGCCCTTGAAAAGTGCTTGAATTTTACCACTGAAAAAGTATGCAAGTCCTGTTCATGGCTACTTTATACTGATACCATGCAATTTAAGTCAAAAACCACATACATTTTCTCATGCATTAAAATGTGCTATGTCCGCCTACTGTATTTTAATATTTGAGCATACTGGAGTCTCTAAACAGGCTTTGAAATACATACATTGTAATTACATGCTAACGTCAGGAAACTTGTAATCGTTGTTGCCCTTGTTGCTTATTTCTGCCCATTTTTAAGTCACATTGCTGCTGAAACATGATTGCTTAAGGGGTTTTAGGTTTAGAAGCTTTCATTAGTTGTTTGTCATGGTAAAAAGGGCAACTGTGCTCTCTTTATAGTCCTTGGTGGTAGTGAAAGTGAAGAGTGAAGATGCTGAAGACCCAGAAAGGCTGACCAATCAGAGCAGACTGGGCTTTTTGGGAGGGGTGCTTAAAGAGACAGGGACTACAATGCAGCATCTCAGACAGAGACTGTATAAAAGTCATGGGCAGTATGTTATTTTTAACATTATAGTATGTAAACATGTTCTTGGAGAAACCTAAAATACCAGAATAAACTTTAAATGAGCATAAAATGTCCCCCTTAAAGCACCTTACATAACATCACGAAATCCACTTTAATCAGACTTCCTTTTCTGTATTTAATTTGTATCGTTTACTTTAAGTGGGCATATTTGCATTAAACCTTAAGTATAATGAGATTTCTGTGATTAAGCCTGTCTTTCCATTCTTTATCATTTCTTCCTCTTGTGGAGCCAAAACTACCCTATAAATATGTTCAGCTACAAAGGCAGATGGTGAGGGCACACTTGCAAGTATCCGTGGGGATACTTTCCATTTGCTCGATCTTTCTGAATCTTGATAAGCACAGTCAATTTAGTAGAAAGGTTACTTGAATGGGAGCCAAGTTCGAGACTAGGTGATGCTTTCAGTTTCAGTATGAACTAACAGGATGTTTCAAAACACCATATCATGCAACGAGTGTGGTGATTGGAACACTTCACTTTTCTGGTCTTCTGGCGCTGTGGCACTGCAGCTAATTCATGTGCTGGATCCGTTCCACTCTTATATCAATTTAAATTCATTCAGCTGCAGTTTTGGGCTCATGTTAACTCCAGTTGCATTTAGCTTTTTTATATATATAAAAATGGACGACCTGCATGTGAAAAGACTTTTTCCTGCGGGATGATGTACTCATCATGTAAGTAGTGCTCTCTAGCTACTCTGACATTCAGGTTTATAATCTTGGTGGGCTTTAATGTGAACGTCCATTGTCTATCCATTGTCACTTAATCTCTAACAACAAATACTGGTGTGCAAAGCTGCTTAAAAATAGCGCTTTTCTGAATTAGGACAACCCAGGTCACATATTCCACCCACATTACTTGTCATTAGCTTTCTAAGCTTAGTTCTGTGCTTTACATTCCTTCTGTGGTAAAGCCCTGAATCCTTGTCGAAAGAAGATTAAACTTGTCGAGCGAACCATAAGGTGAAAGGTAGTGAGTACTGAAGAGGGAGTAAAGATGGCAGTGCTGGTTTACCTTTATCTTTATAGAAAGTGGACATACATACAGTACAGTACATTATCTTTTTTAGCAGCAGAACATAGACTGTAATAAAAGAAGTGGACGTAGTCATGGAGCCTTGAGTTAGTTTTATTGGCTGTTGCCATATTGTTCTTTTTTTCATTGTTCTGTTTTTTTTATATGTGGAGGTTGCAGGTACAAAGCTCTCACACTAGCTTCACTTTTTTATACCTTGAGGCTCCGTCCACTTCTTGTAAGTATTGTTCAGAAGTTTTTGGTACCTGTGCTAATACCTTGACTTTAATACCACTGTTTTCAATACTAATTTATCAAAAAGGAATTACAAGATTAGACATTATGATACAATTCCTTATTTTAATTTTTTGTTACTCCTTTACACCTATGCAACACACACTGTAGTCAAGCCTCTCAAAATACACACACGCACATGAGCCCCGTCTCTGTGTGTAAATTAGTGTTTTTCCTGCATGATTTAATGACATGCGACAGTAGACAGCCAACCAGCAGCATTATTAGATCTTGGTACAAGCAAGCTGCATGCTTATTGGCTTGCTGACGGTGAGGAGATTCACTCCAAAGGTCTTAAGTTTGATATTGAATGACAGGTCATGTGGTTGGTACTACTTTATAATGCTGGTACTGGTACTTTACTTTATTCACAGTCTTTTCTAGTGTAACAACCATAAATTAAAAAACGGTCTCAGCCCACATGCCTTCAGGCTAAGTAAGGCCTAACTTCAAGTGATGGGAGAGTTTCACACAAAAAAAACCACTTCATAACTTGTTAACTCAATAAGCAATCTTACTTTAATGACAAAGTCGATTGTACAATTACAACTATTGGTTTCAATTAATTTTAAACATATCTGACCAGGTATTGCTGGGTGTGCTGATGCTCTTTCATTCACTCCACAGTCATTTTGCCAGTAACCTTCCTCCACTTTTTTACATTTCACATTGCCCTTTGAATGAAATTCAAGTGCTACTGTTCAAACATAAGACGTGCCTTCAGGCTCCATTCATAAGGTCTTGTGATCATCACACTATTTTCACCAAAGGTCATTTCTCTTTTTAATTTATGAGGTGTGACTCTAATCATCTTTCTTGTGTTGTTAAAAATGTCTTGAGTGAAGGCGCGTTCTTTGGCTTGCTGGTTGACCACAGGACTTGTTTCACATCCGCATTTAGTGTTCCGTCCTCGGTTTCAACCTAACTCCTACTCGCTCCTGTCTCCGGGGCTGTTCCAAACGATTGGCTGAATGGATGAATAATTCATGTCTCTAGCTCTGGGTTGAGTCAGAGTCCAACCATTGCTCTGTTTTAGCTTTTTCCACCCAGTGGCATGCTATTAAGTCTGATCTCTACCTCAAAAACAGACTCTCTCAGTCCACCAGAGGAGAGAGAGGCCAGAACAGGCTGTTTGGATTATAATTTTGACCAACGCCAGCTCGCACACTTATCTCCCTGTAATAAAACAATGAAACGAAAAGTGACGCATTTTCATTTCCTGCACAGCGGCTGTGCTCGATTAAAGGTCACTGTTTGTGACAGTGCTGATCTGACAAACAAACAAACATGCTTTTTGATGGTAGCCTCTTCACATTTGTTTGTGTGTCTTAAAGGGGACAGACATGTTATTTGTGGTGTTGTGTGAAGCAGCTCTGCTCTCTGACTGTAGTTTGTGAGGAAATGCGGAACGTTAGGGGCTCCTCATGATGCTCATCACCCAAATGTCAAATTAGATCAGTAGGGATCTCAAACCGGAAAAAAAACATTGCATAACCAACGCCCCACGTCCTCTCTCACGAGGACAGGATCACATCGCTTTCACTGCCTCTGCCAAGTTGTAGTCTACCCAATTATCCAAAGAGAGCTTGAGAGGAAAGTCTGTACCAGTGTGGGTGACTCAGCCATCAGACTCCCATGACTAGGCCTCCCATGATTGCTCTGTTGGATACAGACAGTGTAAAAAAAAAAAAGACACAGTTCCAAACTTTGGTCAGGGT
>CAFUXE010000080.1:430072-450244 GCA_903364295.1 Serranus cabrilla
GTAAAGAGCATCACAATAATTAGCCAGAGGAGAAATGCAAAATTTGACATCTGCAGGAAAGATGTGTCTTTGCAGCAGTATGATATCATGGAAACCATTATCTCTGTTTACCAAGTCTGTAATCACTGTCTTCTGGGAATGATTAAATGACTGAGAGTGTTGGGCATAAAGGTGGTGGGAAAAAAAGATAAATAAGGCTTTTAATATTTGACAGGCAAATACTGTGGGCTTTTATCCTCTATTGAATTTGTCTAAATTTCTTGGCGATGCAGCCAGAGCTGTCGAATGTCAGCTGTTTGTTTTGAAGGCACTGTATCTAATTTAAAAATATATTTACATAATACATTTCCCCCAGCCCTAGCCTCTTAATTGATTGTGGGATAATGCAACACAAACATCAGCTTTATTATAAATAGCAGTAAATATCACACATTAAGGAGTCAAAGCTTACATAACATGTCAAAGCCTCTTAGATGTGTGTCCAGCATATTTGACAGTGACCTTTAACCTAAATAAGCCCCAGTCAGTGGATTGGCATGTTTCACCCAAACTAAAGCTGAATTATCACGGTGAGGGAGAATTTTAACTGAGGCTTCACTGTGTAGTGACACACGATGACGGCTCAATATTGCTCAAATGTTTTCAACATTTTGTTAATTTCATCGTTTTTCAATCTGGACAACATTTCCAGATCTTTCTCAGCTCTTGTGCCATGTCTCTGATGTGTTCACTGTCTGCAGGTCTGTCATAAAGTTAATTGCCCACAGAGGGAAAGTTGTAGAGCTCCAGTTATGTTCTGTGCTGTGCTGAAGTGTTTTGGTTGTCTGAGCAGTAGAGGTCTCTGGTGTATTCATAGTTATATGATTTGCTGTTTGTGCACCTCAGCAGTAGAGTCTTTGGAGGCAAAGTTAACTCCAAATACTGCCATTGTTTTGCTTTGACCGCATCGTTCTCCTTCCTCCATCATCACCTTCACTCATAATCTCTTTAAATATATGAATGCTAAATCTGTACGCAGCTGGACACCCTTTTCCATGAGGTAGTGTGTTGGTTCTTGTTTGTGGCAGTTACACAGTCCGTGAGAATAAAAGAAGACCAACACATTGGTCAGAATGCAATCTTGGAACCGATTGGCTATCATCTGATAAGCTTATTTATCATTTATTTGCAGATAAATACTTGACAGGTGTTTGTGAAAAAATCCTGATGTAGTCATCGTCATTGTCCCTCAACTCCATTCACTCAATTCTTTCTTCTCAGCTTGCTCATTGGACTGTAAACTGTAGCCAGCACACAGAAGAGCAAGTCTGGATATCTGTTATCTGGAGACCCGCTGGCCGCACCGGAACCCTTGAAATATTGGCCATTGCCCAAAGAGGGTTGAGAAAGCTTTGTTTTCAGTGCATACTTTCTCTCAATTTTTTTCTGACTAAAACTAATTTCCTCTGTATCTGTGGAATAGAAACTATTCAGTGACTCTTTAAACCCTTATTTGTTAGAATATTCCTTGGAAAAAACACCAATTAAAAAACCCTCCTATAAGATGTGTATTTTGGAATTGGTTTACAAATTCTAAATCCTGAAAACCTCATGTTTTTAAAATGGTGAAATATTAATATCTTCAACAAATGATTATCGCACATGGAAGTACCTAATGCATAGCCCCTGCTGGCAGGGCACTCTGGATTAATATCTTAATAGCATTCAGGCCTTAACAGGCCTTTCTGAAAAGTCATCTCATAAGACATAAGGCATTGAGCCACTTAATTTTTGGAAACCTTGTGGTCTCAATTACACAAATATAGCTGCAATAAATGAATTAGGGTAAATGCCAAATGTAATAAAAAAAATGTTTTACCTTGAAACTTGCAATTTCAATAAAAATTGAAAAGAGATTAAGAAATAATAGAAGAATAGAATAGAGTACAGTGTGGGTTTGTCTGTTATATACTGAAGACGTTATTTGTTATCACGCCTCGTCTCTTTTTAGTGCTTTTGGAATTTGTTCTGAGTCGCCTTGTTTGTTTATTAAAAAAAAAATATGAAACTGTTGTTGTAGTGCAGAATACAAAGGCTGTTACTGTGAATGCTGGTTGGTTTCGGAGGTCTTCTACAGGGCACTGGGGGCTTGTCACTATTCCCAAGGCCAGTCCCCTCGCCATGTGACATCACATGCTTTCATGTGATACGCTGATCTGCTGCGAATCTGGAAAGCTTCCATTTGAAATTCCAATTTAATGGAATTTGTGCTGCAGAACAGAAAATTCAGTCAGCAGTCGTGTGAGGAGGTATGCAGATACAGCCAGCAGAGCTGCAGTCATGCTCGGAGCAAACACAAGATGACTGCAAGGAAACCGTTCGGCCCAGTCACATTTGGTGAGACGAGAACAACTATACACGTATCTTACCGAGGCTAGTGTCCGGAAATATTCTTTTGTTGTTGTTTTTTTTTTTTTTAAATGAAATACTTGTTGTATTTTTTATGAGTGTAGGTTTGGATCAGAGCAGCACCTAAAAGGCAGTAATGTAAACATGTGAACGTGAACACTAAGTTATTTGTTTACTGTCTAACGGAATAATTTCTGGCTCAGTGCTGAGGGCACGTCTTAAATTCATAGGTAGGAAAAGTCACGTTGCTCTAACTGGGGCAGTCCTGTAGAGGGGGTGTGTATATTTAACAGGGAGCGATGTGAGGTGTGTGTTGCATGTCGAAACTTACAGCTTATTGTCAGTTAAATTTAGGGGAACATGTGGTTGTGGCAGACATGAGCACACTAACACAGCGACAGTCTACGAATGAGTAATATTTGTCTTGGCTTTTTGAAATAGATGTTGGTGGAATTGCGTAATTGTCATTTTTACATAGACAGCTTCGGCTTTTTGAAGGAGTTGGCTTTGGCTTATTTCTTTTATCTGTTTATTGTATCTGTATTGTATTTGTATATAAGTTGTTATCAAGACAGTGACCCTAACAAAGTGACTAATGTGATTAAAATGCGGCTTTTTCACATAAGTACCATGACAGATAAAAATCCCAAACAAACATGCGCATAATCACCGCTAAATTGTCACATTGTTAGGAGTACGAGTTGCAAATTGGGGCTCGTAAACACAACATTCAAAGTTGGCCCATCCTTACAGACACTGGAAGCGTTCACGCGGCTAAATAAGAAGAAAAGAGAATACAGACGGAGAGCAGAGTGTCTGCAGATACATAGCAACAGACTCCTAGTGGATTATGGATTAAGTTCTGGTTGATTATTCCTGAACAAGTCTATACATTAATCCTACTCCCTACTGTGCCTGCAAACAGTATTTAACATAATAATAATACATCAGATTTATATAGTGCTTTTCAAGGCTCTCAAAGTCAATTTACACAAAACATAAAACAAATACAGATACAAAATAAAGAGTATGATAATTTTATGATTATTTTTGAAGGAGTGGAGTGAGTCTGAAAGGCGGATGGTTGGCAGCAGTGGAAAAAGCTCTGTCGCTAACGGTGCCGTGCTCGGTCCAGGTGATGGGGGTCAGGAGGTTGTTGGCGGGTGGGGGAGTGACGTTGGAGGAGGTCTGTAAGGTATGGGGGAGCGAGGTTATTGAGGGCTTTGGATGTAATAAGAAGGATCTTGAAGTTGATTCGGTGCTGACAGGGAGCCAGTGAAGGTGTTGAAGGATAGGTGTGATGTGTTCTCGGGAGCTGGAGTGAGTGAGCAATCAGAGGGGAGGCCATAAAGAAGGCCACTGCAATAGACCTGTTCTTGTTCTTTGCTTTTTCATATTTGGTTAACACTCAACATGCTTTAGCAAAAGATATCATTATTAAAAACCAAGTGACTATTGAATAAGTGAATACACAAAACAAGCAGTTTGGTGTATCTGTATCTGCTTCTTCTAAATTCTTAATATGCAGCAGCAGAAGTGTGATTATTATGTTTATTTGGCTGTTGGGTGAACTTTGGGTTCACTACCAAAGAATGTCTCTATTAAGAGTTAAATCAGAAGAATGGAACTTGATATTTTTAAGGAGGCGGTTTGGTCATTAAAATGTGTGAAAAGGATTTCACAGATTTTCATTTTTATTCACAGTATTAAATTAAAAAGAAACACACAGCTACCCATAAATGACAGCGGATTGGTTTCTCTGACGCAGGACAAGCTCATTATCCCACATAGTGTCTGTGCAGATTTGATTATGATGTTTCGTCTCTTATGTTGCAGCTCAGACATGAGTGGGGCCAGTAACACACTGGCGAGAGAGTTCCTGACTGATGTGCATCAGCTATGCAGCGCGGTGGCCCAGAGAGCGGAGGCACGGGAGGAGGATGAGGAGGAGAGTCACATGGTGGCGCTGGGAGAGTACCTGGTCAGAGGGCGGGGCTTCCTGTTGCTTAGCACCCTGGACTCCATCATTGACCAGGTGAGGACATCACACTAATGTATCATCATGGTAAAAAAAGTCCATACTGACCAGTCAAGATGCCTTGAGGCACACACTGTGCATTTCAACTGTCGTTAAAGCAGCTCACAAATGTACTTAAAGCCTGTTACTGTAGTTCACTTCAGTAATATTCACACTAAGCTACAAGTCACTGATTTTATAGTCAGATTCTTCCTCATACTGTTTTTTTTTTATCAAGCCATTAAACTTAAATGCAACTGTTTAATACTGCCTCGCAAATTGAAATTTCCCGCACATTATCCGAAGTAACCTCTCCTGCCTCTAATCTCTTCATCAAAAGGAAATTACAGACAGATTTAACACTGGAGATACAGCCAAATGCAAATGATAACAGAAACAAATATTATGCAATCATAACATCAGACAGTTTACATCAGATTGTAAAAGTGAAGGGCTATTTAATGACCACAGTGGAATAAAACCCTTCACTGAAAAATATAGAGAATCCTGTTTGAGTTTTATATTTCCACTTTGCTTCAACACTTCCTGCTGGCAGTTTTGTTCCCACATGCTTTATGTTTCCATGACTGAAACTGAACACCTGTTTTGATTTTCCAGACACTTTACCCAATTATTATACTACCATGGCAGTATTATCTCTGTATTTGTTTAGTGGCCAATTAGCTTGCTTCTCTACGTCTGTGGCTGGTGTCACTGCAGCTCTCAGCGTGGTCATATCTAAAGAGGAAATGAGCTCAGCAGTGCCCACGCGTTGTTTGATTTTCTGATTGATTGCAGAAAGTTGGTCTCTTTGTCTGCTGAGGTTGCTCGCAGGTTGATGATGATGAAATTCAAATGAATTTCGAACAGTTGACAGCACTACCATATAACTTTCAGAATAGATAATGATATTTTTTTAATACAATGCACACAATATATCAGTATTACTCTTGCTTGTGATAAATGATAGAAGTCACCTCAAAGAAGAAGGCATTGCTTGCTTTGTTAACTTGATCCCGTTTCTGACAGAACCCAGTGTTTCCTCTGCCTACATATTGATGCACTGGTCTGCAGAGCCCAGACTACACAGGGCGAACTGTGTTTACCTATTGATCTGATTTGTTGAGAGTTTTTGGTTCAAATAACAATTTAGTAGATGCTCCTCTACAGACTGAATTAAGGGGCTTTCACATGACAAGTCGAGTGCTGCACAGAAACCAGGGCAAAGTTGAAAGCAATATCACATCTGAGTGTTACAGTTTGGCAGTTTTTTTGGTCTGTGAGAGGATGCGCTTTCCCTGTATTTGTGTGTGATTTTCCAACATTACTAATAGGTAAAAAGGTAGCACACACACAGCCATGGCTGCCTTTTGACAAAATCTAAATAGGGATCTGATCTATCTCGGGTCTCTAGGATCCGTAAAGAGTAAAGATGTGATCAGTTGTTTTGACATCAAGCATTCTCTTAGTAGGAAGTTTATACTCCTCATGCTTGAAGTATCAAATGCTTTACTTTACGAAATATTGTAATGTGATGAGTGTCACTCTGTGTGTCATCAACCTTGTGGCCTTGTATTGTTCACATCTCTCCGCTAATTTCACACATATTCATGTATTTTCTCTGTTAATGGCAGCCCTCAGTTCAGAAATGTAATGCATTGATGAGTTTAATGCATCATCACAAGCTC
Source organism: Serranus cabrilla (assembly GCA_903364295.1). Taxonomy (NCBI): domain Eukaryota; kingdom Metazoa; phylum Chordata; class Actinopteri; order Perciformes; family Serranidae; genus Serranus; species Serranus cabrilla. Next base: position 436,166 of record CAFUXE010000080.1, read on the forward strand.
CAGCTGTGTGCGTCAGCTGGCCCATGATTGAGTCAAGCCTTTAGGAGCAATCGAGGTCACTTACTAACATTTATTTGTTATGGTATGGTATGTAAGAATTTGTGGTTTACAAAACATGGCTTTAAATCATATCTAGTGTTTGAATTAGATAGAAAATGTATCTGAAGTTGTGTTTGTTCCACCGTGCTGTTCGATACTCCCACCACACGTCACCGGGTCTGTTTAATTCTGACACTGTTCAGATGACTCAGGTCTGTTTCAGTAAGATGTTACTTATGTAAGACTTTTTCTTTGCATTGGTTAGACTATTCCACAAAGAACCAGTATTCAGATCGGCAGGTAAAAACATAACATAAAATGGATTGTTTGATGTGATTGAAATTTAGTTTTAGTGGCAATGCACATTGATCAACATCACTGTAAATCTGCTAGTTGAACTGTTCTGTCCCGTGGCCAGATGTTAAATCAGCCTCTAAAAAAAAAAAAACCTCTGAACCAGGTGAATGGAGTCAAAACAAGCTTAGAGCAGTAAGGCATTAGCAACATAAAATAACATTACAGAACACATGAAACCAGAAGAATCTGACTAACAGACAAAAAGCCAAGCAATGTCAGGCTGCTGCCATCTCTGGGTACATCGTCAGCAAACGTATTAAAATGGCAAACATTAACTACAACTAGATAAAGAGGTGTATAATTCACAGTGACAGGTGGTAAGAGTTGATGCTACGCCAATAATCGGCCAGGCTGATATATCTGATAGAGATATATCTGTATCAGGGTATCATTTAGCCAATGAGATGCAATAAATGTCAGCACAGAAATGCGTAATCCTGCCACGATTTAGTCCTGGAAAATCAACATGTTAACACTGAGATTGGGCATTTTGCACTTAAATATTCTGCCCCACACAATAGGGACAATTTGCAGAAGCTTGTAAAATTAGACATGCTGACCACGTTTAATCAATTTCATTAAACACAGAGCAGTGTGACTGTATGTGTTGAAGTCACTGGCAGAATGTATTGTTGTATTCTGTCAAGGTTCAGGTGTAAAGGTAGTTTGTCTGTTTGAAAGTTTATTTTCACGCTCTGGCTCAGTAATGAGAATAACAAATCCAAGCGACTTAAATACATTGGCCACTATAGTAACTTTCAAATACTAATAATATATCAATACAGTATTAGTTTTAGAAATCCATTATAAGTCAATAAATATAAGTATCTATTAAAAGCCTAATAAGTTAATATAAGTTTTTCCTGGAAGGCATTAGCTTTGCATAAACAACACAAAGGAGACAGACCCATCAGCTTTAAGAAACTGCACAATCTACAATACAGTGTGTATTAGATAGTGAAAAGAAAATGTTTCAATAATTGTTTAAAACCAGCAAGCTGATCATTTTTAATTCACACATGAAGGAGTAGGTTGATTGTTTTTAATTAACACATGAAGGACTTGGTTCTCTCTTTGCTGTGAGGTATGCCCCGGTTAGACATGAGAGCCGGAAGGTCGTGGAAGTAAGGCGACATGTAGATGCTACATTGCTCCCTGACACATTTCACTGAAGACTAACTAACTAAGTAACTTACTAAATGCACACAAAGATAATATAAATAAATAACTCCTGGTGTGAAAACATTTAGTTGAATTCAGATAGTGGCATAAAGTAGCTAAATTCTCTTCAGTAAAGGGACATTTGTTCTGAATATGGAAAGAGTTTATCTGGATGGGAGTGTCGGGTGTGACTTCAGATTGTGACCGAAGAGGGAGGGGCAGTGAAACTTTCTAGGTAACCTCAGTGTGTTTTGTTGCACTCTCAGGAACTGACCTGCCGGGAGGAGCTGCTCACTTTGCTGCTGTCTCTGCTACCACTGGTCTGGAAGATCCCTGTGCAGGAGGAAAAAGCTCCAGGTCAGGAACTCACAGCTCTCTTACTTTTTCATGTTAATGTTGAAGTTTACAGCACATACCTCACAGCTGTAGTAACATGTGACTACATCCTATTTCTGGTTTGTAACTAATGATTTAATTTAAATATTTCTTCTTATGAGTGTGAAATTTGCTGTGCATTGAAGTCCTCTGTGATTTGCAAACTGTACAGTATGTATAACTCGCACATAAAAACTAAAAAGCAGACTGCATTTCATGGGCCACATATTTTCTTTAGTTTCCATATTTTCGTACCAATTATTAAGGCTAAAAAAGGTTTCAGGATTAGCTTTGGTGGGTTCATGTGAAGGCAGTGGAATGTGTCTTTATTGCTTTTGACCGTAAATAGTGTCTGTGATGTTCTTGTCAAGTGACTCATTTTTATTTCACTTACTTGCAGACTGTGCCCATCTTGAGATGGCTGAATGTGTTGTTTATCATTGTAGTCAATGTCTCCATTATGCTGAATCTAAGAGGACAAACATAAGCAGCCACACAGCAGGAGAAGAGTAGTGGTTGCAGAGGTCTGTGACCTCCAGATGACACCGGTATTTAGTACAGGACTGCTGATCCTATCTGACATGGACCCTAGACATTTTTACTTTAATTAATTCTTACTCGCTGAGTGTGTTTTAACAAACACAGAATGACAGCTCATGTGCATCTGAGTGTACAGAAAAAAAATATGTTTTTTGTTAATTGAATATTCCAAATGAATGTTATTGAAAAATGACAATTTTTAACCATCTGAACCCCACAAGCCACTGGTAGGTTTGAAAGGCATCTTTTCTTTTAATGATTGGAATTACACAATTTATCATAGTTAAAACTATAAAAACAAAAATGATCACTGGGTTCTCAAAATGATCAAAGCTTAAAAAAAGTGATATTTCATCAAAATCACTTTATGCTCAATGTCTCAATTAAAACTGAGTCATTTCACTAACCAGACACTGTGAAAAACATTAAATTCTGCACTCAACTGTAAAGCCATGAATAACTTGGCTGTGATCAACAATTACGTGACAAACATTCAGCAAAACTCCCATCGCATCCAAGAATTTCAACTAGTTTTTTTGCCCTGAAACTTCTCGAGGGCTCAATTCCAAAAAACGTGACATACAGATAGTAATCCTATACGACTTGACTAAAGTTTAATGTGTCTCAAAATAACAGTATTAATGTCTAGAAGTACATTTAGTAGGTATGTCTTCATGAATGTCCAGATTGGAACTGACAGATTTCTTAATCTTGACAGATTTCACCCTGCCGTCCCTACTGGAGGTATTCCTGAGCCGGGAAGTAAAGGCCGCCCCTCTCAGAGCGGGACAGAAGGCTGCGACAGATGAACAGAACTCTGGGAAGAGGTCCCGTGTTGGCAGTGGCACTTGGAAGTCGCGTAGATCACGCAGGACAGCGCAAAGGTACAATGTGAAGGATGCTCGGAAGTCCCAGGTCTCTACCTCAGATTCAGAAGCCAACCTTGAAGACAAAGCTGCCCCAGGCCCCGGTGGTGCAAGGAGCCGGAGGTCTCATGGCTCCACCATCCGGGTAAGCTGTCAGCATCATCGCTCAGAGGCCTCACAGTTTACATCCACCACCACCACTACCCCAGAAACCATGAGTGCACCATACCCACATCCCCGAGCCCCGGGGTCCCACATGGCGGACACTGAAACCCTGACAGACCCAGCTGCAATATCAATTTTCAACCGCATGGAAAACTCGCCTTTTGATCTCTGCCATGTGTTGCTTTCCCTGCTGGAGAAGGTTTGTAAGTTTGACATGAGCATCAACCACAACCCCGGCCTGGCAGTCAGCGTTGTGCCTACTCTCACCGAGATCCTGACTGAGTTTGGAGATTGCTGTGGTCCAGGGGGAGGGGGTGGAGGTGGAATGGGGGCAGAGGAACTTGCTGGAGGCTGGACGGAAGAGCCCATCGCACTGGTCCAGAGGATGCTCCTACGCACCATCCTGCACCTGATGTCGGTGGATGTGAGTCAGAGTGAAACCCTCCCAGACAGCCTGAGACGCAGCCTGACAGACCTGCTGAGAGCCACCCTCAAAATCCGGAGCTGCTTGGACAGACAGAATGACCCTTTTGCTCCTCGGCCTAAGAAAACCCTGCAGGAGGTCCAAGATGACTTTTCATTCTCCCGCTATCGCCACAGGGCGCTACTGCTGCCAGAGCTTCTAGAGGGAGTTCTACAGGTGCTGCTGGGTTGCTTGCAAGCTTCCACACCCAACCCCTTCTTCTTCAGCCAGGCACTGGAGCTCATCCATGAGTTCGTCCAGCACCGCGGCCTGGAGCTGTTCGAGGCCACGGTGCTGCGACTGGAGGGACTGGGCAGGGGCAGGGATTCTGAAATAGGAGGAGAGGCTTCAGAGCGGCTACGAGGTCTCGTTGCCGGGGTCTTTAAGATCATCAGTGCTGTCAAGAAGGCAAAGTCAGAGCAGCTGCATCAGTCCGTGTGTGCGAGACGCCGCCACCGTCGCTGTGAATACTCCCACTTCCTGCATCACCACAGAGACCTGTCAGGTTTGCCCGTCTCTGCTTTCAAGCAGGCGGCCAGACGCAACCCATTTGAAGAGGACGGAGAAGGCAAGGAAGGGATGGATGGTGATGCAGTGCGTTACCCGGAGCGCTGCTGCTGCCTGGCTGCCTGTGCTCACCAATGCCTGAGGCTCTTGCAGCGACTGTCCCCCAGTGGGCCAGCTGTGTTGCAGGTACTGGCTGGGGTGCAGGCTGTTGGAATCTGCTGCTGTATGGACCCCCGCTCAGTCGTAGGACCCCTGCTGCATGCCTTTCAAGCTCCAGGTCTGAGAAGTTACCAGTCTCATGTTCTCAGCGTCCTGGGTCGACTTATTCTAGACCAGCTTGGTGGGGGGCAGCCCTCAGAGAAGGCCAAGCTGGCCTCCTGTAACATCTGCACTCTGGACAGCAGTCAGCTGCCAGGCCTGGAGGAGACACTGCAGCACGGGGAACCTTCAGCCGTGTCTACCAGTCTGTGCTACCGCTCCCAGGGTATTCTGCCAAGTGGAGGGGGGGCAGAGGACATGCTGTGGAAGTGGGACGCTCTGGAGGCCTATCAAGAGATAGTGTTTGGAGAGGACTGGCAGCTGAGCCAGCAGATAGCTGGCCATGTGTGCCACCTGACCCTGCGGGGCAATGCTATAGTGCAGTGGCAGCTCTATACACACATCTTCAACCCTGTGCTGCAGAGAGGGGTAGAGCTGGCCCACCACGCCCAACAGCTGGGGGTCTCCACTGTCTGTACTCAGGTCTGCAGCTATCACACGCAGTGCCTGCCTGTGGAGGTGCTACTCATTTACCTGCAAACATTACCTGCCCTTCTCAAGTCAAGGTGAGCAGTTTAAGATCAGTTTATACATGTTTTTATTGAGTCCTGCTTTTCCTTGTTCATCTTTCTTTTTTCAGCGGTTGTTTAAGCCAGTCTCTCTCCCTGTAGTATTGAAAAGCATTTAATTCGGGTCTCGCCAAAGATGTCTTTTGAATTTTAATTTATTTAGGCAGAAAGATGTGCAGTTGAAAGCTGCGAGCTGTTCTTTGGTTAAGTTAATATACAGAAGCATCAATAACATGCGTCTAGTCTTTACATTAAACTAATGCAGGTGGTTGTAAATGTTTTTGTAAATCTCTCACTCATGTAAAAGATTCTCCTCGTGTTATAAAGCAAATATAATCTGCCAGCTCAAGTAAGACACCTAATCCTCTTGGACATTGTTTGTCATTAGATCTGTCCCTTCAGGTCATTGCTAATTGATGCTACTCAATAATTTATTGCAGCTTTGTGGACTGAGTGACAGATGGAAGATTATTGGCTGTTTATGTAACACTGTTATGAGTAGAGTAGTCTGGCTAAAGCAGGTGCTTGCGGTATTTGTCCAGACATTTGCTACCAGATATTGAATAGTTACATTGTGGTATTAATTGAGGTTTATTTTTGTTTGGACATTATCAGCTCAATAGTGAGTTCTCAGCTTTGACGTACTTCAGAGAAATTGCCCATATGTGTGAATGTGAGTGTGAATGTATTTTGTGCATTTGTCTGTGTGTGTGTGAACCACGGCGACCTGTCTAGGCTGTGTACGAGCTCCAGTCCAGTGCATGCTGGGACAGGTTGAATCTCCAGGCGACCCTTAACAGGATGGCTGTGTATAGAAAGTGGATGGATGGATGCTTTGAGGCAGTCAGTCAGCGGTGGGCGGTTAGGTTTCCTTATTAAAATTCAGAGTATGTTGTTCTGCTCTCTGCAGGTTTGACTGGCTCTCAGAGTCTTTACAGCTGTGGTGTTTTTGTCTTCCGAGCCTTTTCAAAATACACCTTAGAGACAATTTTAGGTCCTTATGATTATGTAAAAGGCATCATTATACAAGTCTTATATTCAGATAGATCGCACTTTCGGATACCATGAGTGGCTATTTATGCACTTTCAGTGCATTTTGTTCAAGCACCAAGATACCGCTGCACAATGGATTTTTGTCATTCAAATGAGGACGCTCTTCAATATAACTGGTTGTACATTTAAATAACCTTTTTTCATGATTCATTTGTTCATGATAATAAAAGAAAAATCAATACTTGATGAATTACATTGTAGCACACAAGTAAAAGTGTGAGTAAGGCAAGAGCCAACGCTATACCCTATTGTCTGAAATATCTAGCACTACAGCACTGGCACTACAGTTTGTGACGGCTCAAAGCAGTATTGGCTATTAAATTGTGGAAATATAACAATATTATCATCTTACTGTTAACATAGCACTGTTGTTTTTAAGACAGCATTAAGAATTCCACTTTATATAACTTTAATTGCCTGCTATATAGTTTATTTAACACATTTAGCCTGTTTTATCTTCATTAAAATTTCAGGTCGCAGCACACAGGGCAAATAAAACAGTGGTTGGTCAATTGTAATTTTCTCGTTATGCCCTGGAAGACTGGTAACCACACTGCAGTATATACTAAGATCAATGTATAGGGCAAAAACATCCATTCTGGCAAACATATAGTCAGTCTCACTAGATTAGACTGTACGGCTCCATCTGGTGGGCCAATTACACATTTTTGAGGGTGTTTTTTTTTTACTCTTGAAATAAATGTTAAATAAAAGTCAGCTGTTCACAAGTTCTCCAGACTGCACATTCAGCATAATTTAAGTGCTTTTCAGCCAAATTATCTCTGGGTCTGGTTATTGTCAGCAGTGTTGACGGTTCACATTGAGTAAATGCATTGCAGAACCTTTCAACTACTGAAAATGAAAGCAGGATCAGCGTTTCCTCCCTGATTATTTAAACAGCCTACATGGTATCACATATCACACGCCTGCCTGTTCTGTTAATCTACAATAACAGATTAAAAAAGATGAATTTGATGATGTTGATCATTTGATTTTTAGGAATGGAGATTTGGTAGTCTAACAATGGCACAGCCTTCAGTGCTGAAAAAAATTGTTTAAATGGAAAATTGTATCAAATCCTGACCATAAAATCACAAGTCTAATCAAATTGTGGTTCAGGAGTGTGACAGCCTTCTTTCTTATGTGTGGCGATCTTATCCTTCACCTAAATAGCTTAACTCAGAGGTTTGCAAAGTGATCCATGAAAAGGCCGCCGTGGCTGCTGGTTTCCATTCCAGCCACGCAGAAGCACACCTGACTCGACTCATTCATCAACTGAACTGTCCTCACACAGCTGATTTGTTGTTTTTTAAGGTGTGCTCTTGCTTGGTTGGAACAAAAACCTGCAGCCACATCTGTCCTTTTGTGGATCAGTTTGAAAACGCCAGGCTTCACTAATGCCACAGAAGGACAGAAGCTACAGTGTACACATTGATTTTAAAGCATGCAAACATGGAAAAGTTGTTGCAAGATCTAAAAGACAAGTAGTCTTCTCACAGCTGTGCTTCCCCTGACATCCCGCCTGCCCCTTCATCATCTTGCGCTGCTCCTGTAGTTTTCAGCATAACAGAGCACCATATTTTTCAGACGAGAGCATTAAAAATTCAGGCTAATGGATAGTCCCCCTGATGGACTTGCACACCACTAATGAAAAGAGGAAATGTTCTGAAAAAGCAGAATTAATCAACTCTACATTAATTTAGAGGAAGACTGGAGAAAGAGTTTGAATTGGAGAAAAAATGAGCACGTTTATTATTTATTAAATTTACCCATTTCGTGCAGCGAGTTCAAAGCTTCAAGTGAACATCTGTTTCAGTTCCTCAACATACTGTGTAAACAACCCCATGCTGAGATTAAAGTGTTTCATTTCCAGTCAGTGTATAATGTCAGCACGTCTCTTGAGTTTGTTATTTTCTCTTACCAAATGTTGATTTAACCTTCACTCAAAGGTGACACATTTTTCTTTTAAGGTAATTTACCCTGCATTGTAATAGCATATTTTATTATGTATCACTGCCTAATAGTGTGTGTATACCAGTAGTAAACAAAATTAAAAGGGGAAATGTCAGCTTTGTTTTGCTAACGAAACGTGTGATTCACATTTAGATGTTTGGCTCAATGTGATGGAGATTTGTCCTTGTGTCTCCATAAAATAAACACTCTGCAAAAATAAACACAGCAGATAATAAACTGGATGCAGTAGATAAAGTTGGCACTACAGCAGGTGTGTTCATGAGCAATGTTAGTGTGTAGTGTCCTTCACAGTTTATTTATCATGTTAATAGAAGTTGACTAATATATTTAAAGGTGTTGTTGTGCCCTGGGGGAAATTATATCGGCAACCCGACGGGAGGAAATGAAATCAGTGAAGGAAGCAGTGTGACGAGTCCTGTGTGGCCGCAGTGGCTTAGCCTCTGATTGACTCGCTGCAGAGTTTGTTAGATTACGTGGAGTGGTGTCATTTATTTTAATTGCTGGAAGATCTAGGAGAGTTTAAATGTGCAGTTCACATCTAGCCTTTCTGTCACAAAAATTAATGATTTTCTTGGCCCAGCTGTTCCTTGAGAGGTACATGCTCAGCTATATTTTTCTTGATGGAAATTTTTAAGGTTCCATTTTGGGAAAATGTGAGATTTCCATGTCTTTTTCTTTATTATAAAGCAGCTCTTGGTGCTTGCTCAAGGGTACCTCCTAGACTTTCTTTCTCTCTCCCTATGCTCATATTCTGTGTAATCCATTTGTCCAAAAAAGAGACAACACGCACAATAAACAAAGATAAAGATGACCTGACTGATAGCACTATCTATCTATTTATTTATTGACATTCTATACATATATTGCTGTAATATCTTTATCATGAATTCTTTTGATCTGATATCACTGCCATAGTCCATGTTCTGATTTAATTGCCTTTGTGTCTCAAATTTTCTGTTACAGGGTGATCAGAGACCTTTTCGTCAGTTGTAACGGTCTCAATCAGGTGACAGAGCTGGTCTACCTGGACCAGACACGCTCTCTGGCCTTGAAGGTGTTTGAGACTCTGATAATAGGCATTGGACACCAGCAGGCTGATGGGATGCTTCAGGAGCTGGAGAGTGCCGATGCCGAAGAAAGGGAGGCTGTTTTGAGCCTGGCTGAGGAACTGGGGTCCCGTGGAGCTGGAGAGGGTCCACAGAGCCTTAGCAAGTTCTACGAAGGCCTGAAGGAGGTTTATCCACGTCATAAGAGCCGGAGCGGGCAGGGCCGCGGCCCGGGGCGCAGCCGGGCGGAGACTCACCTCCATGTTATCAACCTCTTCTTGTGTGTGGCCTTCCTCTGTGTCAGCAAAGAGGCCGATTCGGACCGGGACTCAGCCAATGACTCTGAGGACACTTCAGGTTACGACAGTACCGCAAGTGAACCTCTCGGTGGGCGACTGCCTTACCTGTCCCCAGACAGCGTTGCTCTGCCCTCTAAAGAGCAGGTACGCCGCGCTGCAGATGTTTGGTCAGTGTGTCGGTGGATCTACCTGGCCAGCCCTTTGTTTCAGAGGCAGTTCTTCAGGCTCGGAGGACTGGATGTCTGCTTGCGCCTCATGGCCATGGTTATTCAGAAACTGTCCTGTAAGACCAAGGATGGGAAAGCAAAAAAGAAGAGGGATGGTAAGGCTAAAGGCAGCCCTGAGTCCGCAGCCCTGGCAGCCTCTCTGGGACCGGAGGAGACAACACATGATACAGCCGACACCATCGGCACTGGTCCAGCTGAGGGAAAGACCAAAGATCCAGCAAAGAAGCTGGAAGAAGAGTGGCAGCTACAAAGTATTCGTCTCCTTGAGGCCTTGCTCGCTATTTGTCTGCACAGTGCTAACTCGGCCCTGCAGAGGATAGAGCCTGAGCTTTCTTATCAGGTATGTCGTGTTATATTATACTGATCAGCTAATCCCTGACCACATCAAACACTTCAGTTAAACTGTTATGTCTCCTCTTGTCTTCAGCTCCAGTCAGTGGAAGAGACCCTGTTTGAGGTAAAAGACCAGCTCTCTCGATCAGGGGTGGTAAACTCCGACCTCGCTGTCCCTCTGTTCGACTCTCTCCTGAGAGTGGCTCTAGCAGAGGTGTCATCCTGTTCTGATCCCCCTGAGGAGAAGCCAGACAGGGTGAGTCCTGCCTTGGGAGAAACTGTGAGTGAAGTTACAGCACCTTTTTATACTCTCAACTTTTTTTTTAGCTTCTCGTGTATCAAGAGGCAAGTTCAGGTTATAGCCAGTCAGACACCTGATTCCTCTGCAGCTGCCTGAGGATGTTACTCGACTAGTCTTTCCTACTGAACAGCCTCATTCTAATACAACAATGTTTTTTTACTTGTATTATTTACCTTTATCTTTAATCAGTTTTGAATACATTCTCATATGTGTTTAATTTCTATCTTTGCCAACAATTTACGGAAGTTACTGTGACCCATTCAGCTGAAAATCAGCTAACACAGTCACTCAAACAAATTGAAGCACCTGTTGCTCTGAAACAGTTTTGATCCTGACAGCTGGAATATTGATTGTGAAAAACCAACATAACAACCAGACATTTTGAAGCTGGTTACAGTTTTAGTTTTGAAGTTGAGAAGCTTGCTAATTCATCTGGATGGCTGGGACTAAACTGCAGCTCCATGAACAACATGTGCAGGCATGTTTATGATTATGGAGACTGTAAAAGCGTCTATAATTGGGGCCCACAGATGCCCAAAATTACTTGTCTTGCCCATTCATGATACAAAATGAAATTAATATTGGCAAAAGGGCCTAATGCTTCTGAAGGTTTCAGACGGGTGAGAACTAGAGTTCAGACAGACAGTTTTAAAAAAGCAGGTGTGACCAGAAACTGCATCTTGTAGTTTGTTCCCCAGTGATTTGGGCTTGTCCTCCCATGTGCCCAATGAAGGAATGAAACTTTGCTTGACGAAGTTCATTCAAACCCAAAAGGTTGAAAAAGCATATTTCATATCCAGTTGGGGCTTTTTAATTGCTTTTTCCCAGTAGAATGAGGCAGATTGTGTTCAGTCACCACTCTTCTTCCTCTTTGGCTGAACGCCACAGCAAAATATAAAGAGCAGCGCTGTTTATTTAGGAGCGCACCGTACAATGAGTGGAAAACCATTTTCCAGTTGAGCGTCATCAAGCATCTGGACGGCTGTGTATGGCCACTCACACTATGTTGCTAAGCAGCCGTTATCTGCCCCATGTGCAACAAAACAGCAGACGTACATAATGATAGCCCTTGTTTAGAGCAAGCAGTGGATTTAAACATGAGCAAACTTGGTCTCATTTTATAACCCGAAACAGGCTGCTGATGTTACTCGGAGTTAAAGAGTTTTACATGTTCATGTTAGTTCTTTCACAGAGTCTTCATATATGTTTACAGAATGAATCAGCTGAAACACATTTCCTTTAGTCACCGCAACTTCTGCCTTCTAAATGGTGTCACTATTGATGTTGGCCACATTAAATAGGCTGTTCACAACATTCAGAACATTAATATACTGCTGGTAGTAATATGTAAAGACGGAGTGGAGTAATTGTCCTGACCATAGAATGAAGTCTTGTTCCCTCTGGTTGTTTTATAACCAGAGAACAACAACAAATTGTTGTGGTAGTCAGTCTGGCGACACTATGTCAGTGCATGTATGTCCCTTTGTGTGAGTGTGTGAGTGTGTGTTCCACTTGTAGCTGCTTTGCATGGCTTTCATATAGCGCTTAGCTCTGATAACGCCTTCCCAACACTCTGTGGTGTCACTGAAGCATCATTCCAGGTTACGTTCAGGTTAGCTGCTGCTTAGCCACCGCCATGTTGAGAGAGAGCTGCAAGCAGGCAACTGATGTGCTCTAAATTCAGCATAGAGCCCCTATTGGGAGATAATAGATTTTTTGGGGGGTTGTATGAGGTATATATCCATAGTCAGTGTATAACCTCAGCTGAGCAATGTGCTGCTGTGGATGGGGGCGTTCTTCCATGTTGTTACTCCTACCGGCTTCTCCTAACTGAGGTCATGCGGATCCACCATCTACATGGTGACTATGACTTCACTCACTCTCACTCTGTTTGTGGGTTTGAATGGAGGGTAAGTGCTCTTCCCAACCAGTTAGCAGGGGGCAGAAGTAGGTTATAAAGCCCCCCAACAGCGAGTCAACACTGATGCAGGCTTGTAAACACATTCCTCCTCCAAGTGCAGCATGTTGTTTGTGTCCGGGATGGAGGAGTTTCATACGGTTTTCACATGATAAGTAATGGGTTACTTTGCCTCAAAATGACTGACTATTTTTGTGCACACATGACAGAATTAGGTTACACTGGATTTTGAAACGAGTACACTGTTGTTTACAGAAAATGATACATAGATTTCCTCCATATGTTTCCACCGACTATGAAGTTGTTTTAATGATCTGCCACCTCACTGCCTACACTGTTACCTATGTATCCTATTATTAGTGCGATGTTAAACAGTTGCAGCTCGATATGAATCCAAGTTTAGGCAAAAATGCTATGACAGTTTCGGTTTCTGCTGAAGAGAAGGAAGTTTGTTCTCAAGGTTTACAGCTTCATTCAGTGTGAGTGTGAGTGTGTGAGGATATAAGTACCTCATACAACCCTTCTTCAAAAAACTCTCTTTAATGAACACTTTTCATAACCATATATGGTCACTGGGCCAATGAGTGATTGCTTTTGTTCCAGGACGTAAGAAAAATAAAAGTAAAACAAAAAAAGTGTTGGGCACCTCCTATCTCACAGCTGTAGATGTGTTTTTCACAAGTCTTAAAATGCCAGTCTGACTAATCCTGTTCCAACACAGGAGGATTTAGCCTTTTATATAATAGATTTACCTATTTCCTAAGAGCTTTGCTCGTTTTTCAGTGTGCCCAGCAGAGTGTGATGTTCACTTAACCATTACAAGTATGTGCTATGAAGCTCCAAGATTAGTCTTCCACCACACAGTATGTCCACTGGACGACTATTCTCTGAAATGTTCACTTCCCCCAAAATTCAATATCAAAGCCGCCCAGTATTATGCGGTGTGTATTACAGTAAGCCCCTTCTTTGAACTAGTAAACGGTTTACAGTGCTCGACTGTTTACTTGAGTGTGTGTTTGTGTGTTTGCCTACGTGCACATATGATGACTGACTGTTCACGTCAGGGAACTGGGCTGTGTGAGTGCCCTGCAAGTCAGCTGATATTTGTCTTATGACCAAAATCGTGTACTTTTTTTCCCCCCTCATCACTTGAAAACATTTTGTTGGCAATTTATTCGCTGTATTAGTGGTAAGACCGCTGCTTGTCATGCTTGGAATATTTTAGCAAAAAGACTTTTAAAAAAAAAACAAAAAAAAAAATCCGGATTGGGTAAGCTCTTGCGAAAGATATTTTATCTCACCAACAGCTTGACAGTTAACCAGCCAATGTTATTGAAATTCATGACTTCTTCTTGCCTCCCCACCTCTGTCTCTCTCTCTCTCTCTCTCTCTCTGTCTCACTCTTCCTCTCTCACTCTCTTTCTGTCCGAAGCTCCAGGTGTTGGCGGAGAGGGTGGCCCCAGCAGGCGATCTCTCTGAGGAGGTGGACGAGGTGCAGAGCTGTGGCGTCAAGCCCCCGGGGGAGGAGGAGGGCTACGACGCCGACAGCGAAAGCAACCCTGAAGACATGGCCAAGCAGGAAGAGGGTAGGTCCACACTTTCTGCCACACCACACACACACACACACA
>CAFUXE010000080.1:458717-469854 GCA_903364295.1 Serranus cabrilla
TTTTTTTTTTTCTCCTCCGTGTCCTTTTGTCCCTCTGTCCCTCGTCTCTGGGTCTGCGGCGTCCAGACGGTGGAGCTGAGTGACTGCGAGAAGACCCAGGCTCTGGCCCTGCGGGTGCTGCTGTCTTTGTCCAAATTTAACCAGCACCGAATCCATGAAATGGACTGTTACCATGGTTACTCTATGATCCACCAGGTCCTCATCAAGTCCAAATGCATCGTGGGATATCATATGCTGAAAGTGAGTCACACTATGAACTCTTTGCTGTCACAACCTCTGCTGGTCTGTGCAGTGAAACAGTCACCGGCACTTGTTGTTTTGTTTTTTTTACGATGAATCTGATCCGGCCCGACACAGTGGTGCTTCTCTGAGCCGGTGTTGGTGACCCTGCTGTTACTTGACCCTCTGGCTGTGTCTGTAATTGAGCTGTGTGATGGCTGTGTGCTGAAATGGATTCTGTCCGACTTGATGAAACACTGAGCTCCTGTAGAGTCACACAGCACCTCTGATTGTCTTTGTCACTGTAGGCTTCCCCGGGTTGTATTGTACAGCAGAGAACTGCAGTGATTAGTGATATTAGACACTTATAATCATTCCTATATTTCAGATGGAACATGCTGTGCTACAGTTGTTGGGCCCTTTTTTCCCAGTTGTACTTTTCCCTTTATGCTGCAAAAAGACTGCCAATTTCTGTCTTCTTAGCTCAGTGTACCAGAGACGCAAAGGACTGTAAGATTTATAACCGCTGCAGTGAAGCTGGTCACAAATGATAGACTCTGATCAATACACACAGGGCTGCTCAGGGAGTAAATGGTTTTGACAGAGTGATAAGCACTCAAAAAATGTCATGGAGAATTTATAGACTCTCCTCCTGTCTGAGATTCTGCACTGTAAGGTTGTTTCTGGAGAGATAATGATCATCAATATGTGGAGGTGTGTGAGGCACTGTATTAAAGAAATGACTGCATTTCTGATATTCTGTCCTTCTAGACTTTACTGGATGGATGTTTCAGTGCACCCATCCTCATCCTGGGGGACGATGGGCAGTTCCGTTTGGACACTGAGTCCATCGCTGTGGTGCAGGACA
Organism: Serranus cabrilla; assembly: GCA_903364295.1. NCBI lineage: Eukaryota > Metazoa > Chordata > Actinopteri > Perciformes > Serranidae > Serranus > Serranus cabrilla. The sequence continues at coordinate 459,805 of CAFUXE010000080.1, forward strand.
TCAGGCTGCTCTCAGACGTCCTGCTGGACTGGAAGATCTGGGCCAAGGCTGAGGTAAACGTGTCCATATCACAGGATCAATCACATTTCAGTGGTAAAAGGAGACAAATCATCATGTCAAAATCTGACGAAACAAACCCCCCCACATATGTTTAGTCCAAACCTAAGGTTTCTGGCAATCAATCTTGAAAACATTTTTATTTTCCTCCAATCAATATATTGTAAAACATTTGCAAATCTAAATGCTGGGCTCAGAAATGTAAAGGTGTATGGCAACTATTTTTTAACACACATATAGAAAATTTGGATGCCACACTGTAGTTTTCTACCAAGGACAAATAGTAATAGTTTATTAATTTATTTATTTGTGATGTTTTTTCTCTCATTTTTTATTTGTTTTTCTTTTTTCAGTTGTTGGATTTTCTTTTCTTCTGTGTCACATGATTTTTGTCAGATTTAATTTCTTTTATAAGTTCATGTAAGTATTTAAAGAAAGGATTGTGTTTGATTAACTAACGACACAGTGGTACAATAATAGCTTTGGGGCTTTGTTGGAACAGAAACGTGGGGGTGGGAGGTGTATTGTATCTGTGTTTGATTGCATTTAATACGACTTTAAATACCAATTAAATGTTCTTTATGTATGCATACATTAAGCATGTAAAAGATGAGCAATCTAATCTAATGATTATCATTAATTAGGATGAAGACAACAAGTATGTTGTTGAAAGACGTTTTCCTTTCCTCTTTAATTTGATCAAATACGTTTGACATTTTGAAAAAATGACAATAAGGATAAAGACTAGAAATGTTGCTGTAGACAAGCTTTTAAATATTTGTTCAAGAGGTGATATTTTGTTGTTTCACGTCAGACCTGAAGGTAAAGAAAAGTAATAAAAGAGAAAATGCTGAGCAGCTTTCCTGAATCTGCACATTTGCAAGTTTCCCAAGGTCTTTTAATTTATTAACATCCATTCCTGATGAGGAGAAGAAAGCTCAAAGCATCATCATCTAATAATGAGCTGGTAATACATTCATGCACCTCAGGAGCATGTCCCAGTGGTTTAAAAAAAATACCTAGGAAAAGGAATAAATTGGTTTAAACAATCTTTCACCTCGATTTAAAGTCCTGACAGCCCAAAAGTTGACGGAGGAAACGCTAATGGACTGCTAATCACACAGTCGTGATGGGCTAATAATAACATAAGTGTTTGCACTGGAAGTTTTAACATTTTAAAATAGGTTTCATTTCAAAAAGACCTCAATATTTTGTGCATTCTGTGCAGCACTGTTTTACTCTCACTTTGTTTCACTTAGTAACGGTCTGTGTTGTTTCTGTCAGTGTGGAGTTTGGGAAACACTGCTTGCTGCCTTAGAGATCCTCATCAGGGTGCACCACCCTCATCAGGTCTTCAACATCCGTCAGTTCCTCAAGGCTGAGGTGGTGCACCGCTTCCTGCTCACCTGCCAGGTCTTACAGGTAGGTCACAGTCGTAAAGCTGCTGTAACAACAGCCGGTATCTCTTCAGTTACTGACCGCAACGTGTTTGTCTTAAGGAGCATCGGGACGAGCATCTGACTGCCATCCCGCAGGAAGTCTGTCTGTCATTCGTCAAAATCATCCAGGAGGTACTCGGGTCTCCACCGGACATGGACCTGCTGAAACTGATCTACAACTTCCTGCTGGCTGTTCACCCACCTACCAACACCTACGTCTGCCACACTCCATCCAGCTTCTACTTCTCTCTGCACATAGGTGAGGAAGCCGTGCAGGAGAAAGCTGCAGCACGTCTGCATCAGAGAGGGAATTCATTTCATGCACTGACTTCTTTTGAATCCTTTTGTGTGTCAGATGGGAAGCTGTACCAGGAAAAGGTGCAGTCCATTATGTACCTGAGACACTCCAACAGTGGAGGGAAGTCGGCCTGCAGCTCAGTGGTGTCGCTCTCCCCGACCGTCTTCACTGATGCTCCACATGAAGGTACGGCTGTTTCAGCTATAATGCACTGACCTCAGAGCGCTCCAAGGCATCCAACACAGTCAAGATGATTTAATACAAACCTTCAGTTCTTTGCATTGAAGGGATATTATAAAAAAAGATCAGCTTTGCTTGTATGAGAGTGTTTACCTCTAACGAGGACAGTTTGTCAAGCATGTTTTGAGCTGTATCAGCTCTGTTTTTCTCTCTGTGATTAATTAAAGTCACCAGAGTTTTATTTTTAGTACCTAATGTAAACATCATTACTTCTAGGAAAAGCTGATGCATGAGCATTAGGTCATTATGTGTGTGTGAAACTCCCTGCTATCTTCCTTGCTTTAAAAAAAGATTTAACAGTCGTTCTCAGAGCCCGTCTTTATTATGCGTCTTATATTTCTTTCTAATAATGCTGCTTTATCTATTTTATCTGGGATTTTATTGTTCCGTTAAGTTTTACAATTATGAGCCTCTTTTGTCATCATAACCTTGCTTTTTAAGTTTTATTATTTCTAGGAAAGCACATTATGACTTTAGGAAAGGGCTGTATAAATGAAATACATTGGGCTGTGATACTTGCAGCAATTCGTTGTGATACTGTGCAAAAACTAGTGACATTTAATGCACTGACCTGCAATTACTGAGTGCACCTAAGGGAAAGATTTTGTCAATGAACAGCCACGATTCTGCTGTGGCACACCATGTTATATAAGTCTAATCAGTATTACTATTTGCACTGCAGGTGTTGTACAGTGTGTCTGCATACAAATAAGGTCCTTGCAGCCTTCAGTTGAAATAATTTATAGGTGCTGAATAATTTTGTTTTTCAGGCCATCTCCGCGCTCCTTCCCCTGAACACGGAGGTGATGATCAGTCGTTACGCCCACCTAGTCTGGCTCCTTCTCCGTATTCCTCCCCTCTGCTGACACCTCGACTGGGACACGGTAGCTCAAATGAGGCGGGTGAAGGTGACGGTATCTCCCTCGCCACTCAGCAGGCTCTTGGCAGCACAGAGACACTAAAGAAGGGCGGAGGGGACGAGCAGCTCCTGAGCAGCTGTGAATCCGCCAAGACAATCTGTGAGTCTAAGGACATAGGTGAGGGAGGAGCCCTGCGCACTCCTTCCATCAGCGTGGAGGAGGAGCGGGACGAGGCGGCAGAGGTGGACAGCCTAGCAGAGGGCAGCGTCGGGGTGGCGGAGTCCGAGGACAGGTTTGACTGGGCCAGTGACGAGGCGCCGCGCCGCCCTGACAGCCTGAAAGGCATCCAGTCCTTCCAGAGAAGCCACAGCAACCTGGCCAGTCTGGGCTTGGCTTTCCCCGCCCCAAACGGCTCGTTGGCAATCGGCCGCTGGCCCAGTTCAGCTGACCGAGGCTCCATGCCCGAAGACTGGGAGAGCTACACCTACTCCCCTGGCTACGAGAGGGCGCACAGCAAGACTGAGTCCAACGACAGGTACGCTGCCAAAGTACCCTTTAACAGGCCCATACAGTATTACTGTATCTCAATAAAATACTGTCAGGATGATCTTAGTGAATGCTCTATATCATTACTAATTATATTACTAATTAAAGGGATGTCCAACCTCCCTCCATACTGCCAGCATTCAGAGCTCCACGCTCACCTGCCAGCAAAAGTTTTGCATCATCTGCCGGACTTTGGGCCGGCAAATGACCAGGGAGCTCCAGGGTGCTGGCAGCATGGCACGTGCCAGATGGTGCATTATACAGAATGTTTGTGGTACAGAACCATCTTTCCATCACTGGACATGGTTTGTTAAAGGGCAGGCACTTTCAAGAAATACTTAGCAGGTGATTAAATAATCAAACTGTTCACAAAGATGGTCAAGAAAAGAGGAAAAAAAGTGCTATTCTGTGATCTTCTTTCAGTGAAGAAAAACTCCAGTTTTAAACTGATGCTACTGCAGCATCTACGCTAACCTCTTTCAAAACTGCTAACTGTCACCTCTCCTGGTTGTCACATACGCCTGAACTTGGAGATGGATTACTGTGTGATTATGTGATCCCACAATTTTTGAATGATCTTTTGATATCACGAACAACCAGTCACCGTGCAGGGTAACTGGCAACATGGAGGGAAGCCAAACACCGTTCATCTTCATGTACGACACACACTGCAAGAAGGCTGAAACAGTTGGCAAAGTTTCCCCTTTGAGTCAGGCCAAACCACTGACAGCCTCTTTTTACATGCCATCTAATTGCATTTCCATGTGGGTTTTGTTCTAGTACATAACTGATAATGCCTCGACCTCTCTGCTTGATAAAGAAGAGCTGTGAAGGGATTTGCATAATCTAAATACAGCATTTGGTTATGGTAATAATCCTTAGCCAACTTTTAAAGTGATTTGTACTGCAGTGACAGTTTCAGTTTATTTTTACCTGCCAGCCAGCTGCTGACTTAAGATGATAGGATATTAAAAAAAGATTTATTCCTTGTAATCCTGTTTTCTCACCAAAGTCACCTTTTGTCTTTTTTATTAGGCACAATGTGGGCTGTCATCTCAACTGATTTGTTGATGAATTTCAAGCTGTGCAGAAAACATTCAAGTGAAAAAAGGACTTAAATCCAAATTCATAGCAGAGATTTGTTTTATGTTCTTGCTTTAACTTCTCTGGCTGTGTTAATGAAAATAAATTCAACAACGTCTCTTTACTGATCAGTAAAACTGGTTGTTATGTGTGCATTGACAAGTTCTGTCTCACGTAAGATTTATTACACCAGGGTGCAGAAAAAAATCACTCCCAAGTTTTCAAAGCAAATTGCTACGTGCAGCGCTGTTTTAACAGAAAATTGTCCGGTGCCAAGTCATTCCCATCGTATAGCTTTCTCAGTTCCAGCAGTGCTGATTATGAAAATACCTCATTTGAATAGTCAGGCTGTCTTTGCATAGTTGCATACCTAATACACAACAACACAAACACTGCAAGAGGCTAATCTCAGTCAAAATTGTAAATAAAGTCACATCCTATATAAACTAAAATAGGATTAGATTTTACAGTTGCACATCATATTGAGCACTATTAGAGGAAAATAAAGCCTACGCTGTGTTTTTCAGGTCCAGCACTGAGGACTGCTTGGTGCTGATCTGCTGTGGACTCTATGATCTTCTGAGGGGCATCCTGCTGCTGCTGCCTGACCTCATGCTGGAGGAGGTGATGGACAAGCTCATCCAGCCAGAGGCCCTCATTGTCCTGGTCAACCACTCGTCACCTCTCATCCAGCAAGGCGTCATGAAGGTTGGTGCAGTAGCTCAAATACTGGGGAGCAAGTTGAGCTGATTCAGCACCAAGAGTCTCACTTTACTGCAGTTATGGTGCTGGTAGAGTCTCCATATAACAAATGTTTTGTCACATTTACACATTGTTTTTACATTAAAGAGGAGCTTTAGGGAGATTTTGTAACTTTTGGACTTAGAAAGAGGCAATAGTTTCCATCAGTTTCCAGTTTACCTAATGCTGGCAGCATTTATTTAGGGAGATGAATGAGTCTTCTCATCTAGCTCATAGCATGAAAGCAAGTAAGCTGATGATTCTGATGATTGTCTGTGTTGATCCCTTGTGTGTCAAGAGGAAAAATATTCTAGTCTGAAATCTACAGCCTGAACAATAAGGGCTTTTCAAAACTGATACTAATGTTACAGGGTGAAAAACACGGATTAGAGACCTGACAAATGATAGGATACATTGTTGAGCTTGAGATAAAACTGATCTTTTCCATGTGGATTGTGCACTAAAAGGAACTTCCAATGTCTTAAACAAATGTTAGTATTATCATTATCATACATATTATGCAGTATATACAGAATGTATTATATCGTCCATCAATCCCAGAAATAAACAGGAAAAAAATAGTAAATAAATAAAATAGCTGAATTAACATCAGTACCATATGTTAAGTATCAGTCAAATGCTGATCAAAATTAAATTAAGAAAAAATAAAAACAAAATAAATGGCACCCTAAGCACTATTTTCTGCACTACACAGGGAGCTGCAAAGTATGTATACAGTAAGAATTATTGCATTATTACCAGTATGATAATAGTTGTGCTAGGATGTGTGAATGCCAGAGGCAAACAGTTTGAACATTTTGGGGATTAATATGTCTGTATAATCAATAAAATACGTTTTGTTCACATATTTAGTTTTTCATTATTGCATATACTTCTGCAGCCCCTGTATGTAAAAAGGGTTTTCATATGCACCAATACTGATGGATACTGATATATCTGCAAAAGATAGGGTTTAAACGATAAATAGGACTCCAATCCATGCCAGCGTGTTAGCAAAGCGTATCAATAGATTGCAGTGTTAAGAGTAACCTTATGTTACCTCATATTTTTCTCCTCCTAGCTGCTGGATGCATATTTCAGCAGAGCCCTCAAGGAGCAGAAGGAGAAGTTTTTGAAGAACCACGGCTTTTCACTACTAGCCAATCAGCTGTACATCCACCAAGGCAGCCAGGGGCTCCTCGAATGCTTCCTGGAGATGCTGTTCGGACGGCCGGTGGGCCTGGAGGAAGAGTAAGTCCAGGGATAGTACACTTATCAAGCATTAATGTCTAGTGCGCCATAGGCTGAGTGTTTTATCTCATGAAAGTATAATTAGATTGTCTACTGTATGAATAAATGGGTTTGGTGCTACTTTTTTTGTGCACATTGTAATATTTTTCTTTTCTGTATTTCTTTGCAGTCTGGACCTGGAGGAGATGGAAAATATCTCACCCTTTAGAAAGCGCTGTATCATCCCAGTGTTGGGTCTTATTGAAAACTCCTTATATGAGAACTCCTTGGTGCACAACATCCTGTGTATGCTGCTGCAGCTCCTCAACGCCTGCCCGAAGCTGGCAGACATCCTGCTGGACCACGGGCTGCTCTACGTGCTCTTTAACACCCTCTCCACCCTCAATGGCATGGAGAACGGGTACGGCTGCCAAAACACGAGGGCGATTCATTCACACACCTCCGTGGTTCAGAGGTTTTGTCTTGAACCTTTGAGTCACGAATTGAATCATTAATCCTCTCCCTGTTCATTGATCTGACACATGCGAGTGTTAGTCTCACTTCCTGTGCTTCATATTTCTTTCTTTTCCTGTCCTCCCTCTGCAGCATTCCCCTGAACGACTACAAGCTCCTGGTGTGTGACATCCAGCAGCTGTTGGTGGCTGTGACGATCCACTCCTGCAGCTCTTCAGGGTCCCAGTACTTCCGCATCATTGAAGACCTCATTACCTTGCTGGGTTTCATGCAGACCAGCAAGATGCGTCGCACACAGGGTGAGGGCTGGAGTTCTAAAATTCAATACACATGCAAAATACATCAGTCCTGTCATCTATTATGCTCTGCAGTTCTGAATGATATCAAGCTGCCGAGCTCTGCTGCAGAAAGAAACTGCGCCGTCACTTCATTATCTACAGCTGCACGCTGGAAACTCATTTGAGAAAGAATATAATTTGAGAAATATCTTGCATCTCCATCTTCCCACTAAGTACTTTTCTCTCATTTTTCTTTAAATTTGCTCTCTGAAACGTATCTCTTCCATCTCTTCCCCATTAGTGCTTATTTCTTTTCTATATTTTGATGTGATATAATCATTTTGTGATCACAGAAACACAACAAAGGCATCATGACTCTGTACATGTCACCCTTTACTTTTGCTTGTTTGTCATTTTTGTAAATATACTCACCTTTTCTTTTATTATTATTATTACTGCCCTCATTGGGTCACTTTGATAAATGTTGCCAGTTTGTGAGAAGCTGCATGTCTGTAAGATTTGATCATTAGTATAATCAACTACTACAAACTGTTCTGTGAGGCTGCTTTCTGCTCTGATTGTAGGCAAGTTTCACATGAGTAAAGAGAATTTAAAGCTGGGGCAGGCTGTTTTTTTGTTTGTGTCTGTCATTAGGCAAAAATTCCAACAAACGACCAAAAAAAAAACAAAAACAACCTCTGGGCATATTGTTATTTGACTGGTCTGAGTGGAAACAATATGTCTGCACTTTGTCTTGGCGGTATTCAGATGGTAAAAGCCTGATTCAATGGTGGCAAGTCTTGCAGAAAAAGTTGCTATCGCAGCATTGGCACCTGCCTACACTGTGAAACAGCCCCAAAACAGGAAGTCTGACTCATCATAAAGAGATTCTGACAACACATTGCAAATATCTATCAGTGAAGTGTTTCAGATATGTAGTGGGGATGTTTGTAATAGTTTATGCAGCCTGCTGTAGGCATGATTCTTGCATTAAAACTCATTGTAAGTCAATTTAACTTTTGACATACCAGTTAATTGTATCTACCATTTTTTTCCAGAGATGGCTGTGGCTCTGCAGTTCCGTGTCCTTCAGTCTGCGATTGAGTTCATAAAGACGACAGCCAATCAGGAACCTCAGAAGCTGAGCAGCTCTGTGAATGCGCCGAGCTCTCCACATCACGCCATGTATCAGAAGCGCAAGAGCATCCCGGGTCAGTATTTCAAACTGATGCAACCATAGCAACCTGGTGCAGTGTATTTCTTGACCACCATGTGTTTTCACTCACCTGTCTGTTTATTGATCCTCTCCTCGTCCCGATCTGAAGGTTCCATTGCCATGAAAGACTCCATTATCCCCCGCATCCCCAGACAGCACTACTGCTCCTATGGCCAGATCCCCCTCTCCCCTCCCTTCAGCTTCCTGTCCCAGGACTCCCCCCTCCCCTCTCCCTCTGGAGCTCCATCCTACATGCTCCACTGTGACGCAGGTAGCTCGGACTGCGGTCCACAGCGGAGAACATCCTCCCTGTCATGGAGCATGTTTCCCATTTTTGCGGTGAACTCATCCTTTCCCCTGCACTCACGCTGGGGGTTAATCTGCCCGGTACCCTTGTGTGCTACTGGTGCCTTTGTGTGTGTGCATGTTCGAATGCTTAACTCAATCAGTGTTAAAGCATTTTAGCACAGATGGCACTTTGATCAGTGAATCTTTATAATCTTCTCTGTGATTTCTGATTCATGAGGTATTTGCATACCCTGAACTTTAAAGGAATAAAGATGCTCATACTTACAAACGCTGTACCATCACATGTGCCCAATTTGTTTCCTCACAACTGAGCTCATACCCATGTTGTGTCTGTAGGCCGACGCCGGTTCTCTCTGGCCCAGACCGACTCTCTTCTGATGCGGATGCGCTCTGTAGCCAGCGATGAGCTCAACCAGATGATGCAAAGAAGGATGAGCCAGGAAAACCCCATCCGTGCCAGCGAGACTGAATTCGTCCAACGGCTGCAGAGGCTCGTGGTTCTCGCTGTCAACAGACTCATTTACCATGGTAAGAACTTCTCCTCCTCATCTATTCTAATCTTCTCTTTTTGCTATGGAAGCCCATTTTTGCCAGTGTGACGGGAAAAAAAAAAAGATCCTGTAGGACATTATAATTATAAACTAAGTCATTATTTTGCGAGTTTCTCATTATTTTGAGATACTAAATCATTTTTTTTAGATAATAAATCATTTTTTTTAGATAATAAATCATTATTTTTACATCCTAACTCATTATTTTGAGATATTTTCTTATTATGATGACTAACAGACTTTCTTTTCGTTACATTGACAGATACAGACTTCCATAATTCTTCCCTTCACCTTCCATGAGCGTAAACTGGATTTTTTGTCTAATCCTTGAACCTTTTGAATGTGTCTCTGATTTCAGATGTGAGTCAGGACTTGTTCGACCTGCTTAATATTCCCGACTCCCCGGACCAACAACTTTTCACCCCAGAGCCGGGCGATCAACTGCAGGATGAGCCTGGCTCCGCCTCTGTCCCACACTCTCCCACTCCCTTCACTCTGCCACCCGCGAGCAAAAAGAGCTTCCAGAAAGACATCCTGAAACTCATGATGGACGGGATTAAAATCAGCCTGGTATGATGACACTGATAACCCTTTTATAGCTGTAAAGAGATTGTTGCTATATTGTGAGTCCTTGCGTTCATGGTTGTGATCTCACAGGGAAGCACGGGTCGAGGAGGAGCACCACATCAGCAGTGGCGAAGGATCCTATGGTCGTGTCGGGACACTTT
>CAFUXE010000080.1:471018-506606 GCA_903364295.1 Serranus cabrilla
GAGAAAGAAAGTCATCCAGCACATCAGGGGACTCTATAAGACCGACCTCAGCGCCAGCCGACACTGGCAGGAGCTGGTGCAGCAACTCACGCATGACCGGTAGGCATCGACATTTATCTCTCACAGGGACTTAATCAATATTGGAACAAGGTTCAATAATAAAACCGTTACTGTAATGATTATAGTTATTCTAATAGGGATTGTTTTCTTGTCATTTTCTTTGAAATAATATAGAGAAAATGTCATTCGAATGTGAAACAATTAGGTTTGTTTACATATGAATGAAGTAATAGATTGTCTCAGACATACACAGCAATTTAATGCATAATAAGAAACAGTATGTTAAACAATGAAATAAAACAAAGTTTTTCATCTGTACATTTTTATTTATTACAGCAACTCAGTCGAGCTGTACTCTTGCATAGCTTATAGCTAAATGCTAACAGCAGCATGCTAATATATTCCCATGTGAAAATAAAATGCTGACGTTTTTCAGGTACAATGTTTAGCATGTTCACCATCTCAGTTTAGCATGCTAGTATTCTCACTTTTGCTAATCAGCACAAATCCCTGGACATGCTTGTGGCACCACATGAAAAATTTAGAGAATACAGAAGTTATTATGATTTATTCTGAAGGGGACATAAATGTCTCGGCCGCCCAACCAACAGTTGTTAAGGTGTTTCAGTCTGAACCAAAGTGGTTGACCAACTGGCTGCCATTTGCATCCTTGAAGCCTCAATTCTGTATAAAATATTTTCCCACAATGCTAGAAATATTGTTATGGTGAAGAAAGAAAATTATTTGAATGTATTTCTCTGGCCTGAAACATTGAAACTCAAAGATCCCCTCCACTAAAAAAGCATTTTTCTTATGTTTATATCCCCTAAAATGTCTGACCTTGACTATTCACACGTGTATCTGTGCAAAGTCTGTCACTAGAGAGTTGTTTTCACATTCCTCCATTGAAGGGGGAGACGTCTGCACTCCCTTAGTATGTCACAACTTCAAAAGCCAATCGTAGCTAATATACAAAAGCTAGAAAAGGAACCTGAAACTGGAAAAACACTGTAACACTGATGTGTCAGTCATCTTTGACTGAATCTCTCCGATCTCAATGCACACTGCTGTTTCAGTGGTCAACCTAACCCAAGCAGCAGTCGTGGGCGGGGCAGAATTCTCAATATGAGTTTTTTTTATGTGGGATATAACAGTTTACACAAAATATTGATCATAGCAAACTATTTTTACATACTTTAAAATGGGTCTGGAGGGCGACTTTAATGATTATGACTGAATCTGAAGGCTTTAAAAACGTATCTGAAATTGTAGAATTTAAACTACTTCCCAGGATGTTTATCACCCCAACTGCATAAAACAATATTGAGGACAGGACCTCGGTGTCCTCAGCTGTAAATGTGGCTCTTTGGCTCTGTTTGAAAAGGCTGTAATTGTCTGTTTCAGGGCGGTTTGGTATGATCCAACATCCTACCCGACGTCCTGGCAGCTGGACCCGACTGAAGGCCCGAACCGGGAGCGGCGGCGACTGCAGAGATGCTACCTCACCATTCCCAACAAATACCTGCTCAAAGACAGGCGCAAGTCTGAAGGTGAAGAAACCCTTTCACACGTAGCAGGACGGTTAAAGTCAGTCCAGCACTAATGTGTTTGTCTCCTTTAGCGTTGTCAATCTGACCTCCATATTTTGTTTAGACACAGTGAAGCCACCGTTGTCCTTCCTGTTTGAGGATAAGACCCACTCCTCCTTCTCCTCCACCGTCAAAGACAAAGCCACCAGCGAGCCCATCAGGTATAATTACTCCCCCTCTGTCACTCTGCCTGCTCGTAACTCTTCAGAATACATCACATTCCTCTCAGGGAGACAGGGTGATCTGAAGAAGGCACATAAATGTCTCATCATCTTGTGCTACTCTCAGAGGTGTCTATGCTTTATTCAGATGGTGTATTTCTTGTATGAGAAATGTCTCTTTGTCCTCAGGTTCACCAGACGGTGCATCAGCGTCGCCCCCTCCAGAGAAACAGCAGGGGAGCTACTCCTGGGTAAGACACTGACCATCTCTCACAGCTGCTCCATGCATAATACAGTCAGCCGGTCACAAAGAGCAACGTGCTCCGTCTGAGGCACTGGAGAATATTGTTTGTTATGTATTCAGCGCAGGAAGCTTTTGTTTGTCTGGTTCTTAGTACACCAAGTCTCACTCGCCCTGTGTTGTCTCACAGGAAAGTCTGGGATGTACTTTGTGGAGGACAACGCTGCTGATGCTCATGACAGCCAGGTGAAGCCAGAATACGATTATTCTTGTGAAGAGGGTTATATGTGTCTTCTTTGTGACTCAACGCCATGTGTGTTCATGTGTTGGGACAGAGCCTTCACGGGGAGACAGAGGCTCCCTCTTTCTCCTGGACGTACGAGGAGATCAAGGAGGTGCACAAGCGCTGGTGGCAGCTCAGAGACAACGCGGTGGAGATCTTCCTCACCAACGGCCGGACGCTGCTGTTAGCCTTTGACAACACCAAGGTGAGTCACTTGTTATGAAATTGAAGGAAGCCATTTTGTGACGGGAAAGTTGAGGAACTTACTCATGAATTGCGTAGAGCAGATGTTTCCGTGTGTTTGTTTTATTTCATTATATCATCCATAAGGAAGAATACCCAGCAGATCACAAGAGGAAAAATTTGTCCATGTTTCACTTAAATATATAATTAAAAATGTGGTTACGCACATTGAATAGAAAACATCACGCAGCTTGAGAATATTTTCAGTGAGAAATCATGTTAAATTGCCTTTTTGGTATTCTGCCCCCGTCACAGGCAGAGCTCCATCACATTTAGTGCTGAGAATCAATCCTGATGATAAGATACTGTTCCATTTTACTCTACAGGGGAAACGCTCTTTCAGTGAAATACTGAAAGAGTGAAACAATATTGTTGTTGGACACTTTTTATGTACGTCTGAGGTTTATAGGTATTTCCAGTGTAGAAGTATCAAAGACAGTGTAGAACTGTACAGCATACGGAGGCCAAGTAGATCATCCATCTCCCTCCGTTTCGCTGTGGACTCAAAAAAATCCTTTTCTAGTCAAGCAGGCAAAATATGGATACAAGATACAAGATATGTATTTGTTTTAAGTTTTAATGTCTGTTGGATGGATTCTCATGAGATTTGGATTTGAATATGCACACATTCACTTCCTCGTGTAGATGAATTGAAGCCTCTTGTTGATTCTCTGACTTCTCAACGAGCACCATCATTAGATGGAAAGTGTAATAAAAGACGAGCTTTATTGTTATTGTACTCAAGTCCAATGAGATTTTACTGTTGAAAGCTTCTCTTTGTGTGGTTAAAATAAAATAAATAGAAAGATAATAAAAAGCCATTATAAAAGCAGGAGTAACACCAGAAAGACTTGTGCAAGTACAGGTTATATAAGTATAAGCAAATGTATAAGATAATACAAAAATAAATAAATAAAAAGCACTAGTTAAATTAACTTTAAATCGATAATAGTTTTAATAGTGATTTACTTACAAGATATTATAGATATTATAATAAATAGATACATGTCCATCAGCTTTAGTGACTACATGTAGAAATGTTAGCATGCTAACATGCTAAAGTAAGAAGTTGAGCATAGTGGACGTTATTAATACCCTGCATGTTAGCACAGGCTGTTACAGGACGTCTCAGTGTATTTATGTGTTTGTTGGTCGTCGACAGTAGAAGAATGGCAGGAAACAAAGATGTCTTTCTACCTTTTTACATCCGTGGGTTAGTGCTTCTTCCGTGTGTCACTTCAGTCCTGACACAAGTGAAAAACATCTCATGGCTCTCTGTGTTTTCGCCTCAGTTCCGAGACGACGTCTACCACAACATCCTGACCTCTGACCTGCCCAACCTGCTGGAGCACGGAAACATCACGGCGCTCACTCAGCTGTGGGGCTCGGGTCAGATCTCGAACTTCGAGTACCTCACACATCTCAACAAGCACGCGGGCCGCTCCTTCAACGACCTCATGCAGTACCCGGTGTTCCCCTTCATCCTGCGGGATTATATCAGCGAGACGATCGACCTGCAGGACCCAAACATCTACAGGTCAGTGCTGGACGGCATGACGGAAAGACATTTGAGGGTTTTATTTAGAAAAACAGATATTTTGAAGATGATTGTGAAGCGCTGTTAAAGGATTTTTCATTGATGCATCAGATCCGAGGTCTTAAAATAAGTATAAAGCTCTCAGGTATTCTTAGTAAGTGCTCATTTTGTTGACATGGAAGACCACTACTGCCACTAAAAGAAAAAAATGACATGAAAACTAAACATGGAGAGTGAGTCATTATAATAATGAGATACTACGTTACAGGAACAAAGGACAGTAACAAAGCACCTTTTCCTGCGTACTGCACTTAAGCAGGTTTTTCGTATCAGAAAGGTTTAAGTTTTACTCCACTACATTTCTATGAATGTTTTAAAGTACTCGTTACTTTGAAGCAGAGCTTTCTGTGTAATTTATCAGCGAGCTGCAGCATTTCCAGGACACAAGATTAATTTTTAATAGAACAATTTGCATCGTACACAGATGAACATCTCTGGCCATTACTGATTTGCTTCCATTTTCGTCATGCAGGAATTTAATAAAACCAATCGCAGTCCAGTCAAAAGAGAAGGAGGACCGCTATGTGGATAATTACAGGGTAAGGCCTCTCGCACTTTCATCACTTGAGTCATTCTTGAGTTTATTGGCTCGTCCTGTAAGAAAACGTGTGTGTGTTTGTTGCGCAGTACCTTGAGGAGGAGTACAAGAAAGGCATTCGTGAGGACGACCCGATGCCTCCTGTCCAGCCCTACCACTACGGCTCACACTACTCCAACAGCGGCACTGTGCTGCACTTCCTGGTTCGAATGCCGCCTTTCACCAAGATGTTCCTCGCATACCAGGGTGAGTTTTACTAAAAGTTAAGCAGGAAGATAAGAAAGAGTCTCCAGCTGCATTTTCTTTTATAGTTTCTGCCCTGTACATGTTAGGCAGGGCTCTCAAACAGCAGATAGTTTTTGTTGTGCATCTCCAAAAGGCTTTTAGCAGCACCGAGTGCCAGCAGTCTATATTCATGCTGAAGCTTTTAGTTGTGAATCGGTGGAACGTCCTGATCTCAGATCTGACTGAGCAGCATGCTGTCGTAGCCATGAAAGGTTACTTCATCTTTGTACTTTTCTGTGATCAACTCCTCGCCCTTCCCCTTCTCTTATCTGTTTCTTCCTTTCTTGTTAATTATTTTTTCATTCATCAGTCTCTCTTCTCTGATCCTCCGAGGCATCTCTTTATGTGAGCGTAAATGTATTCAGCAGGCGTGGTGTCTGAGGTCATGAAAGGGGATCTTTTCAATCAGCGAGTCGAATCTGTAATGAGATTGTCTTTGGCCTTAATCAGACCAGAGCTTTGATATCCCGGACCGGACGTTTCACTCCATGAACACCACGTGGCGCCTGTCCTCCTACGAGTCCATGACTGACGTGAAAGAGCTCATCCCGGAGTTTTTCTACCTCCCAGAATTCCTGGTCAACAGAGAAGGTGATTATTTTCCACTCAATGCTACACATGTAATCTGTTTACCTGTCATTAATGTCAGCATGCATTTATCACATCTTCTTATGTATTAACCCTGGTGCATCCCTTCAGACAAGTTGCTCTGATGTTACTGTTACTTTCACTGAGTTTAATATTTGTATCCAACGTCACTCCTGATCATAACTGCCAAATTTCCGTTCATTTTAAGAATTTAACCCTTTGATTGCCACTTTGTATAATACAGGGTCTGTATTATACTACTTACTTATTAATCGTTGAACTTTAAATAAAACTCCAGACACTAAAATGTATGTAATATGCAATAACACAGTCAAATGGTAAAAAACACAAAAAAATTAAAAACCATAGTTTTGATAAAGGACATTTTTTGTCTCCACAGGTTTCGATTTTGGTGTCCGTCAAAATGGTGAGAGGGTGAATCATGTGAATTTGCCGCCCTGGGCCCGAAATGACCCCCGTCTGTTCATCCTGATCCACCGGCAAGCCCTGGAGTCAGACCAGGTCTCCCAGACGCTGTGCCAGTGGATCGACCTGGTGTTTGGGCTCAAGCAGAAAGGAAAAGCAGCTGTCCACGCCATCAACGTCTTCCACCCAGCTGTAAGCAGCCGCCTGTTTCTCCTTTGATAGAAATTACTGGGCAAGCTGTTTTTGTTTGCAAAAGCTTTCGTATCATTTCACAGACCTACTTTGGCATGGACGTTTCGGCTGTAGAGGACCCGGTGCAGCGACGCGCTCTGGAGACGATGATCAAGACGTACGGCCAGACGCCCAGGCAGCTCTTCAACGCCTCTCATGTTAGCAGGGCCGGCCCCAAACTCATGATGGAGGGGGAGCTGCCGGCAGCCATGAGCGCCCTGGTTCAGCTGGCCTTCAGAGAAACCCGAGAACAGGCCAAGGAAATAGTCTGCCCGGTAATCTGCTCTGCGGTGACTCTGACAGCCCGCTGCGTGCTGAGGAATGACTTAATACATCGTCCGTGAAATGATCTGCTGCTCACCTGGCAATTTCTTCTTCCTCCCCCACAGAGCCCACTGCCATGGATCAAAGGTCTGAAGTGGGGTGAGTACGTGGGCTCACCCTCCGCTCCGGACCCAGTGGTTTGTTTCAGCCAGCCACACGGGGAGAGGTTCGGATCCCTGCTGGCGCTGCCGACGCGAGCCATCTGCGGGCTGTCCCGCAAGTTCTGCCTCATGATGATTTACAGCAAGGAGCAGGGTAGGAAGCCCACCAGTCCCTCACATGTCAGGACGGTTCGCACAACGTCCTGCTGACTCCATTAACTTTATGTTCTGGGCTCCGTAGGTGTTCGGAGCATGCACAGCACAGACATCCAGTGGTCGGCCATCTTGAGTTGGGGCTACGCGGACAACATATTGAGGCTGAAGAGCAAGCAGAGCGAACCACCAATCAACTTCATTCAGTGTTCACAACTTCACCAGGTAAACACGAGCTAAACACCCAGAGAACCTGTTAGTAAAAGGAACAACTGTTCTCCTGTCAGTGTTACACAACGCCACGCTGAGGATCGACCAATGGGCTGTCAGCTTTCTCCATCCAACCGTCTGTCTCGCTCTCCTCCAGGTGACCAGCTGCGCCTGGGTGCCTGATGGCTGCCAGCTATTTACAGGCAGCAAGTGTGGAGTCATCACCGCCTACAGCAACCGCTTCACCAACACCACGGTGGGTTTCCATGGCGACGTCCCCCTCTAACCTTCCGCCTCCACATCAACACCCAATCCACCCACCCAACTCCCATTACCCCCCCTCTCCCCCTCCCCTGCCCCTCTTTAGAGCGCCTCACCGTGCTCTAACGCTCAGCTTCATTAGTCACATCACAGTTGCCCTTGAAACACATTTCCACCGAGCCTACAAGTGGGATTAGAGGTCTGGGAGTTCAGTCATCAGAGAGGCTTTCAGACTTTCATCGGTCCCCACCAATAGGCATCTAGATTTCCTGTTTTCTCTGTCTCTGAAGAGTGTTTCAGCAGCAACTGATTTGTGCTGTTCAGAAAATCCTGTTGGAGATTCATTAATGAAGTTTTTTTAGGAAACTCAAATACCTCTCCCGTTTAAACATGAGTCACATGCAATTACTTAGATCGGTGCGTCCACTTCACATCGTCTCTAACATGTGTCTGGATTTGTTAAAATGTCTTTCCGCAGCCGTCAGAGATGGAGGTGGAATCTCAGGTTCACTTGTACGGACACACAGGCGAAGTCACCAGCCTGTTCGTCTGCAAACCGTACAGCATCCTCATCAGCGTCAGCAGAGACGGAACCTGCATCCTGTGGGACCTCAACAGGTCGGCATGTGTGAGATGTGAAATTAGAAAGAAAACTGCTTTAAAGCAGCTACAAGGAACTTGCAGTTTGTGTTGAGTTTGGACAGTAAAGTTTCTATTAGCAGCACCGCTTCGTGTCGTAAAGATCTCGATCCGGAGGCGTGTGCATTTTGTATGGAAGCAAGTGGAATAAGTTTAGTTTTAATAATATCTTTAGCGGATGCATGGTGAGGAGGTGGTGTATCCATTTGTGGTTCTGTCAGATTTATAACTATAATCTGACAATGGTGACCATAAACTCATATATTGATGTGAAACCACGTCTCAAAATGCATTTTATAATTAAAATATGAAACATATTACATACCTGCCTCGGAGGAATTCAGGATCAGGTTTGAATCCTCTTAAGACCCTGAATTCTCTCCTTCTGTTCGATGAACATCCAAGCTCAACTCGTGTTTTAGCCAGTACTCTATCACTGTCCTTTTCTTTGGTCAGTTCTTTTTCTTTTCTTTTCTTTGTTTTCACAAAATTCACGGAAAACTAATCTCCTCCTCCATACTTTAAAGTGGTAAACATGCTACTCACTACCAAACTTTCCCTGGTAAAATGTAAACATGTCCTCTGGTCAGTATGCCATAATTTAGCATGCCGTTACGCAGGAAATCTGACCCGAGGTCCTTGCTATTGGTCTCAGCATCAGCATTAAACAGAAGCTGTTTCATAACCAGTTCGAAACTCCTAGTAGTTGTTTAATGACATGTTTTGTCTGTCCTTTTGTGTGACATATCTGAAGTAAAGTGTCGCTCTGTGTGTCTTCAGGCTCTGTTACGTCCAAAGCCTCACAGGCCACAAAAGCCCGGTGACTGCAGTGTCTGCCAGCGAGACCACGGGTGACATCGCAACAGTTTGTGACTCAGGTGAGGACCGCTCGGCTCAGTGTCCTCTCAGACTTCATCATATCACTTTTCCAGTTTTAAAATGAAAATCAATTTTCTCTCTAACTTGGGCAACTGCGCTGTGAAACCACCACAGCTTCCCTTCGCTCACACAGTTCACACAGTATTCTGACAAGTCTGGTTAAATACCAGCATAGTGCAAAGAGTTGCTTCTCAGTCTGGATGCTTTTCTTATTCATTTTAATTGTTCCAATTAAAACAAAACATATTTAAATAATCCATGTTTTTATGGAAAAGAAAATCAAGTAAAACCATGAATTGGGTGTGGTGGGGGCAAAATCAAAGATTTTATTTTTTGGTCATTTCACCCTGCCTAATCTGACAGGATCTTGATGTGAGTATATGACAACATGATTGTGTGCATGCAGTGGGCGGAGGCAGCGACCTGCGGCTGTGGACGGTGAACGGTGATCTGATCGGTCACGTCCACTGCAGAGAGATCATCTGCTCCGTGGCGTTCTCCAACCAGGCGGAGGGCGTGTCGGTCAACGTCATCGCCGGGGGGCTGGAGAACGGCGTCGTCAGGTGAGCAGGAACTTTTTTTATACAGATATATACACACACTTCCTTTCTTCTGAAGACACTGAATTATTCACACTGTTGTTTTTATGCCTGAATGATTCGCAGGTTGTGGAGCACCTGGGATTTAAAACCAGTGAGAGAGATCACCTTCTCCAAGTCGAGCAAACCCATCATCAGGTATCTTATCAGCGTGGTTATTCTCTCCTTTCATTTTAAATATCTGTGTAATTCTGTGTGTAATACTGATGATGATGTCCTCCCCTGCGTGCCTCAGCCTGACGTACTCGTGTGACGGCCACCACCTCTACACAGCCAACAGCGAGGGCACGGTGATGGCGTGGTGTCGGCGGGACCAGCAGCGCATGAAGCTGCCCATGTTCTACTCCTTCCTGAGCAGCTACGCTGCAGGCTGACTGTTCGTCTAACGTTTACTACTGTCCGGTTCTCAGCAAGAGGAGACACCCCTCTCCCCTCCTCCTCCTCCTCCTCTTCCCCTCCTTCTCCTCTTCCTCCTCCTCCTCCTCTCTGCACTGACAGGGAGGAGGACATGTCAGCATGGCCTCGACCTCCCTGAATCCTCCTAACTTTGAACTAAAGCCATCCCCAGCTGAGCAAACTACCACAGCCGCTCCCAGCATCCAGAAATGGTTATGAAAATAGTATTATATGTATATAAATATATATTTATAAACATACTGAAGTGGAATGTCGGGGATGGACGGATATTTGGCCGAGTCTGCAACAGACACTTTATACAAAATGCATTTCTGAGAGTGTGTTTGGTTTGTTAAGTCTGTCATTATTTTGTTTGTTGCCGTTGAGTTTTTGTCGTGCAGAAGACCTTTGCCTGATGTTGGTTTTTGCCGTTTCCTGGTAAGCTGCTACGGTCTGGCCAAAGCCAAACCCAAAGTGTGAAGACCCCTCCGTCTCTCACCTCTGCGGCGCTCGGGTCTCCTGCAGCGCGTCGTCTGACAGATTGCTGCCGGAGCTCGGCGAGCGTCGCCCTGCTGACGCTGCAGTAGCTCAGAGGGAGGGAGCCCCTCCTCGCGTCTGTCACCGGGAGATGTCCTGCTCTGTGGGAGTGAGACACCGCTCTGCTGGGCTGTCTGCTCCACTCAAGTCTAAACACTGGTGTCACGGCCCTGCATCACTTTGTATCTGAGCTCAGTGGAGGGATGGGGGGACGTTGGGATGAATTGTTCCTTGTGTTGCCTGTTGTTCTGTCCTACTTTTGCATGCTAGAATGATGCTGACCTTGACTGTATGTATGTGGATGTGACATTTACTGTCATGAGACTCCTTTATTAAGGCCTGCCTTGGTTGAACCTGTTGAGAAATGTTGATAATCATTTATTTATTAGAAGCACCACGGAGGCTCATCTTTCCTTCTTTCCTTCTCTTGTGTTTTACTGACTTAAACTGTTAGCCGCTCAAATGCACTAAAACCTTTTCAGTACTTAATATAGTTTGCTGAAATTTGTAGAAAGCAATTAACAAATGCTTGAAGTTGAAGAAGAAGAGATGAATCTCCTGAGGCATGCTTACACCTGTGCAGCATTACAGAAAGGTGGGAGGGTGTGGTGAGTGTGATGTCCAGCAGTTAGAGTTTACAGCTTATTTCAGAGTCTTACACACTACACTGATCAGTCTGGGAAACAGTCGATTTCATCTTTTTTTCAACCCACCTCTGGATCCGTGCAGCTATTCTATACATTCCCATTTAACCTCCAACACTTTCCGTTTGTCTGGTAATATGTGTGAAATGGTAGTCAAAGCACTTTTTTTAACAGCTACCATGTAATTCAAGAAGAGCCAATGATCTGTGGTCTTAACGTGAACTGAGCTTTGATTTAACTCCACTAATAAAAAATAATCCAGAAAGCAATATCAGACACGCAATAGGTCATTTCTGTCATGTTTCATATAATGGGAGGAAACCAGAAGTTTGTTTTAACACAGCTGTGAAAAAAGTCGTTTTGCCTTTGTGTTGACTGCAGCGAGCCTTCTGTGATGGAAAATAATGTCTTAAATTTCACACTTGGTGTTTGACTTGTTTACGAGAAAGGGAATATTTCTAATATCATGACGTCATTCCTTTTGTGTTATCTTGATTTTTTTTCCCTCTCAGCCCACCTGGACCCTGTTTGTGTGCAGCAAGACATGATGTTACTGTGTTTGTTTACTGTGTTTCAAGCTTGCAAATGTATAGAAGTGTATGAGAACCTCAACATTTTCTTTTCTCTCCAACATCCACATGTGAGATTGTAATTTTTGAGAAAGTGGCAGATGAAAACGTGATAACGGGTGATGTTTGTGTGCTTTCTGTCACACAAGGAAGTATAATTTTCTGTTGATAACTTAAGCTATGCATAATTTAAGATCATGAGTCGCTGAAATTGTGTCATTAAATTCATCTCTGGGCTGGTTTTGAAGTTAAGCATCATGGACCGAGGTTCTGAAAGGACTTGTTTTGTTTTTGTTTGTATATACAGTATGTGCGTGTGTTTATGTATGTATGGACAAACCAAGTGATGACTATATTATAAATATATAAATATATATAAATATTTGAAGAAATATGACTACATCCTGTCGTTTGTGTCCTTTTTTCTTACTTTGTGTGGTGCGTTCAGGGGCATCTAAAGGGAGATAGGTGGTGTTGAACAAATGACTGAATTAGATAAAAATCCATTCATATAGATGGAATGAAGATTTTTAATCTGGATGCAAATCCCCCCCAAAGAGCGCTGTTGTTATGGATGAGGCCCAGCAGTTACTATGGGGGGGACCCGGTGATGTCAAAGCTGATGTAAAATGAAATGGGGAAGCCTGCAGATCTCAGGTGCCTTCTGCAGCAATGAAGCAAATTAGAAAATCAGCAGATCCTAATTCGACTAATAGGCTGTCTCGGTGCGTTTAGGGCCAGTTCGTACAGTACAAACGCATCCCGGCGTGTTGGTGCTGCAGCTCCTGGTCCACTGATCGAGTGCTCCCTGCCCCACAGCCTGTATCTGATCGTCATACAGAGGTTTCCCCCCCTGCTGCATGCGTAACATCTCTCCAAGTCCAGCCGTGGTGCTCACCAAGACCTCACCGCTTGGATCTCATCTTCCTACACGGAATACGCACGACTCACACTGAGCGAACCGCTGAGGCGAAATTAAAACGCCAGGATTTACCTCCTCGGGTTCAGTCCAGACCGAAACGAGGCTGGGATTTCCTCTTATCATTTGATATTTGACAGATCCGTTTTGTGTGTGTGTGTTGGGTGGAGTCAACCCGGAATTCTCCAAATTGGAAAACCACTGGCACATTTCAGGTAGGTCGGCGGCTGTAGCTACATTAATCTGCTCGTAGTCGAGCAATGCAGCGAAGCATCCAGAGATGTTTTATGTAATTCCTTCATGCAAAATCATTTGTTGTTGTTTTTTTTCATGATGTGTGGTTTCTGCTCTAACCAGGGCCGCAGCTCGCACGGCGTGTGTCCACAATTTAATCCCCTTAGAAATAAGAGTCGCCCATGTTTGACAGATCTGCATCAACAATTAGCATCGTTACATTCGGATAAAACGGTGCAGACCCCCGTTAAAGCCCTAAATGCAGCCGTGTGAGCTTCTGGATGCACGAATCGAAGGGAAACCTAAATGGAAAAGGCCTGATAGCTTCCTACGAGGGTGTGATTAAAAGCTATAAATTGGCTTTAAAGCCATGAAGGGTGGGCTTGGAAAATGAATTCACCGTCTGCATCCCCATTTATAACAGATCTGCTTCATAATATCCGATTGAATACAGTTATATTCGTTTTGATGCGATGAAAATGAAATAAATAAGCAAATCGATGCACACAGAAAATGATCAGTGAGTGTGAATTGATCCAACAGCACCCCACCTCAGTGAAATGCTTCATATTTTCATGCACATTATTATAAAACACAGCTGTGGTCAGGTGTCATCTCTCTGTGTGTGTGTGCTGTTGCTGCCAAACTGGGACATTTCAGAAGTGAGGGGGTCAAGGGGCCTAAAATGAGAGCAAGATTTAGTCATTGCATTGATAGATGCACAGATTGCAATGGAGCAGATAAATACACATCAGTTTCATTGATGATCATTGTGGAGAAAGTTGAGAAGATCGACTGATGCCTCCATCTGTAGGCAGAGGAAGGAAAGTTGAAGGTTTGAGTCCCTTGGAAGGGTCCAGCAACTGATAATTCAAAGGAAATGAGGCAACAAATGTGTGCAGAAGTGCCCTTGAGCAAATCATAACAACTTGACCATAAAACAAGTGCATGAGCAGTGACTGTAAAATGACAAACCGCTGTCCAGCTGCTGCCTTTTAAAGCTCTTTCTTCTGATAAAATGGAGCTTGGCTGCTGTAAAACACATTCCCCCAGACAAAATGGGTCCTTTAAATAAAAAGGTTGTGGCAGAGAATGGCTGCTCTAAGGGGGGGTAGAGACATCGCCAGGGGGGGATGCTGCTTTGTGGATTTAATGTGATGTTCATTGACTCTATGTGTCCCCTTTGTGCCTGTGTTTGGCGTCACTCAGGAGCACCATGAAGGACGGTATCGCCAACAACAGCACAGCCAGCATCTCCCAAGCCAGGAAAGCTGTGGAGCAGCTGAAGATGGAGGCCTGCATGGACAGGATAAAGGTAGAGGGCTTTTATTTTTACTTGTGTCTCTGAATAAGTATTAGCATGTGCTTCTGTCTGACCAAATATGCATTTATAAATCGCCTGACTTAAGTCTAAAAACTAAACAGTTATTCTTCTTGTTGAATGGTAGCATTTCTCCATTCTATGCAGCTTCAAGTTTGTTAATAATCTGATTTATTTCAACTGACTGAGCCACACAGTATCCTCCTTTTGAGGAGTTCCCAGCAAACAATTTTTTATTAGTTTAGCAAAAAAAAAAAAGCTTTGAATTGGGAACATTGTCATACTTTCCAGTCACGCCTTAGTATTTGCACACAATTAAAAGAAATTACTTATGAATTTTCCCCGGAAGCCAGGCTGAAACACTGAAGCTAATGTTGTCCAGAAACTGGACATGAATGAGCCGCTGTGTTTAGACTGTTCTCGTCCGCTGTTTGTCAGTATATCTGTGTTTCGCGCTGAAATTCACAGTGACTGCCATAAAATAGTGGAGGTAGTCGCTGGGATGTCACCCGTTGGCTGCTGGACTCTGGTTTTGAAGCCTTGAGGTCGGCAGTTTGGCCGTCGCCATATTGTTTTTTGCAGCCAGTGCATGGGCAGAATCCTAACCCTAAAGATAGTGCTATCAAGCCAAAATGTATAGAGAAGTAAAAAAAACAAAACACTGAAAGGGTAAAAGTTCAAACTTGAAAACACACAGTTTACTGTGGTGGCGACCTGTAAATCACAAAGTGGCCCCGCCCTAAGGCATACCCTGCTTTACCATCTATTTTACTTTGAATCAGACCATAATTTACAAAATGAACATCATGCTGTATCGAAAAGGCTTGGGACTAGTGATTGAGACCATAAACTCATTATGAGAATAAGTTTTGTTGAATCCTTGTCCACTGTTGTGCTGTAGTTGCCATCTCAGTGCATTATGAATGCATTAACCCATATATCAGATGGGCTGATACAGTAGCAGCAAGCCTTCACCATCATCTTGTTTTGTGTTCTTCATGTAATCCCATAAATAAATGTTGCACTCCAATAACAATGTTAGACTCAAAAAAGATGCATCAGGACCAGAAATATCACCTTTTATATTCTACACTTCCCTTGTCAATAGCCTGCACGACACATAAAATTGGTGTGACAGTTTGAAAAAAGATTCAGGTCTGTTATGCTATAGCGACTAATGTAGAGCCTCAAGCTGGAAGATGCAAGAATGCACCCACCAAACGTGGTAACGGGCATATTGTGCGTGCAACTCACAAGTTAGCAGCTAGCTTGCACTGAAGGGTTGAAGTTGGAGCTTGAAAGAGAGTTTTGAGACTAGAGATTAGTTTTGCGCTTAGCTTTAGACTGCTGATGATGTGGCGTTGCAATAGGGCGCCACAGGAATAAGTTCTTGAACCTGGAAGTAAGTTAGCATTTTAGTGCCCTGGGGTCTCTCCTCTCAAACTCAATGAGGATTTTGAATGTGTTGGTGGCAAGATGCCTGAAATAAGGTCTGCGGTCAACCCTGTGAATTTTGGAGGTTTATGTGTCCTTAAAAAAGCAGACGCTAAAATCTCATACCTGATTCTTAATAGAGCCCACGGCGATGCCAACTTGCAGGTTGGCCACAAACATATGTCATTTTGTTTGCTCTCTATAGTAATCCGGCTCAATACGACATCATATGAGGCAACTCATGACATTTTAATTAACAAGGCATTTTAATAAACTTAATGCAGTCCTCTCTGAAGCCACAAAAAGCTATATGAAACATTTTCACGTATAAAGATTCATTATCAACCATAATTAGAGTTCTCGTAACTTATTCCAACAACTGACTGCAAGATGACAACAAAATTAATGTTTCCCAGCTTAGTTTGGTGCAACTTCTTCTGACAGACGTTACATGAAGCCTCAGTTCACCTTGAAAGCACCGGTGTGGCCACCTCTCTGTCAAAGTGTGTCCGCTGTGCACAGCTGGAAGACCCAAGCAGCACCAATGTGGTCAGTGTGAGGGATGAACCCTGAGGCGTGCTGTGCTCCATGATTGTTGACCGCTTCTGACATCAGTTTTCCACCAATTTGGGTCAACTTTTCTGAGTGTGATCACAGAGATTGTCCTTTGTTAGCACTTTCTCATCAGGCTTCTTCTCATCTTACATTGCCAGTTTTGATTTCAGCAAGTGTGCAGCTCAAGGTCTCCAGTTCCCAGTCACAGCAAAGAAAACATGTGAATTTGTTGGCTTATTCTATATAATAATCATATTCCTGATGCCCATAGCCTCCTGCAGTTCAACTCTTTTATTGTGAAGCAGTCCAGGCCTCATAGAGAGTATGTGTCCTGATCAAACACTTGGTTAAATATTGACTTTTGGGCCCTTTATGATTTTTATGGTTGAGGTCAGTCACCGTGGTGTAAAGTGTCATAATAATCTTTCTGTAAATAGATATTTCTGTGTTCCATTCATTAGATTGAACCACAGACGTTTATGGGGATTTTTTTTTACAGCGTGATGTTTTCACCCCAGTACACGTTTTTCTTTTTACATGAATATGTTTCTGGCATGTGAGAGGGGAACACTGTTCATGAACGACTTCTTGTGGAACTTAAAAGGCCGTGTCATCATCTCATTCGGTATGCTCCTCATGTGCTCAGGGAATGATTGCCCCACAGCCCCGAGGCTGTTCGCTCAGCATTATAGCCGCGGCCTGGAAGCCTGCCATACACCATCATCCCTACTCAGCACAACAAAGGCTGCTTACAAGAAAACCTCCTCTTCTTAAAAAACAAAGTGATTATCCCGAACGTGTAATCAGGGTTTGGAGGATGTATCAGGGAGACCTCTAATTTAACCTACAAGTTGACTTCTTGGCACAGTGCTTCGTTTAAATCTTTTTCACATATTTACATATTTTTTAATGAGAAGCGATCGGCTTAATGTACTGTTAATCATCTATAATTACATCAATCAACATTTAATTTTCTATTGATTGTCAAGTCAACACTACTATCAAAATACTAAATACTTTTTAGTGGATACAGAAACTTGTAAGACAAATCTGAATTACCTTAAACCTGAAATATGCAATATTGCTGCCAGCTTTTCTAAATATCTCTGAGAAAATACAACATTTTAATATATCAATTGTTAGTGAACAACACAAAGCAATAAATTGTCATTTTGCAAATCACACTATGAATCTTGGAGACTTAATGCTTTCAGCTGTATTTTTTTGTTAATAGTAATAGTCATGGCATTATTATATTGGTAAAGTGAGTGAATCCCCATTGGCCACCATGTTAAAATGCCCAACTTTACAGCAGAAATAAACATGTTCACAGCCTTATACAAAAAACTGTTTTGGTCTCTATTGCTAATTTCCCCTGCACAGGGTTGAATTTTTTTTTTTGCCTTTTATATTATGGCCTACAGTATTCAGCTCTAGGGTGAAATCGTCAACTTCCAGGCTGCTCCGCCTGGGAGGCTGCATAACAACAACCAATCAGATCGCAAGGCACTCGTCTTAACAATCAGCCTTGCAGGCAGCTGACTGAATGATGACATTTATACAATATGAAATCATCATTAGTGTTATAACCAGCCTGCACGGCACCAATCTCTGCAATCAGCCTTTCAGGCTGGTGCCTTTTGTATCAACAAACAAACTAGCGAAGCAAACGTTACCTTGCAATTAAAAATTTCAAGCAGCTCAACTAACCAGTTTATTCACAAAAATACTGTGTGGTTAGCTATAATTTGACATAAAATCTAACTCTTGTTTGCATAAGTCGAAGCAATCAAATAGCTTAAATATCTAACTTACTTCAAAAAGCAGTTTGTAGTGTTGCTAACTAGTTTATTTGGTGGCTCACTCTGCTTACCGCTCCTTATTCAAATGAGTTGCACTCGCTTAAATGGTGAGCTGATTGGTTGTGCTGTGTGATAGGTTGTTGTTGAGGCTGTGCAGCCTGGAAGTCTGTTAACTGTTTATTAACATGCATTATAACTCGCTGTCAAGCCAAAACACTGTCCAAGGTACACTCGCTCTTTTATAGAGCTGCTGAAGGTGAAGGGTAAACGGTAAAAAAGTATAAAGTGATGTTCTGTTAAATGAGCTGAGAAGTGTTCGGATCACATAATGTCTGAGTAGATCTGATTTGTCAGTTTTATTGTCACCTTAGCATTTTATGGAAAAAGACACATCAGACTTGAATGTAAATGAATTTTAAATGTCACATCTGATCTATATCTGAGAGGCTTTCACTCAGCTCCATAGTGGGTCTGAAAAATATGTAAGCTTTCTGAATAATTGACTCCAGCCGTCTCATTTAGCTGCAGAGTGGTGCATCTTTACTCTCATGGGAAAACCTTTTAGCAACTTTAACCAGAAATTAAACTTGTCAGAGATATTGTTTTTTTTACTGGAAGACAAACTGCCTGGTTTCTTTGCTTGACAAACATATTTAACTTCATTGAATGAGTTTTGTGTGTAATCAGGCCAAAACTTCTCATCTTAGTAAAAAAAAAAAAATATCTCATCAAGTAAAACATGACAAGTTTTCAGTCATGAAAACAGTTATGGGGACATTTATATGAAATATTTGATACAAGGCACTGAGTTCACACACAGTTTTAACATCATGCTCACACTTTTCAACAAATTATTATTATAACATTCCAAGAAGAACCTAATGAATGCATTAAGAAAGGAAAAACATTTCCCCGGATTAAGACTGCAGGCCACATTACGCCTAAGGCAGTTATAAATATTATATTTAAAATATTTATATAACATTTTGGCTAATTCAACAGTCCTCAGATGGCAGAGATGGTGTGTCCCTTAAAAATAATTTTAGCCGCAGCATGATTTCACATCTGTATTATTTTCTCAGCAGCTGATTGAAAGGCATGCAGCGGTTTGTGCTTTATTAAACACTTGGCACATCAAATGTGAAGATCCAAGATATTTTTTTTTATTAACGGCCTTTTTAAAAAACCACTGAAGTAGAACGTGGCAGCAAATGAAAGCAGAGAAAAGCAGTGAGAAAGAAGAGGAAACAGACAGTTGGCCACGTCTGGCGATTCCCTTAAATTTAATTAAAGGATCTGATGAGGGAGAGTGTGTATCAGTGACAAGAGAAGTCTCTGTGCTGCTGATTGAGGGATCACCACGTTCTCATTAATTGCTCAATCAGCCAAAGGAATGTGATCTGTGCTAATTAGAAGGACTCTCCTTCCATCATGGGGCTGCAGTGTAATTACAGTCAGTCTGGGCCTAATGACACAAGCCGTGTGCAATACCGCGTTTTGTCCTGTTGGGCTCCTGTTCTCTGCAGAAACCCTGGATGCAGTTACACGATAATATAATTATTGCATTTATTTTGATTCTGAGAATAATAGAGCTGTTTAGTTGCATTGGGAGAGGAAGCTTTGTTCGTGTTCCAACTTTGTGCAGACTCAGATTAGTGCCTGAATTAGATCAAACAGAGACAGAAACTTAAAAATAAATATGCAGTGAAAATAATTAACCATTTAATGGATGGTTTATTGTTTCTTCTGAGTCGACATATCATTTAAAGGTGACTCTGCTTATGTGACTGATATAATAGCTCTCAATGCATCAACCAGTTAGATCAGAATAAGTGTTATTGTAGTTAGTTCCTTAGCTCTACATGAATGGGCAAGAGCAAATGTTAGCGTGTTAACATGCTGAACTAAGATGCTTAAAAATGCTCTTAAATATTCTACCTGCTAAACATTTCACCTTGAGCATGTTAGCTGCTGATGTTAGCATTAAGCTCAGTCAAAGATGCTAAGGACTCTTTGTCTTGTTTCAAACTGTTAAGTTATAAATGATCTCAGCAGATCCAAAGTGTTTGGATTAGGATCATGTGTGAATGGAAGCAGAGATTGATATTCAGGGAAATCTGTGCCACCAATTTCCCACTTTAAGATCTGTTAGCATTTCAGGGAAAATGCAGGTTTATCTGTGATATGAATGAAAGAAGACTCCACTGACAATGGAGTTGTAGATCGGTTGAGTTTTGCATTACTGTTATCTCCATGGCACGTGTGCAGATGCCTGAGACCAAAATGTTGCTGAATGTGGTACATGTGTGGATAGTAAATATCACTAGTGGTGCTTGAAAGGTTGTATGAATAATTTACTTGGAACTATGTGTAAAAGGGGTTTAATATACAAGACAAAAACATTTAAAAACACATCAGTGAGCTGCGTTGTTGCGTACCAGACCACATGTATATTCATCCGCAGCTGAAAATAGTCCCCAACAAAAGCACCATTTACCTCTGTTTGAGTACCATTTATTAGAAACTACAGTGCCCAGCTGTTAAAGGAAATGTTTGAGCTTTTTAAAAGTGAAAGTAGATATTTGAGAGCCGTTTTAATAGATCTTCGTTAGGAATGAAGGGGCTTGCAGTGCCACAGGGGAGGGAAGTCCGAGGGAATTAAGAAACAGACCAACTCATTGTTGGTTATGGTCTTTCTTTTTAATTTTTTAATGGGAAGGAAAATATAGAATAACACCAGACTTTAAATACAGAAATCTCATCTGAACAACCCTTTAGACATATTATTTCATGCTGTGAAACTATAAGATGACAGCATAATAATCCATGTGTAAGGCTGATAGATGATGATGGATTGTGTGCGTTGTATCCTCTTGTGAGAGCAGCAGTGGCTGAGGTGAAATGGCAGACAGGAGATCAGATGGCTCTGTCCTCCACGTGGATCCCTGAGCCCTCGCCGTCCCTCAGATGCAGCTGCTCCTCTGCTCTCCATTTGCAGCCTCCCCTCCCGTAACCTCCCACTCTGCTCCCGAGTGGAAACCTGCATTCATATGCAGTCTGGCCGTACTGTAAAATTTATAGTCACTGTTTGACTTTGAAAAACACACTAAGCAACTTTTTGCCTTGAGGCAGAAAGTGTGTTGTTAGTCCCACCCTCCTTTCCCCCTCAGCCGCTCAAGGTCCCGCCTTAACACCTGTCAGTCATCTCGACGAGCTGTCTCTCCTTATTGCCTGAGGCCGGGCGAACAGGCATCAGTGCAGCCGCCACAGGCACTGACGAACCAGAAACACAGAGGATATGCAACGAAAAGGCAGCCATGCATTTCATCCAGATTTCGGACATGTCTCACTTGGTGCAAGATTATCCCAAAAACATTTTTCCTCTGAGGAGGAGCACACAGCGAATTTTACACTAGTGTGAACTTTAGTGTAAGTCTGTCATAATAAAACACAAAAACACAGTCTTGGAACCCAACGGTCTAATGGTGATTAAGCCTCTGGAGGCAACGGCTGATATTTTTAGGGGTTCCAGTGAAGCCAGTGGAAATTAGGAAAATGGATAAACAAGCCAAGACTTCCTCTTCTGTGCTGTGGTCTTTGTTTACAGTACAGTTAACCAGTAGCCAGTTAAGCTAAGTTAGTTAAGCTGGTAAAAGCTAACTTGTTGTCAGGCGCTAACCTATGAGTTTCAAGATTGCATTTCTGGTCTTTTTTTCCACGTCTTTTGCTCTCCACATAAACTGTTTACCTGCAGTCAACCAAACGTGATTGGTCAGCGCTACTTGGACTACAAAGAGAATACAAAAAGAAACCGAAACACTTCTGATACCAAAATCTGCTTAATACATTGTCAGCTAAAGCCATCAGTGGCTGTGGTGTAATTAAACGGATTGCAATGTCAGTCGGTCAGTGTGCCACTTTGGTCCAGACTGAAATATCTCATCAGCTTTTTGATGATCTCGGTACAGACACTCATCGTCCCCACAGGATGTGACCTGAATACTCTGGTGATCCCCAGACATTTCTTCTAGAGTCACCATCAAACCACAGAAA
The DNA here is from genome assembly GCA_903364295.1 of Serranus cabrilla. NCBI lineage: Eukaryota > Metazoa > Chordata > Actinopteri > Perciformes > Serranidae > Serranus > Serranus cabrilla. The sequence continues at coordinate 492,891 of CAFUXE010000080.1, forward strand.
TAGAGGAAGAGTATAATGGACAACAATTTGGTTTATGACCAAATACAGCTGTACTTTGTCTTTCTCAATAGCTAAGTCAATTTACTCTTTGACTTTAACAATTTACTCCATAAATGTAAAAAAAAAAAAAAGGGCAAAAGAAAATCCATTTGCAGCATCTACTTTATGTAGTATTTCATTATTAGTGGGGCATTTTTATTACATAGTAACAGGGGAGAGATGAGAGTGAAAGATGGAGAGAGTGAGATGCAGCAAAGATCTGCAGCCAGATTTGAACTTTTGTCACATGCCTGATGAATTATATATCCAGAAACCAGAAACTGATGAAGGCAGATATCTGAAAATGTAAATAAAGCATGGTGTGCTGGAGAACTAAGAGGTAATTTGAATACTTCCAAAAACATCTCAGACAGAGATGCCCAGGAGACTTCATCTCTGTGATCCCTGTCCTTTCCTCTGTCTCCACCTTCCAGGTCTCCAAAGCTGCTGCAGACCTGATGGCGTACTGCGACGCCCACATACGCGAGGACCCCCTCATCATGCCCGTCCCCGCCTCCGAGAACCCTTTCCGGGAGAAGAAGTTCTTCTGCACCATCCTCTGATGACCTGCCGGTAGAGCTGTATGGGTGCAGGCACGGCGCTGCCTGTCTTCTCTGTCTTCACCACACCTGAAGCTACTGGCCGTAGGCGTTGAGTTGAGTTTTGCCAGGTGGACACTCTGTTGTTGGTCAGCTCTGTCCTGGTGGCTGAAGGTTTTGGGGGAGTCAGCTACCAAACTGGCAACCCAGTGAGCGTATCATGTCTTGTTAAATAGGTTTGTTATTGCTTTGTTATTAGAGAACAGCCTTGCTCAGTGCTTAATGAGATGAGAGATGTTTTTTTTCTTTTATTGTGCTAGATCTTAACATGCCTCAGGAAACAGAAATTTGCCCAGTGACTTTTTTAAACATCATTCCCCTTCCCTTTATCTGAATAAAAAAAGCATTAATCTTTGTATTATCTGGAACATAATTTGAGTTTTATTGCTTTCTGTGCACAGGTTTGACTATTTGTAGCAACACTGACTGAAAGCTCAAATTTGACGCTCCCCTTCACTTGTGGTATCTCTTTAAATTTGCCTCCAGAGCCACAAACAATTAACCTGCTTGTTGTAGTGCTGCAGTACAGTCACATTCAGATTAGAGCCCAGAAACAGAAACCTTATCTCGCATAGTAAATTATTTCAGTTTGTGCCAACCGCTCCGGTAATAAGAAGGAGGTGGCTGCACATCAGTTCTGCTGCAAATAAATAAATAGACTCTCTATTTATTGAAAGGTGCAGAGCTAATGTTTCAACAGTGAGATGAGTTCTTCAGGGTTATCACTGTGCAAACAACCCTTAGGTCAAAAATTATTTATGAATCCGCCACCTCCTCCCCATGCCCGCTCTAATGCATTCTACCTTTGCTGCTGTGTTTGATTTACTCCTCATATACTTCATCCTCTTCAAATCAGAGACACTATCGGTTAGTCCTGCAGCCCCACGACTGGAATATTTTTACAAGTTGCGGGATGTCTTCTCCTCTTATTTCCTTAACGGCCTCGTTTGTTTTCTGGGCATGTTTCCTGAGCCTGATTCTTTTTGCCTGTCCTAGAGTGAATGGCAAGGCCTTTGACATTAATGCCAAACCAGAGGCCTGCATGTTTCTCCGCTCCTTTTTGACAGCCCCCTCAGTTTCCGAGGGACTGTCAGTCTTTTAGAGTGTACAGTATGTTACAGTGCCAATTTCTGTGAGAGCGGTGTGATCTTCACACTGAGCTCCCACAGCCTTTTTTTTCCGTTTTGTTTTGTTTTTGGAAGAAAAAGCACACTGTCGAAAAACATTTCCTTTACATGGTAGTTGAATAGCATTTGCTAATTTTTACGATGAATTGTTATGATCGTTATTAATATTGTTATTATCAGTAGTATTATTGAATATTTGTTGCACAGCACTGACAGCTACATGACGTGTAGTGCTACTAAGCTTGTATGATACTTAGGAAAAAAAACATTTATAAATCATGCAATTATTGATACTATCTGAGTATTTTTTAAAAATAATGGTAAGGGTCGGTTTACATAATATGATCCCTTCGGTGGTTCAGGCTTTTTGCATCATCGTTTATGTAAAATTAAAATAAATTTCCTCTTGGTACTTGAACAGCCATCGCATTAGGAATCAAACTATTGGGCTCAAATTGTTTTCAGGATAACTATGTCTTTATTTCCTAAATAAACAACCTGAGAATGACCTCAGGGCGCTCCCACTGACCTCATCGTAAGGATGGTGCCAAATCTGAAACAAGAATATAACGGCTAGAGATGAATATTGCATGGATTTATTTCTATCTATAACAGAGAGAACTATTATGATATGAAATATTGCCTCTTCGTTGACCTTCTGGGTGCTACTCTGCACATAATAATCTCATTGGAGTCCGGATATGTCGACAATGTGCAGCTGTATTCATGAATGGTATTATCGTTTTGGTAAAAAATAGCATTTAAATAGCAGGCTTTGTAAATCCTTTGATGGATCAAATGAATTAAAGGAAAACGGCAACCCCAATGTGCTGTGTCTTCAATATTTCTGCCTCTTGTCCCTCACTGAGCTCCAGTCTGTCTGATCACACTGATAACATAAAGGCCACTGCAAATCGTTCTGGGTCCCACAGATGAACATGATATTCTTGTGTGTAGTGGAGACCTCCTGTGGCTGAGCTGAACCATAGGCCATCTGGATGCACTGTTCATGCGCCGTGGCTTTAAAAAAAAAATTCAATTCAGCCTCAGCCAGTTTGCCTTTCACACTTAGATAGAAAAAAGCATCTGCAGACCTCAGGGGTCGCATGAAAAATGTTCCTTATAATGACTCAGGGTATCAGTCACCGGCATCAACTTCCATATTTTCTGTTCATCCATGCATGCATTTACAGCCTCACCTGGGACGCACTGAAATTACCACTTTCTGCCAAGTTTGGTTGATACTGGTGATTAATTTTAAGAACTTTTCAGAAACTATTTAAGTCTGGCGATCATATCAGAGTCAGAGTTGCTATTTCCGGCCTAATACCGCACGGACATCACCCTTGTGCTTTCCTATCATAAGTCAAGTTATAAAAACTGGCAATAACTGAACACTATGGACACTTTTGATTAACGACATTGATAAGGCAAGTCAGGTATCCCTTATTGATTTTTCTGAACCAATCCCAGAGGACCAGGATGTAATTAAAGGGAAGCGGCGTTAGAGGGGGATTTCTTTTAAGCCGCCTTGGCACAGCTGTGGTGAGGGTTATTATCTACATTTATTTCAAGTTAAAGCCCCAGAAAAACCCCACAGCTTCTTGCTGTGATTGATGAGGTCCTACATGAACACAGTAACGTCTTCTAAAGTTAGTTTTTGCTTTTTTCCCCCATATTGTTACATGGGATCCAACCACACCTGTACAATGCTGATGAAGCATTGAAGCTGAAAGTGTTTAATTCATATAGTTTATAGGGATTTATTGGCAGAAATGGAATATAATATTCAACTCTATGTTTTTATCTGTGAATAATCACCTGAAATTACAAGTTGTTAGCTTAGAATAAGACTTCATATCTACAAAGTTTGTTTACTTGAATTTAATTGTAATTGTTGGTCATTTGGTCATAATGTATTAAGGATTTAGAACATTTATAAAATGCTTAAGATTGAAAAACAAGTTTTCAAGTCCTACAAGACCATTTTATTTAAAAAAGCCAAAAACATAATATGCCAGGGGGCTTTGCAGTCTGTACAACATGTAGTATCCTCTTTCTTTAGACACTAAATTTGGATAAAAAAAAGTTTTACTTTAGGTATTTTAGAGAAAAATATGAGTTTATGTACCAAAAACTAAAATTAGAAATTGAAGAAGTAGGTCTCGATGTTATGTGGTATGCACATGAATCTCAGATGGGACTGACTAGTTAAAAAGAAATCTATATAGATCGAGAGAAAAGTGCAGTGAGTGCTGCTGATTGTTTTGAACGCTCCAAAATAAAAGGGAAAGCGAGAGAAAAATGGCATACACCTGGATTGGAATGATAAAAATAGAACATAAATCACAAATAAATAAAAGTTAAATCAGTGTTGGGAAGATAAACAACAAACTAGGATAGACGGGGTTTGGAAATCTGCAGCAGAAACCCTGAACATGCTATGAATAGCCTTTTCCTTTCAAATGAATAATGTGTTGCAGAGAGAGAACTAAATCATTGTAATGAGTATATCTATGAATATGACTCCAAAAAGAATTATATAATGCACTGGAAAGTAATTATCCCTAGGGCAGTAGGTTATCTAATACCGAGAATCTGTGCTGGAGCAATTTTCCAAATTGAGCAGTGAGCCCCCAAAGTGTACACAAAATACATGAGAATAGTAATAATTCCTGATAAGATTATTTATCTCCACTCACAGCATGCTGTTGTTAAGCCGCACACAGTTTGTTGCATGCCAGTGTTTCCCATTACATTATTATTTTTCACTGGAAGGGATGGTAAAGTCTCTAAAAATAACATTCAGCAACAGTGGAACTCCATTAAAATCAGTGCAAATGAAATGTTTACAAGCATGGCAGCAGGCGCTTTTTGTGGCGTGGCCGTCTCCTCCTATGCAGGAGAAACACTGGTGCTCTCAGAGTCAGAAGAAATCCTCCTCAAACACTCCCCTCCATGCACAATAGATTCCATTTAAATGATTTATGTGCAGCACAGAGTAACGGGTTTAATAAAGTTATGTTCTAATCTTAAAGACACAACGTGTCACCCAGGTTTTTAGAGGGATAAAATGATTCATATGTTCATTTTCTTCTCCGCTTAGAAGGTTTTCTCACTTCATTAGAAATTCACAATGTGGACTGAAACAAAAACAATTACAATTCCTAACGTGATAAATGTGAGAAGGTCTGCTTCCGAGATACTGTTTGTAGCAATAATCAGTGTTTTAATGTTTCACTTTACTTCTCAGGACATGTGATAAACTATTTATTGTTCCATCTACACCGTTCTATTTACTTATAAGCAGCTTCAGTGGTGCTGATTATTTTTTACAGAGATGTTTAGAACCCTAAAATGTATGATCTTAACCCACACATGCATCTATGTCGAGGTTATATGAAAATATTGTAAAGAGAGATAGATACTGCGGATAATAATAATCCTATGTAAGCACAATATTATTGTTATTTATAACAGCTCAGCGGGCATCATTTTTATTGCTTCCATGTCCTTATATATGATTCTTAGAGTGAGGTCTGTGATGATTTGACACTGTGATTCTCATATGAAATGTATGAATAATAATACGTAAATATAAAGTTTTTCATAGCCTGCATTAATTTGATGATAAGATTTTACCAATAATACATATTAACACAATGTGTAGTTACAGACCTATCATTTCAAAGGTTCATGCTGGGCATGTTATTGTTCTTTTTTATGTTCTTTACTGTTTTATATTATTTATATTTGATAAATTGTATATTCTTATATGTAATATTGTGGCCGCCTCTATAATATCTTTATTTTTCTGATCCCCCAAAAAGTTGCACCTCAGCTATAATTTTCAATTGATAATGATAATTGACTTCAAAATTAAAATAATGATATCGCAATAAAATAGCAACAAACTGCATCCAGATGTGATATATATCTTCACCTATTGTTATTGTTTTATTTTTTTGTATTTTATCTTTTTGTATTTTCTGTATAACAATACTGCTCTGATTGGCTAGAGAGGATCGAACTCCATCTCCCAGTGTGCACCGCGGCAGGGCTCCGCGTCTCCCATTGGTCCGTCTCTCCGAGCAGCGGAGGCAGACATGAGGCAGTAGTGAGAGCCCGGCGGAGAGCTGCGGAGCTGAAATGAAGCGCACACACGGAGCGGCTCACACCGTGCAGTGCCGTGCGGCTCAGGAAGAGGCTCCGCGCCGCTAAAGCTGAAGGCTGCTCCGGCTGAATGAAGGGCTCCGTCCATGCGGAGGCTAGCGCTCATTCTGCTGCCCTGTGCTGTCGCCGTCCTGGTGCACTTGTGGTTGGCACAACGACCCTCTTCCACCCCGCTGGACAACAACACTCACTCGGGTACTTTTTTAGCCACAACCCCGGGCTTCACCTCCTCTAAGCTTCGCAACTTTTTCACATCGGAGCGGCTGGCTAACTTTGCTCCCACCGCCCGGTGTGTCTGTTGTGGTTGTTAGTTTGTGTGGGAACAGGTAGTTTATGCTTCGCTCGTGAGCTCCGCGCGGGAGTGTGTGTGTTCATGTGTGCGTGTGTGTTTTAGTGGGAAATAATGTGAATGTAACAGTTCAGTAGTGTTGGGCGTTGCTGGGATAGTCTAACGTCTGGAAACAGACTGAAGCGAGCGGAGCATCTCCGTGCTGCCTTCAAATGGACTATCACTTATCATCAGGGGCACACTGGAGGGGCACCCGCTATTTTAATCAAAAGGGAATATAGTTTAACCACCTTCTGATGCATGAAGACAATTTCCATAATGTCAGTTATGTGATTATGCATCTCGGTAAGCAACTGCAAACTAAATATTAGAGGAAACTGCTGTCAGAGTCAGGAATGGGAAGCATAAATCAAGAAAAGAGTGATTTTTATTTTTTATCTCTGGTTGTTGCCTTATCATAACTGTAGCTCATATTTCATCCCTATCCTCACATCAAACACCTCATCACTGGATAAGAAATGACACCCTGTTGTTTTTTCATTTGAATATGTTAGCATGGCTTTCCTGTTTTACAGATGAATCGTTACCTTTCTATGAAGTTTTGGTGGGAGTGCTGTCAGCGAGACACCATTACGAACTGCGACAAGCGATAAGGAAGACCTGGCTGGGCTACCTCAGAGATCACCCTCACTTCCAACACAGGTCTGTAGGGTGAAGCTCCAACTTCTCCTCTTGCTTTTCTTTCTGTCTTATTTTTTTCCCTCCAGATTCATACAGTGGAAATAAAGCCTGAAGCTGTCAGCAAATAACTGACTGCCCCGCCAACCCTTTTATCTTTACCTGACCAGCGGCCAATATTGTTCTGTCTTTCATTCTTCCTTTTTGTCCATTTCCTTCTCATTCAGCGATTTCAGCACAGATAAGGTGTGATGGCCTTTAAGCAACCCCCAGTAACCATGGCAACGGAGGGTGGATAGATGGACAAGCTTTAGAAATCTTTCAGCCTAATATTGCACAAAAAAATGAGAATGCAATAGTGTTTGTGTGTTTTTTTTTCAGAGTGGGGGTGAAGTTTATCGTGGGTGAACATGGATGTCCCATTCCAGAGGAGGACAGAGAAGATCAGTACTCCTGCTCCCTCCTGAACTTCACACAGCCAGGTAAAATATCACTAATAATCCTCGTACATTAATGGCAGAGCCTCTGCAGCTGTAAAAGATGCTCTGTTGCTATCTGCCGTTTGCATATGCAGCCGTCAATAGTGGAGCTGAGACAGAATAACAGAAGATGAACTGAAAGAATGCATGTTCAAAAAAGAAGTAAAACACCTTTATTCATGTTCACCCACAGCTCAAGGACACCGTTCTTTTCCTTTTCATACCCAAGGCCACAGCAGAAATCTCTCGCAGCTGCTGTCACTAGAAGCCGTCGCTGTGTAGAAGTGTGTACTTACACGTGAGAAAGTATAGCTATATGAAGCACCATATAGGAAATAATGGAACCGGCTCACTGTCAGATGGAACATCAGCAGTAATTGTTATGTCTCTCACCTTCACAGAGTCAGTCCAATTCAGCTGTTTCACTACTTTTCTCGGTGGGTTCAGTGTTTGCTGCCTTCATGAAAACATAATTACTGCTCATCAGAATAGGCTTTTTCAGACGGCGGCCTTTAGGGTCACGGTGATGTTTTATTTTTCCAGCCCATTCTCTGCTCTCCGCTGTGTTAATGGTTGTAAGTGTTGACGTGATTTGCTTCAGAATCGAAGGCAGTCAGGCAGCTTTGGAGCGAGATGCTTGTTGTGATTGGAAGAGAAAGAGACAATGGCTGCTTTTAAGCACAGTTGGGTACCTGAGTCAGGATTCAGGTCAAAGCACACGTTAAGCGGACAATTAATTGTTGTTGAAATATGTTTGTGTGCAACATTCATCACAAGGGGTTTTCTTTGTGACTGTAATAAGGTGAATGCTAATTAGCTTCTTTCAGATTCGTACTCTGTTTCACTAATTGTTTTGAATAATTCGGTTTCCAACTCAAGGTTTATGTAAGGTTGTCACAATTTCAAAATTATAACTTCGATGCAGTACTAGTATTAGAAAAACTCAGTTGATGACTCTTTTGATACCAAAAACAAACACAAAATAGGCTGTTTTTCTTTTAGACTTCACAGCCTGCACATAGTGCTGTTTCAGAAAAGTCACTGGTCACTTAGCAAAACATTTGTAATCATGTTAGTTGTGATTAAATGAAATGTTTTCTCTACCTTGTGGGCCAGCACATTCTTTATATCATAATTAATGCTTTTAGTGTTATTTATTGTCAAACACAGGTTAGCTTCTGTACTTTCAGTGCTTTCGTATGTGTAATTAACAGATTGTATTGTTTTAAACATGTGGTATCAGATACTTGTGACAGCCTTAAGTGTGCTTCATATTCAACTTAATATTGACAGAGACAGAGGCTGATAGGAAGACTGATTAGTTGTTTTTTTTAATTAATTGTTTCAGCTCTACCCACAACAATGCAAAATGTATTATTCAAATGAGATTGACATCAAAAATTAAAAAATGACACTGTTTGCATCTTCTCAAATGTGGAACCAAATTGAGCATATTTGAACAAGACAGTGGAGTTAGGGAAGGACAAGTTTAGTTATCAGTTAATGTTATTGCTAGCTAGCTTGTATAAAAGGCTTATCAGTAATTGACATTAATTGTGATCTTAATTGGGATGCTAATTCTGGCTTAACCAGACAGCCAACTTCCAAGAGTGTTTTTAATACAACCAAACAGTGAACAAGATGTTTTTAGGCAGCCAGAATATTAGAATTATAAGATCTTTGATGAACTGAAAACACACTGTGAAAGGGTTCAAGTTCTCCATTGGAAAAAAAAGGACAGAAAACAAGTTAGTGGGTATATAAATGTATTCAGTAACATGGTATGCATTGTTAAGCTGACAGATAGCAACTTGTCAATCACAACACAGCTCCGCTCTATTTAGTATAATTAATTTACTCTTAATGGGACCATCATTTACAAAATAAACATCATACTGTATTGAATAAGACTCAACTACACAATTTGACTCCTTGTTACAACCATCGGTGTCGCCCCCTGGTGGACTTGAACGAGTGCAGGTTTACAGTAAGTCACTTCGACATTTCCCGACATTTTAAAGACCAAATGTTTAACAGTTATTCAAGATACAAATGCAGCCCTACATCGCATACTGTTGAACTGTGAGCAATGTAGGATATAGGATAGGTTATTATAGATATTAAGTAATGGATAAAATTGAAAGAAATCACCTCGGCCAAGGCCAACCGTCCAGTCATCTGTGATATGGTATGAGAAGTAATTAGTGTATCCACCCTGTGATTCAGATCTGCAAAATGCAGTGGGTTCTTCCTTGGGCTGCATCACACCCTCCCACCAAGTTTCATGAAAATAAGTCCAGAGGTTTTTCTGTAATCCTGCTGACAAACACTGAAAACATAACTTCCTTGGTAGAGGTAATAACTGTAAATTTTCTGTTTATTATTTATGATTTATTCCAAGTTGTATTCATTTTTCTGCAGAAAAATTGCATTCTCATCCAGTGCAAAGAGAAGCACTGCTGCTGCATGTTTTGATAAGTGAGCACAAGCTAATCCTTTATATTAAGTGAGTATAGGAATATCAGATATATCCCCACACGCTGCTAAAATCTGCAGCACAATTCCACTCGGTCAATGAGAGAAACATTCGGTTTGATAAAGTGCTGCTCTCTCTTTGTCTGTGATTCCTAGCCTCTAATTGTCTTTATTTTGGACTGAGCAGCAGAACTTGTGTAGAATGCATATAAAGTAAAAAGCCTGCTTCCCTTTAACAGCCTTGATCTTTTCATTGATCTCCTGGGTAATAAACTGCTCTTTTGTAATTAAGAAACCACACTCACGAGCAGAAGCTCTCTTTGAAGACAGCGGTCCCAAGAACCAGCTCCTCAAAGTGCTGATGGTGTATCTTTCAGAGTCTGTCTTCTTCTCGGGACGCTCCCCCTCTTACTCGGTCTTCATCACTGAAAAGAGCCGGTCAGCATGCTGGGATCGTAATAAATTTCATGTGTGCTTGTGCAGTAATCTATGCCATCCCTGTGTGCCAGCGGCAGGCCGGGATGCAGAGATGGAGATCGTGACGGTGTCTGACCCGTCGGTGCTCGTCCCCTCCGATGTGTCCACCATCGCCCTGGACTTCAAAGTCCTGCACCCGGTGGTGATTACCAGGCTTGGGGTGTTTCCCAGTGGGACCCGGCCCGAGCTTCAGAGCAATGTGACGGTGAAGCTTCTCCAGCTGGACCAGGAGGTAACAGAACCTGGACCTCTGAGCATAATGCTCCCCGTATGCTGCGATTCTGTTGAGGCTGGTACATACACAGCCTGCAGGCAGCTGGGGCTGCTGGGACTGTGTACCCCCTCACTTATTAACTGAAACTTCATTTGGGTTACTGTCTTTAACATAACAAGTCTGTAGCTGGAGGTACATTTGCACATAAACAACAACTATTCTCCATCTTGATGGACAAAAACTTTTGATGTTGTTTGCAGGAGGCTGTGGTCACTGCTCGCTTCAGTGCCATCAGCACAGGGACCCTGGTGAGCGGGCTGTGGTACAAACCAGTCGAGCAGTTCATCTTGCCTAAGGTCAGTTTTTCACATATACTCAGTATTTTCTAATATCCTGGCTACAGGCCTGAAGTCTCTCAACCAACATCCATCCGTCCAGAAAACTCAACATGTTTTATTTATTTGGGTTTTTCATAGAAAAGCTGTTGCTGCTGTTATATTTGATGCAAGTTCTGTCTAAATGGAGCAAAGAAAAGTTCTCTAAGAATCATGAGTTGAACACAGCTAACTTAAACTGTGACTAAAATAACTCAGTTTATGTCTTTTATTTGAATGATTTGTCATTTATTTACTACTATATCTTTACTGATATTCAGGAGAAAAGTTTCTTTTAATTACAGAGGAAAAATGGGCTGTTGATATGTGATATAAACAAACATTAGATGATCCTGTTTCCTGTGTTGGGAGGTAGCTGTGAAACCCTCTACTGACTTTCATGAAAATTGAGTTGGTGGTTTTACAGTAATCCTGCCTAAAGATATGCAAACGGACAAACAAACTTCACAGAAAAAGCAACAACAAAAGAAAAGATAAAGATCCCCAAGTTGTGCTCAGGAACATTAGCATGGCAGGTCTAACATCGCTCCATAATAGGACAGACTTTGTTGTGTGCTCTGTGAAATTGACAATGAGGTTCAGTTTTTTTTTTACTGTCTATGAGGACTTAGAGTAAAATTACCTCAATTTATGTTGGCTTCTTTTGGCTGGAGAAGCGTTTATGTAGCAGATTTTCATCTGCATTGAAGAAAAGATTTTTTTATGACCAGCCTGTATAATAACTAACTCTAATTTTGTAATAAAATGAAATGTAACTGTACTTTGGGTGTCTTGTAAATCCATGAGGTTTGGACAAATAAAGAAAATCTATAAAATCTCTATACATAGTTCTTTCCAGGAAGGCTCCCAGGAAATTACTTAAATATTTCCCAGCAGGAAATAAAATGCTAAATGTGGTTTCAAAGCCTTCTGCCTGATGCCATTAAAGAGTAACTTTACACCAGGTTAAAAGTGTTTTGCTCCCCTTTCTGGTTGAAAGCTGATTTCACCTCTGACCGCCTCCAGCATCACAAATCAGCCCTGTATGCACTGACATTTACACCCAACACTGATGTGACTGCGTCCTCGACTACATCTGTACATCAAAGTGATAAGTTAGTCTAAATCAGGCTGTCAATTAATTAATTAATTAATTAATAAACTAATTAATTCCACAGTTTGCTATGATTAATCTTTTTTTTTGTCTTGAGTGTTTGTAAAGACTTATAGACCCTTTTTCATACATAAACATTGCTTCAGAAATATATATATATATATATATATATTAAGAAACAAATATTTTAGAAATCTTTCAAAAACTTGTTTTAAATCAAAACTGTTATTGTTCTTTATTTGGCAAATAACAAACTGAAATGACTAAATAGTCCTTTTTTCCCCCACACATTATAAACAAAACATAATATTTTACTGGCCTCCTTTGGCCTTGATAACAGCTTACATTCTTACTGGCTTTGTTTTCATTTTTTTTTCAACAGTCTCTTTTGTTATTGAGTTCCAAATATTTCCTAGCTGTTCCCACAGACTTGCTTCAGATGAAACTTTTGTGTGATCAATCTTTGAATCTACTGAATCCCAAATCTGGTCAACAGGACTCAGATCCTGACTTTGACTCAGCCAGTCCATCAGGTCCAGAACTCCTGACTCCTTTTTCTTTCTGCACAGCTTTGAAGTATACTTGGGATCATTGTCTTGTCGGGATATGAGTCTGAAATCTGAGGCGTTTCTGGATGTTTGCAGGCCTCAATAATGGCTTTACAGCAGCTATTTTTCCTTTTAAGCCTTGTTCTGTCAGGTGTCTGCTTATGGCCATTCTGGAGACGAAGCATTCATCTCTGTCTGAAGATCAGCAGTGGTCTTCCTTCTGTCTCTAGTACTTACAGGCCTGAGGTGTCTTGACATCTGCTTCAGTTAACTTTTGTTTCCTGCCTCTTCCTTGGTGCATTTTGTAAGTCCCAGTCTCTGCAATTCCCCCATTTGTCTCAGAGTCTACCCAGCATCATGAAGTGCTTTAATGCAGAGAATTTCAAACTGAATTCACCTTTTTATACCCAAATTTGGGCCGGCTCACTGGGCTTCTCTGAGAGGTCAGAAACTAATCAAAAATAACATTCAACCACTAAAACATCATTTTCTGTTCAGGAATGCAAGTAAATAACTATAATTTAACATCTTAACCAAGAAATAATAATGTGCTTTACTATCTTTTCAGTTTTTTTGCAAAACAGTAAATTAATGGATAGCAATAATAATTCTATTCTAGCATTAAAAATATAATTTGGGTTAAAGAGCTTCTACATACTGGTGTATTAGCCATTACAGACACATAAAAAAATAATTTGATAACAACCAGTGCTGTTAATTTAGGGCACCTGTGGCATAAACCTTACATTAAATTAAAATTGAGTTTTTTTCCCCCAGGGTTTCGAGGGGACTCTAGTTTGGGAGAATATGGACTCTGCTGGATTGACTACAGTCAACTCGTCCTCGGTGCAGCTGAATGATGGAGGAGGTGTCCTCAAGATCTCCTCTGTACGTATTGAGTATTAGGAATATTCTCTTTCATGATTTCAATTAAAGAAAAAGCAATTAAAACCCTTTTTTTTTAATGCTGTTTTCTTAAATTGCAGATCTCAGAGGGTATACTGCCTCACAGAAGTGCGCTTGGATTTCCCGGTTTGGCTGGAGGGTTCACGTTTACTATCTATGGTTGGTCCAGCAGCAAAATTAATTCTCAGCTTATTATGAAAACGGTTTCAAAATCAAGTGAGCCA
>CAFUXE010000080.1:506666-530421 GCA_903364295.1 Serranus cabrilla
TATGTAAAAATAAAAAAAAACATTGTTCACTCTGGCAGGTTATGTTGTTAGCTCCTTTTTCGCCTCAGGGCTCTCGGTTACGTGCCAAATGGAAATACATTTCTTATTTCCCTCTCTACCCTGTTGTGTTGCATTATTGATTGTACCTGCATGTGTTTTCATTTGAGTTTATCTGGGAATGGATTTGTAGCCATTTTGGGGAAAACAAAATTAAATTCACCAGCTAATATCTCTGAAAACAGAGCTAATGATCCATTCTGCAAAATGTTACAATTTTATTATTATGTCTTGCCAGCCAGTGATTTAAGTTATTAAACCCCCTCAAAGTGCCTTAATGTATTCAAACAAAAGTTAATGTGACTTTTTAATCTAATTTTGGATGAAAACTTTTTTTGCTATTTCCCAAATTAATCCTGTTTCGCCTCCCTATGCCCACCCGCCCCTCCCTCCACCTGTGCCAGATGAAGACGGCCTGTCGGGGCTCCTGCAGGGCCGCCAAGCCAGGATGGAGCAGCATGCCTCCAGGCTGAGGCAGGAGGACGCCACCTTGCAGCAGGAGAGCCTCAGGCATGGCGACATGGTGTTCGTGGACGTGGTCGACACCTACAGGAACGTGCCTTCCAAACTGCTTCAGTTCTATAAATGGTATGGCAAGTGCTAATGACTCGATTCTCTGTCTCCAAATTGCCTGGGCCCTCTGAGGAAATCAGCAACCTGAAATGAAAGTGTGTCTTCGTCTCAAAATGTCTCGCTGTCGGAAGCACGATTGCAATCACTCAGTCAGTGAAAAAGTACAGTTGTTAGACCTCAGGGAGCAAAATATACAGAGTGGTCTTAAGCTTTGGCAAGTATATTATTTATTTGCAGGACCTCCTGCCCTTCACTCTCTGCGGTATTTGAAAGTAAATCCACGATGGGATATTGGCAAAAATCATAAGGTGGGCTTTAATTAAGGTTGCATATTCCCTCTCTGCCAGGTCTGTGGGAAACGCTGACTTTAATCTGCTGTTGAAGACGGATGATGATTGTTACATCGATGTGGACTCAGTATTAATGAAGATTGACCATAAGGGTCTGAAGCGCAGCAATTTCTGGTGGGGGAAGTAAGTAAAATTTGTTGTCAGATCCTGTTGACAATGTTTTATTTTACTGGTGATTTTTGGCCCACTTGTGTTTGCAACGTCAGTGCTCTGTCAGCTGCACTTGAGATGAAAGGAAAAGGAGCACTCTGTCAAAACGATGATGGTGAAGTAAAGGAAGGCAGGATGTGGTGATAATGTATCTACTGTCCTGACCCAGTTTCAGGCAGAGCTGGGCAGTGGACCGCATTGGGAAGTGGCAGGAGCTGGAGTACGCTAGTCCAGCCTACCCGGCGTTCGCCTGCGGCTCAGGCTACGTGGTCTCTCGTGACCTGGTCCAGTGGCTTGCCAGTAATGCAGATAAACTGAAGGCCTACCAGGTAACCAGGAGCAAATGACTGTCAGGCTATAATGTGGCATGATCCTGATTATAATGTGAGCAATCTGTCCCGGATGTCTCCTCACAGGGAGAGGATGTGAGCATGGGGATATGGATGGCAGCTGTTGGACCACAGAAATATCAGGTGAGAAATGTGATGACATCTTTCAATGATCACAAATGATTTATGAAATACACTATCAGACTCTGTTAGGGATAGAACGATCAAGTCTTACATCATTGTCTCTGGTGGTTTCACAATTCACTATCAATCAAAGTAAGATATGCATTCAGTGTCTGACATCAATATTAAGGAAGAAAATAGAAATAGCAGGAAATGTAATCTTGTTTACAATATCTTTTCTCCAGGAAGCAAACAAGGTAAGAAAAAGAATCATTTGCCAAACACTACAGACAGAAATCAAGATGGAACAAAATAAATAGGATAAGGATGAAAAAACTATTTAGGTTACAAACCTGAATATTTCTGTTTTGTTCTGTCTGGCGGTACCTATGACAGTAAGCAGTTATTGACTCTTATACCCCTTAACAGTTGTACAGTGGCATCTTTCATTAGTTAAAATTAACACTGTTTGTCATAGTTAGGCCAGCTGATCACGTTAGTTTGTAAAGCTCGACTGTGATCGTTTTTCTACTGGCAGCATTAGAAAGAAACCGAGCTCAAGGAAAAAATGTCAGTGTCAAGCTTTCTTCCAATAGGAGTAAATATTCCTGTTTGCTTACATGGACTTTGTGTTGGACTTTGTGTTATGTGTGTGAGCGAAGGTCAGGTTTCACACCAGTGGCTCTGTACGGGAGCTGAGGAGAGGCAAAGCACTTCCCCTTGCATTGGCAACACAAAGAAGTGATGAATACTTTTAAATTGCTTTACAGAGGAGCTGTAAATCCTGCTCTTGGCAGAAATGTGCATATTTTTTATTCTAAGAATAACATGGCAACGAGCATGATTGAACACTGAAATTGTCATCAATTCCCGTTCTTAGTAATTCACTATTTGGCTTTATGAATTTATGCTTTTTGTACAAAATAAACTGTGACATGTTAATACACAAAGAAAAGGCCCAGCCTACCAGCACAAATGATATGAGCATGTGCTGGCTGTGTATCAACATGATTGTTTCATTAACTGATTTAATCTTGGCAACGTGGAGTTCAGGTGCTGCGTATCAAAGGTGCATGTTCACACCTGAACCTTCACCAGCGTGTGGCTATTAACCAAATCAGCCTGTGTGCATGTTAACACAGCCACTGTCCTGCCCTTTCACCGTTACCAGGACGCCGGCTGGCTGTGTGAGAAGGAGTGCTACCTGGACATGCTGTCGTCCCCCCAACACACCGCCGAGGAGCTGCACGTCCTTTGGGACAGGAAGAGGGCCTGTGGGGACCCCTGCAGTTGTCCCTGGGGACGCTGAACCTGGCTGGCGCCACACTCACCATGCGGCGCTGTGGGTAAAACACACTCAGCAGTGGTTGTCAGTTCAGCTTCGGTGGTTTCCTTGAACCCCAAATCTGAGTCGTTTCACAGTTTGATCAGATATGATTTTAAGATTAAAAACAGAATTTTTAAATTCCTGTTGGAAAATGATCTTAAAACTTTGACAACAACAACTTCATTGCAGGTTCTTAATATTAACAAAACACTGTTCCAACATAATAAACCATTTGCAGCTTTAGAAAAAAAAACCCTCACATGTAGCTGTAGCATACTGTCAGCATTTGTATCATAAACTCAGTTATTAAAGTTGAGATTGGAAATGTCTTCAGTGAAACAGACAAAATGTGGAAAAGACTGGATTTAAAGATGTTTTAGTGATGTGATAACTGACAGGGACGGACAGGAACCATGTGCAATACCAGCATGTGATGGTGTACAGAATCACTGCTGTTAGACTCCAGTAGTTTGTAATATTGTAATTTGACTTCAACCTTTTGGTTTAATGGGGATATTTGATGGAATTTTAAAGATGTTTGCTTTACATTGCTATATTTTGTAAATTATTGTCTAAAGCTTTTCATCCTCTTCACTATTTGTAGGTTTACGACGAGCTTTCTCACAAACACACAGTTTGTACTGTAACTGTCATTGTGCAAATAGTGATGTGGCCTTACTGTATTTGTTAGGCGTCATACTGTATGTATGTTAACACTTGTGATATCAACACAGATTTGAATTAGTGTGTTTGCAACACAGATTTTTGGAACTTGAACAAGGAATAGATTCACTAGTTTAACACTGGTTTTATGAAACCCTCCTCACAGGTAATAAAGAACACTTGAGAGATGAATGATTTCCTTGTTGTTTGTTTTGGGGATGATTCACAAGGTAAACTCACGGGGGATCCTTTGTTGGATCCATGTTGTGCCTGAAGCGTTGTTTTAGCCGCAACTGCTGCTTAGTCGGCAAACAGACTTTGCCCGTTCTGTTACAGAAGTCGGCTTCTTCAACTAAAAAGGAATATGAAATCACTTTGATCTCTGCTGTTGATTGTTTTCCGACACCGGCAGAGAGAGAAACAGGGAAACCTTTGGAGCGCTTTGGCCTCCAATTGATCAGCAGCTACACGTTAATCAATGGGACTGAACACGTCCAGTTATCAGCTCGTACACTGAACCTTTCTGAAGCGAATGTGGATTTTTTCTGAGCATATGTTCTTAGTTGCTGCAGTGATTTGTTTGTTTGTTAAAGAACAGCAGTGTGATTGATGCAGAGTCACTAGAATTAGATTGCCTCGCTGTATATTTTTGTAAATAATGAAAGATGATGCAGAATATTTTACTAATGGGAGATAATACAAGTCGTTTGTTTTATTTAGGCCTGTCCTACCTGCCAAGAAATCTATTCCTGCAATTAACCTGACATTGGAGCACACATTCCTCTTCCTGTGAGCCCTCCACCCCCGCCCCCCCGCTCTCCCTCCACATCTTATCCTTTCGCCTCCTCTCTTCCAGTGAGCTGCACGATAACAAAGTCATATCCGCATCTGTTCCACTCTCCTACGTAGATAAGGACGGCAGTTTTCACCCCATCAGCCTCTCTCGCTGATTTGGCTCGAAGCCCTTCATTGTGAAGCGAGAGAGAAGTGTGGAAATAACACGCAGATGAAAAAAAGGAGAAGCTCCCTCTCATCTCTGCTCTAGTGCCTCTGTAGAAGATGAAGTTATTGAATTTGTCTGAACTTTGATGAGCGCTGTGGGGATATTGTCACTCACCGATGTGAAATGTTTAAATTATTAGCATTTTTTTTATTATTATTTCCAGAGATATGCTCCAAATCTTCTGCCTCCTTTGTTCTCTGGGTGTGTATGAGCCCTGTTATCCCATTCATACCCACCCAACCAGGCGATCAAACCAACCACATCATAATAACTTGTGACAAATTGTACAATGTTTGCCTTAAAATTGCAGCGGTGTATTCTATCATGAATCCTCCTAGGCTCATAATTTAGCTATTCACCATTTTTTCATATTTTATCTCACCTTTTTCCTGCCAATGTGAGGAATTTACATAATGTGGAGGGTAGAGTGTAGCTGAAAACTGCCTCATATTTTGAGGGACAAAAAATGCTCATGTATTGGCATAAGCAAGAGTAAGATGTTGGAATTATGTTGTGTCAAAGGGGAACGCTACTCAAGAATTCCTTTGTTCTCCGAGAAATCAATACTTGTGAACATGAAGTTGCTTCAAGAAGCTGGATATTTAAAGAGTGAAGCAGAAAAAGTATTATGACAACAAAACGGGGTGTAATGAAAAGAGCTCAGCTCATCTAAGTGAGCCAGAATAACTGATTCATCCATATGTTTGATATAAATAAACCCCACACGTCTTCAATCGTCTCTGCCCTTAAGCGAGTGTGTAATCTTTTCTAAGCAATGACAAGAGTACAATTCCCAGAACCACTGACTTATTTTCACTCTATTAATATTTTGCCATGAAAGTGCAATCATCCGTTTAGCCTGTGACAAGCACTGCTCTGTGAAAACAGAGGGAACTTGGCCGCTCAAGTTAATTGTATTTATAAAATCCTTTTCATCTTGAGTCTCACCTCTTCTCAAAACTCATCCTCTCCCTCTGCAGATTGAATACAAGAAGATGTTGACATTACAAATGAGTCTTATTTTCTTCTTGGCTGCCTTTGAAAGACACGTAATTTTACTGGAGTGTTTCGGAGTATTTCTTTTTTTATTGCCTGATTTCCCCCACAGCTCATCAGATGAGTTTAAGTACTGCTTCTTCAACACCACTCGCCATGTTCCAAATGTGCTATTATGAACGGATTAGAAACTGGATTACAATTCGACAAAAGTGTTCTTTGTTACAATGTTCATGCATTTTTTTTTTGTCAATGTTGCTTTGGAAAATTATCCCAACTGTTAATCTGTCCCCTTGGGCTAACTAGAGTTTTTATTCATTACTTTTGGTTAACAATGTCATTTTTTTTATCCATGTTATAATAATTAGCTATTTCATCTTTTTTTCCATTACTTACAAACTATTATCTCATTATTTACTGTTTACCTGTTACTTCTAACTTGCGGTTTATACATTACATTTATGTAAATCAACTATTTATCCAAAACTATTGGTTACTTATATCAACTGTTTATATGTTGCTTTTAGCTAACAATTACAACAGACGATAATGACTTTTAGTTTATAATTTGTGTTGCGTGTATAAAGTATTTTACCTTAAGCTGATTCTAGCTGTTTTAACGCTAACATTATCTGCTACTTTCAGCTTTTTAAAAATATTTTAACTTTACTTTTAGCTAAGTATTTCAACTGTTAAGTTACATTTAGCCCACCATTGAAACAATATATTCATTTTTTTAGCTAACTATTTCAAGAATTATTAACTAACTAGCTAAATCTGGTGTTTAACTTTCAGCTAACTATTTTCAGCAGTTTGTTTTGAAATTTTGAAAGCTAAACATTTTCAGCTTTTCTGCTTGTAACACTATTTCACATTTACAAAAAAACTGCATCACATCATTTTCCTCCATAACACAAATGTGTGTTTAAGTCTATTTGACAGATTTTATGCCACCAGTGTGCATGTGTCTTATTTCACAGCTCTGTGGGAACATACAGTACGTTAAGGATTAAATTGAAATGTACCTGTGATGTCAAAGTGTAGACACCCCGATTCAGATCAGGCACAGCTGTCCCAGATCTTTGAAAGAGGAGCTTACAGTCTGCTGAGTGGTGTGCATCTGCATACTCATTCAAACAACTCTAGATTCTTAGACTCTCCTCGCAAAGCATTACACATCGCTGTCAATCAGCCTCCTCTTCTGCAACACCCCATCCTCCTCCTTCTCCTCTGTGTGCACTAAAACGAGGAGGAAATCATTTATTCATGACACTCGGCATCTAAAACCAGTATTTCTGACTGATTCTGATTCACAGGAATGGGGGGGATATTATTAGACACACAACTATGCCCTAATGGGGCAACATTTTCATTCCCAATTTGAGATTGCACCCACATTTCGCTCCCTCATTTCCATAGCTGCTACAGTGTCTCAGCCTGGTAAGGTTATGGCTGTCACTTTGCAAACATTTGCAGAACACAGCTGTGTGACATTGTGGATCGCATAGATGATACATTCGGTGGAAGGCTGGCTATTAGATAGTACACATAATTACACACGTCTGAATCATGGAGTTTCATAAGCCCTCTTGAGCCCTGCTGCAGTAACATGGCAGATTTACTATGATAGTGTTTGTGGGAGATAATTAGCTATTCACTTATTACTGAACCATTACTGCCAGTCATTCTGTTTTAAGAGGATCATGAATTAGCTCGTCGGTCTGATGATGAGATTCTTGGAAACCACTCAGTCATTTGATGTAACCTGATGCAATACCATATACGGAAGAAATGCCATGATGTCAGCTAAGTGAATCCAGCTGCCCTCAGTTCAGCATTTTACTTCAGACATTAAGTACAGCACTTGCACAAAGTTGGAAGGCAGATTTTTCAAAAGAATGGTAACAATTGATTCAGAAGAGGCCGACATACCGACTTTAATAACTTGAATGGGTCAAGTTCCTGGATCCTACATCTCCCATAATGCATATTAAAATCACATTTCCTTTGACTTCTGTTACCTTGTAAATGCACATGTCTTTCAAACTCCCTGAAGTCTGTTATTAATATGACATCTCCAGATCCAGGCTGAGATGACCCTGATGACATTATCAGGGCTTCTCAGATATTAATAAAGCTCCCTTCAGATCCACAGATCATATCATACAACTGTTTTCCCAGGCTCAAGCCCAAATTATACTTACCATGTTTGCAATAGGCAACTATGGTCCTTGTGATGGAAATCAGCAGATGGTGTAGGCTTGTGCCAACATCAAGGTGCCGCCAATTTATTGTGACCACGATAGCTGTCTGCACAGCTACTGCCTATATATATATACCTATGCATGTGTGGAATCCAGGAAGTAGAATAAAGCATTGATTATACTTCCCATAGCAGCCATAGACTTTATGAATAACATCATAGACTGTGATGAATAATAACAGGTAGAAACCAAGGTCAGTTTATTGTCTGCGTCAGGGCATGCCCAGTAGGTTGCTTTACGTGAATAGGGCGCACAGTAATGAGTTCTTAAACCAGGAAGTAAGTTATAATTGTAGCGCCCCCCGGGGCCTGTCCTCTCAAACTCAATGCGGATTTTGAATGAGTCGGTGGTGATATTCTTGAAATAAGCTCTGTAGTTAACTAAAGCTTGTTCGCGTTTAAAAATAGTTTTAAAGATGTTTGTTGTTTGACATAAAATACGTTAGTAAATGCCCCCAATTATTGTTATTATTTTTGTTTCTACATGTTGATTAGCTTCGTAAATAATTTATTATACAGTTTTGCTAGCTGGTTAACTTGTTGGAGACCGTCTGTAGACGATCAAATCTTGCGATCGTGGTGTAGTTTGCTATAGCATAACGCTAGCTTATTACCGTCGGCTGTTATGCTCTATGTTTGCACAGAGTCTGCGCAGCCTGAATTGATTAATACATGTGGTGAACTGGCGTCTCCACCTCCACGTGTTGTGCAGGTGTCCGTTTATGCGCCTGTTTTGGAGTACATGCACGGGTTGAGAGCTCCTGATGGTGGATGGACTGCACTTAATGTGTTAAATGGCACGAGTTCCTCTTTAATCAGTTGTTTTTAGAGGCAAAGAAGACTGTTGCAGGCTACAATGATTGCAGGTGGAAATAAGTGAGTACTTTGTTATTCCTCTTTATCCCCTATGGGACATGAGGGCGCACTGAGGTTTTAACAAACAACTGAGTGTTGGCAGAATTATGCATGAGAACATGTGTTGTTTTGGGAACAGTGACATGAATATGATAACCACACTTGTATAAATATTGTAAGATGAAGAAGCTTTTTATTAAGACCACAGATCAAGTGATATTAAAGGATAAGTCTGTCTATTTTCTGCATTATTATTGTAAAGCCTGATTAAGCTTATTTTTCAGTGTGATAGCGCTCCATTGATCCGCACTGTTACATTGGATGACATATTTTTTCATTACTGTAAAAATGGTAATTGTGTTTTTTATTAAATTTAACACTGTTGATATAAAATTACAATCAAACCTTCATGCATAGCTGTGCTACCATTGACACTAGTGGGAACCTGCGGCTTAACAAGTTAACAAGGCCTTAAAGATGTGTTCAGGTGTTTACTCAGCCTTCTTTATGAATCAAGTTAAGGAGGATTTAATTCGAGCAGTGGACTAAAATTCAGCAGTCAATCATGTAACATAAAACTTAAAATCCATACCTAGTTCACATAAAAAACAGGTTTAGTCTTTTCAGAGTATCTCCAATCTCCAGCCTTAAATATAGCTGGGATCCATCATGGGTCCCATCATGGAACATCGATGGTCCGATATGTTTTATACAATTTAGTCACTGTGAAAGCATTTAGTGGTCGTGTTCGTGGTATTCTTCAGAGGCTCTTGAAGAGGAATAAAATGTCCTGCCATTTGCTCCAGTGAAGCAGCTCAGCAGCCCTACAGTGAAGGACTGCAGTCGTTCTGGCATTTCCAAAGTGTAAAATGTGCGTGTCAAGCAAAGTTCAGCAATCTCAGAAAACTTTTCCCAAGTACTTAAAAAAAATTGAATTATCTCAGGAAAGTAATATTTAAATTCAGCAGAATCACGAGAGGAAGAAGATTGATATAAGTTA
Organism: Serranus cabrilla; assembly: GCA_903364295.1. Lineage (NCBI taxonomy): Eukaryota > Metazoa > Chordata > Actinopteri > Perciformes > Serranidae > Serranus > Serranus cabrilla. The sequence continues at coordinate 516,356 of CAFUXE010000080.1, forward strand.
AGTTGACAAAGACAGCAGCAGCATCTGTTTCCATTCTCAGCGACGAGGTTTTCAAAATTTTGTTGTTGCCACAAGAATATTTATGAAATATCTATTGGAGTTCTCCCAAGCAACACAAATGCGTTAAGAGCAGCCCAGTGATAAATCATCCAAAGCTTGCAGAGGATGAGGGAGACAGTGAGTGAGCCATGTCGCTCTTCACACAAAAGCTATTCTGTTTTGCTCTCAAACAGAACTGAGACACTGTGGGTGGAGAAAATCAATCTAGTGAACCTAGAGAGAGAAGAAATGAGAACCGTGAGAGGCTTTGATTATTGTGATGGACTTAAGTCAGCTCTGTGAAAGCCACTTCATACGTCTCCGCTGTTTATCACATCACAAATGCATTTGCATCACATTTCCCTGCTCCTGTGGCTGCTTGGGAGGAAAATTAGTCGAGGCACTGGTCCCCAAGATTATCAAGAATTTGACATTTTGATGAATAGATGTATTTTCAGAGAAGCCGCGATTCAATCCGAAAGACACATAATTAATTGAATTGCAGCTGTCAAGAGCAAGAGCTTCAGTGAGTCAACAGAGCTGTCTGGGACAGATAGCCTCTGTCCACTGGGCTGCACTGCTTTTCAGCAACTAAGGAAAAAAAACTCAGCAGCAGATAGTACAGGATTCAGATGACTGGTGGCCTGTTTGTCAGACCAAACTCACAATAAAACACTAACCACGTCCATAGCAACTAGCCTGCTTGAGTGCTCTGTCAAGGTTTCTCAAAAAGAGGCACGTGGCAGGCAGTTGTGTAATAACTTGCATCAGCCCGAGCGCCTCGCAGCCGGTACCATTCAGCACGGAGTTACAAAAGTATTGGTTGCCTTGAAAAATAAACAAATGGATCTGATGCAACAGGAGAAGACTTGTGGTTGCATACAGAGGAGACCAGGGATGGTTGTAACACATTCTGTCTCAGCAACTATAAATCCCTGAGTTGTTGTGCTACAGCTCTCAGATTGTGGCCCTTATTTATCGACTTTTGTTTCCAACTACAGTACCAGTCAAAAGTCTGGACACAGCTTCTCATTCAATGGTTTTTCTTTATCTTTATTTTCTACATTGTAGATTCATATTTAAAAGAAAAATAGAAGTATGATGTAACTCGTATGGAATTATGTAGTAAACAGAAAAGTGTTAAGCAGACCAGAATGTATTTTGGATTCTTCAAAGCAGCCACCTTTTGCTTTGATGGTCTCAGAAACACTAAGAAGGCAAGAAATTCCACAAATTAACTCTTGACAAGGTGCAGCTTGCTTCCAAGAATATAAAATACAAAACATAATCTGGTTTGTTTAACACATTTTTGACTACTACATAATCTCATATGTGTTCTTTCATAGTTTTGACATCTTAAGTATTAATCTACAATGTTGAAAATAATAATAGAAAAACATTGAATGAGAAAATGTGTCCAAACTTTTGACTGGTAGTTTCTAACACATAATTCATGAATTGGTGCCAAACAAAAGGAGTTGCATTGTTACAACCTTCCACACATCCAGGGCAGGTTGTAGCAAAGAGAATGAAGAATGTAACTTCGGTTGAGAGCACAACACAAGTGGTTACGTGGAACACACGCACCACTATGTGTCAGCGTTGGGCTGATGGCTTATTATTATGGCTGATTAGTGATCGACCACTGAGCCCCAGCTCCTGCTCAGTCCACAAACACAGAGGCGTGTTTTGTGGTGGCAGGAATGGCATTTTAAAAAGCAAACAATTCGAATTTATTAACGCCGCACAGATTGATTTTGCAAGTGCAACTGAAGGTGAACACTAGGGCTGCCACTTTGTCTCAAAATCAAGTTCAAACGAATCAAAAGTGAGAGCCAATTCATTCAAACTTTTTTGTAATTCAGAATATCGACCTACACAAAGAGAGATGCAGAGAGATATTTATGTTTTGAAATAGAAAACCTCATAAGTTTGATCAGTTAAAATTATAGCATAAATATCATCAATCGTGATATGCAAATTTAGTAGATGTCGCTCAACCAGAATAAATATATCTAAATACACATGTGTAATTAGGGGTTAATTAGAGCGCTTTTTAAAAGGTGTCACAACCATCCACACCCTGTCAGCCAATACTGGCTTTGGCAGCATGGTGGTGTAAAATTAGCATAGATGAAATACATCATCCTTTACCTACAAGACTACTCTCTGCAACAGTGCCAGTACTAATGAAAATATCGACGTGGACAAAAACAATTAGTTTATTACCTGAAAATCATTTCACGTGTGAGGTGAGGAAGGAAGTGATCATACGTGAAATTGATCTCATGGCTCTCAGGTTGTTCCATCTAGTCTGATTGGTGCGGTTATAGCTGTTAAATGTACTGTAATAGTGGGACCGTAGGTGTGTGTTTAAGGCTAATGTTTGGGAGCATGATCCAAGACGAGACATCAGGTCCAATGTGGCAAGGAGCCTAAAACTGCTGTACTTTGTGTAAGTCACATCTTGAGTTTCCATTACACCCGTGTGCTCAGTAGATGGTGCTGCTTTTCTCTGGAGAGGGATCCCTCTTTTCCCCATCACATCAAACACGATCAGTTCAAAACAATGAAAACCCAACTAGCCTTGATGCCACAGGGAGATGTGAGGTTTTGTTTCAGAAGTCAGAAAAGCCCACAGGTTATATTTAAAGCTTTTTTTATTCAACAGATGCAAATAAGTTCTTAACTGCAGCACAGTGTCTACCGAAAAATATAACAGAATCACCCTAATAAAATATTAGAGATGTGAAAAGCTGTGTTGAATCTGAACCAGATGGAAACGCAGTCTGCAATAACCCAAAACATCACCAGAGTATACAGCATAAACAGCATGAGCACTACTTTGCATATAATGCCAGCATGTTACATAACAAGTAGACAATTGAGTTGCAGAGGTCTTTTCTACAGGATTGGCACTCTGGCGGCTTAATGATTAAGGATCCCCCAAATCACACATCATCATACACTCGAGACATCTTATTTTAAACAGGGACTTCAGAAAAAAACACCCTTCATTCACTCAGCTTCAGATAAACAATTTTCATTTGGTGGCAGTACATAAAAAAACACATTTATATGTGCTGTAGTACACATCAAGAGGAAGGCTTTTGAGCTTTTGTTGTTGTTATTCAGTTCTTAGAAGAGAAAACATAAAACCAACTTAAGCAGTTTGTTCCTTTTGAATGTATTTCTTCCGCTGACTGCGTAGCTACAATTGGATTGGTGATGTTTATTTTGTTAAGCAACACTTGAAGGATGCCGTCAAGCACACAAAAGAGAAAGGCAACGTTTGGGGCTGATTTGCTGTCTCGTAGCTGCTGAATGCAGTCAAAGCTGTCGAGTTAATTAAATTCTCGTTGCTACTTTTTTCACAGTCGACAACAATGAAATGATGATTTAGAATGCTTACAAATTATTAATGATGATATAATTCATGTTTTTTTTTTATACAACTGATTGTTCCACGCTTTGATTAGTATTTGTTAATGATTACCAAATGATTTGTAAACTATCATTATTTGGAAAGTTGTAACTGACAATTATAACACTTGGTTGATACTCTGTGAATCATCCTTCAACATTATTTACATACAACCCTGATTCTAAAAAAGTTGAGACACTGTAAATGTAAATAAAAAACAGAATGCATCAAAGTCAGAGTTCAGAGAGTATATTTTTAGAAAATAAAAGTTTCAGAATTGAATATCTTGTCTTCAAATGACTGTATTCGTTCCAGATTTCTTTAGCATGAGACTGTCGATATTATGGATGCATAATGATCACTCTTTTATAGAACACTAATAAAGTATTTAATAGAACTTGAGACTTTATAAACCTATATGTATAATTAAATCATTATTATAAGCATCAGTTCCACCTTTACAATAGTATCTAAATAATGTTTTTAGATGTTTACAAATCATTTGGTAATTAATATATTTTATATACCATATCAAGTCAATATAGGACATAAAATGTGTGCAACAATTAACTGTCAAAATAACAAATTATAGCATTACTAATAACTGGTAAACATGAATAATTACAATATTATTGTCGGTTTACAGTAAAATAAAGGTGTAAGTAACAATCCACTGACCAATTATTGATGGAGGTTATAATGAAGTGTGAGTCATTTAATAGTGAGTGAGTGTGGCATACTGATATGTGTTGAGCAGTCAGGAGTGTGTGTACCTGCATCAGTGTCTCAGCGAAGCGTCTGTGAGTGGGGTTTGTGCGTGGCGTAGCAGTAACAGGTGGTGGAGGTCAGTGGTTTTGGCTGGAGTGCGGCTCAGACTCTGCTGAGGCTTCAGCCTCACGATGCATTTGGCTCAGGTGTTTGACTAGACTCTCGAGTTGAGGGTTTCCCCCAAACTCCCCGATGAGGCGGTAGACTTCTGCCTCCAGGTCCCGCAGAGTCTGACGGGTGTAGGCGAACGAGCCTACCTTCTCCAGGTAGTCCACACAGTACCGTTTGATGTCCATGTTCTCTGTACGCTGCCTCAGGATGTTCTGCACCTGGGTGCTCTCTGGACGCGACCATATGGCGTGAATGGTGGGGAAAGAGAACTTGCCCTCGGTCAGGTCCTCGCAGAAGCTCTTGTTCTCGCTGTACTCGCGAGAGCTCAGGTTGGCGTAGTCGTCGCGGATCTGGAAGAAGAGGCCTAGCGTGTCCAGGAGTGGTTTCAGGTCCTGTTTCCAGTCCGAGAAGAGCTGCATCAGGCCCACAGCCAGACCAAAGAGTCCACCGGTTTTCTGCAGCACCATGTTTCGGTACTCCTGCTCAGTGGGACAGGTGTAGGTGTCCCTCCAGTAGATGTCCAGACCCTGGCCGCGGTGCAGCTCCAGCAGCTGCCGGGTAAACACTCGGACAGCCTCGGGGTGCTCCATGGTCAGCACCTTCTCCAAGCCCAGGAAGTAAACGTAGTTGGCTGAGTTTATAACTGAGGGGATGCCGTAGATGCTGTGTGCCACGGGGAAGCCTCGCCGCAGCTTGGAGCTGTCCTCAATGTCGTCAATGAGTAAGCTGGCGTTGTGCAGCATCTCAGTCACCTCAATGATCACCTGAACGTGAAACAAACAGATCATTAAGATGATCACAATCATTCTTATGCTGAGAAAACTTCCTTTCCCTGCTTGTGACTAGTAACAGGTTCTCCTGAACTCTGTAAAATATGCATTACAACTTGTAAACAGCAGAGGGTGCCATGTCTACATCATTGCCTGCACTGCTCTAGTGAGAATCTCCATCAGCAGACAAATTGTTGTTGCTGAAAAAAAAATGACAGTCAGTCAGAGGGAATGAAGAGTTCAGCTAAGATACACTCCAGACGGGAGCGGCTTCATATTCAGAGACTGACAGGAGTGCTGTCGATCTTATCTGGTCTACTTTAAATCTCAGATGTTGTGTGAGAGAAGCAACAGTGACTTGATTAGTTTAGAAGAGATGTATTCACATGGTTGAGCAGTTACAGGTGAGACTCCAGGGCTTAGCGCAATTTCTCGTCCTCTAAAGAGAGAATGGTGTGGCTGAGTACTTATCCTTTGCCACTCAGCCATAAAGGATGATTGTATTGACGAGCTCTAACAGCTTGAATACGGTATAACCCTCAAGGGCTGTGTGGACAATGGAAAAATTTGCTAACAGCTAGGGCTGCTGGACGATTTGGGAAAAATATCTGATTGCGATTGCTTTTACGGATATTGCAATTAAGATACGAGTCACAATATTGGAATTATCAGTTTTTCTAAACTGGATGCAGACAATGCTCGCTCTAATAGGATATCATGTGCTTCCTCTGAGACATACACAACAGCATTCTCTGGGCACAGAGGAGGATTTTTATAAATGAGAATATAATAGGCTGGAGGTTGTATGGACGGCATTGGAAGGGAGAGGGAGATAGGGAGGGGCTTTAGTTTTTTTGTGGTGTGAAAAATGTTATAAATAAATATTAAAATTGAGAAGTTTGAATTTATTTTTAACTTAAATTACATTTTGGTCCTTATAGATGGGAAAGTGCCAAAAAAGTATGGTTTGGTGCAGTTAACACATTCCAGGTGTTGGTACTAGTTCAGATGTGAGTGGTACCCGACCCTAGTTGCCATCAGGTGTCTGCTGTCTTGAGCTGGCTGTGCAGCCTGCTGGAGTACTCTGCTGATTTAAAGACAAGTGGTGTGGCCTGGTAATGAAAGCTGTTTGTACGGGGCTGGGGAACACAAAGAGAGGCTCAGTGGGTCAGGCAGATGGCCAAGGCTGGGCCAGTTGAGCAGTTTATCCGCCAAACACAACCTTTCCCTCGGCAGGGTCCCGACACTCGCTCACCCTGCAACCTCAGTGAGCCACTTACGAGATAGAGAGAGAGAGAGAGAGAGAGAGAGAGAGAGGGGGGCTGCGGCTGAAGCTACAATGAATGCACACATGAAGGAGAAAATGGAACATTGCGGTGCACAAAAACACGCTCAAGGATTCAAAGGTTCACTGAAAACAAAATGTGGTCTCTGTGAATTACAATTCCCTGTCAGGATAAAGAAACAAGGACACAATCAAGGCACGATTTGAAGCCTCAGATAACAACAGCAGTTATCAAACTCAAGCACAAGAACCAACAATTTTCGAGTTCTGGACTTTGAGTGTCTCCAAGGGAACAAATTAGTCACACCGTCGCTGTATAATGCTGCCATTTAAGTGCCGAGTGCCTTCACTGCTCTGCGAGACTTCATTGATTATCACCAGAGTTTACTGACGCAGAAACTCACTCTGTTTGCCAAAGCTACAATCAGTGATCCATTAAGAATGCAAAGACTCCTTCGTAACAAACAACACAGTCCAGTATATTAAGGGGAAATAACTCTGAAACAGACAAATCAGTTGTGTGCACGGATAAACCAGTTTCACTCTCGTCTTGGTTATCAGCTACAATAATCCCTCTGAGTCAGACTGCAGGACTGCTGAAGTCTGGCCAAGGCTTGAACGTGGTCATCCCACATGATCACACACACCACGCCTACTGGATTGTGTCAAAAAATGCTTTCTCATTCATCTAGAACAGCAGTCTGAGTGCACGGATATAATTAAATATGGCACATGTCCCAACAATTTTTGTAATATGCTCAGGAAGACACAGTTTAATCTTAATCTGGGATTTATGTGTTGTGTGTTTTTGAAATCGTGTTTGTTGATGCTGTGTCTCTGCGGTCTGTCTTCTTGTATTGTTTGTGATGCCGAGACAACTGTCCACAATACAGAGATAATGGATCCTGTAACTAATTTTCCTGCATTGTTTTAAAGACGTGAACAAGCAATGCATTCACAGTTATCATTAAAAAAAATGAATGCACTTGAAATAAGAAATACAGTATTAACATTAAGTAAAAGAGCTCAGGAGCCAGTTCAGCAAGGCCATATTCAAACCATTTGTGCCTGCAACATAAATCTTTAATATTTAATCATTTGGCACATGGGACTACTGTTTCCCTGTGAGTAATGTTGGGGAGACCGGGGTTGGTTGGCACACTTTGCATCCTGCCGTATTTCTCGGGCATAATTTATGTTGGAATATTCGATTTAGCAGCAAATAAAAAGGTCTCGACTATAAATAAGTATGCGAGTTATGGTTAGTAGCTCTTCTTGTTTTTAGTTTGTTTAATTGCCTGGTGAAGTAAGTTATTGCTATTATGTTTAAATTATTTAAACTGGACCATATGGCTAAAAAATATGGCAGTTATATTACACTAGATACCATGTAGCCCATCTTTTTAAAGAAGAATCTGAGGATGTAAATCACAGTTGTAAGGACATAAAATCAGGGATATGTTGATCTATATGAATCAGGACTAAAGAAATCTATCAGAAATACATTGAATCAAGGGATTTGGAGAATTGTAACACTTCTAACTATTTCCTGGGAAAAACCCTTCAGTACAAATGTATAAAAATTGTATTGTCAAGCCTGATCCAGGCTTTACTGCTCTACAATCTGCTGTTGTCACAACCTCTTATCTGCTCATGTAATGATACCCCTCGAACACATTACAGCTTGTATCCAGACATTTGACCTATTTAAAAGGTTTTATTATATGTCCAGAAGTTATGAGTTGCTCCATATCATATTTGATATGCTAACCGGAAACCCAGTTCCTCGTCTCTTTCTCATGGAGACAGCTACGTTACAGTCACTCTGCATCAGTCACATTTAAACCTACAATAAGCTCTGAGCCGGAGGCAGCAGACATTCACATGAATGACACATGTTTTCAGAGCAAAAGACAGAAGACAGCAGTCAAAGGCTAACCTTTCTACATTGTCACAGGGAACACAGTCAGCTAAAGGTCGCAAGGCAACTGATGCGTAGAGACTGAGGGAATTTCCCCAACCTCCGCAACCTGTTCTCTACTACACTGTAGAGAAGCTGCACATATGGGGGTTTGATAAAAAATTCATTGCCAAATGAATGAGACAGTGTGCCACTGTCACTGCCTCCATCTAACTGAAGGCACGGTTGTTTCCATGGCGGCGACTTCTTGGCAGCAGTGTGCTAATGATGACGAGAGGAGTGCTCTGAGTCTGCATGATGAGTTCAGCAGGAGGTTACAGAGCTGCTACATAGAGCGAGCAAGAGGGGAGACAGTGGGATTCATCCGGGGAGACAGTTCTTTGATATGAAAAACAAGGAAATTCTGTCTAAAGTGGAATTATCAGGAGCACATAAGTGGATCTGGTTACAATCTGCATATGAATGTAGGCCTTTCGAACTGCCAGCCAATCTACAACTCCACAAATGAAAAACGGATCAGTAGAAAGTCTAAGGTAACATGTCATTGTAGCCTCGAGGAGCATATGTGCCCCTGAAAGAGAATGTCAGCACTTCAGTCAAGAAACGTAGCGGGATATAATGTAAAAATGATCAGAAATGAACACTGTGTCGCTCCATTAATTCATCTGGCAAACTGAATTCATTCATTTGAAGACGTACAGCTCACAGTAATAGTGGCGGTGTGAAAGCAGTGATTAAATATATCTCTACTGATGCAAAGTGTGAGATGGATGCTGTAGCAGGAGGAGGGCTGACATGACACCACTGATTTATAATATCCAACAATTCCTCAGAGGATACTGACAACTTTATTACTCACACGCATACAACTAATTTTATTTTTATGTTTTTATTGAGGCCTGAAACTAGTCATCATATCTCACCTCTGAGCCTTGCTGTAGAACTACGACTCCTCGACTTGGGGAGGGTTTATAAAACATTCAGGACAAAAGGAGACCTGTTGAACAGCAAACCTAATGAGAACTGACAGGCGCAGCACTTAGCATTCTGCACTGCAAAAAGGCATGTAGATTCAGAAAATACAGTCTGTATTTTCATTACGAGACACAGGACCAGTATTCAGCCACTACATCGTTAATGCTATCAGTATAATAAGGTCAACGGCCTTATCTCACTAAGTGAGCAGTGGCGAGGGGTCCTGCTCAATAAAACCAATAAAATGCTAAATGGCTAATTTGAAATTAATCTGACTGAGGAAAAGCAGGAATGCCAATCAGCCCGCTATCTGTACAGACACTTCAATATGTCTGTTGCAATCTAATCAAGCAGCATCCAAGAATGTGTAACAACAACACTGTAATGGATGCGTGGAGGCGTAAGTCTGCCTGGTTAGCTGTCTGTGACTTGCATCATGCTAATCCTGCTCACAGAGGTGATCACGAACACATGAAGCTGAACAAGCAGCCTCTTAGAGTGAGTATGGCATGTTATTTCTTCAAATACACAAACAAACAATCCCTAAATGCAGCCAAATGTTTATTTCTCACCGTTTACTATTACCATCTGGAATCGTCTATACAGTAAAACTATTGTTTACCATGACCTACGCTATTTCATTCAAGAGGAGAAAACAATACGGATTTTAGGACTTTCTTTAAAGCTCAACAGTAGACTCCACTGTTGCACCATCCCACTTCCAAAACAAAGTGTTAAGTGCATTTTGTCACGTGAGAACAATGTGCAAACTATATATATAACTATATATTAGGTGCCTTGCCCTTGAGCAAGGCAAGGCCCACGTGCATGGTGTGTTCACTTGTGTGTAAATAAGGATCGGTTAAATGCAGAGGTTGAATTTCCCCATTGTGGGATTAATAAAGTAATTAATCTTAAATCCTTATGTTTTTAAGGCCTAATACCTTAATGGTATGTACTCTACCCAGTGAGCTACCTGGGAGCTCAAAATAAAAGTTATTATCAATGTGCCACCATTGGGCTACTGGAAAGCTCTGAGTCATTAGACAACTTGAAATAAAACAATAGATGTAAGAGCTACCTTGTCAGAGAGTGCCTTTTCAAAATGAAGAGTAGAGAGCAAACAGTGTTATGAATACATCCACAGTGGGCATGACTTCAGCAGTGTTATAATCTGAATGATACTACAAGATTTCCTGACATTTCACTGCGGTATACAGTGTATGACGGCATTTGTATCAAATACTATACAAATGTAAAAAATCGTAAAAACTGAGCCAACAACAATATGTTTTTTTATATGCATGACTCACCTAAAAACCTAAACCTGCTGTTTATCGAAAATGCAATTAGCCTGCTTAGACAAGTCTTGCTGGGTCTAAATAACTTTGCCGACATTCAACCGGGTCTGTGTTACTGCAGCACTGACAGTACATGCAAGTGGCGTGGCCTCCATAGATCAGCAAGTTAGCAAGTTCTTTACAGCTGATAAGACAGACTCTTTAGTATGTGTGAGTATACACACCATCTATATGGGCTAACAGAATGTATCCAACTTCAACAGTTCATGAAGTCAGCAATAAGAGAAAGCTGCAGATCAAACAAATATAGATAAGGGTAACTGTTCTGTTTTAGAAAGCGCTGCCAACCCTTCTCATCTCGTTCCACTTCCTCCTCGGCTGCATTAACGCCCTCCCGTAATAAATCATGGATGCTCTAAGCTCTACATGCAAGCTTTACATTTATATTCAGTTAGAACAACTCGGCTGACAGAACACTCTGGTTGCATTACAAAATAAATTGCCTATTCAGAATGAGCGCAGCATCATTTCACCTTCCTGGACCTGTCGACGACAATAAACATCAGATGACTCTGAATGTTAAGAGGCTGATTTCTCACCTGCAGTTTGTCCTCTGGAACATTGAGCCAGTGGTTAAATGCTTGGGATAGTTTTGTCCTCACCTGCTTTCCTGAGGAGAGAGCAGATAGCAAAGGTTCAGGCTTTAATAGTGAAAGGTGTAGTGTAGTATGCAAAGGAAAAGGTAAATCATTCACAGTAACTATTGTTGCAAATCATTCTAGTTACTTTCTTTACTTACATTTGTATTTTTTCCTGACCTTTCTTGACACTTTGTTGTCTCTATTAACCTATCTGGTCGGTGGTAGCTACATATTAACAGAAAAACCTAACAGCAATTGTTTTACAGCTGGTGTTTTATTGTCGTTAATTCAGCCACTGTAACTACAGGTGAGCATCTGACACTGTTCTCATCTCACCCTCACTGACTGTGGCAGAGCCAATTCTGAGTTCAACTTCCAGGATGGCCTGTGCACATAACTCTGTTTAGGCAACAGTGGAGATGGGATGTGACCTGACTAAAGTAGCTGAGAAGTCAGAAAAGAAAAGAAAAGAAAGAAAAGCCCTGTGGCTGGTCCAAGTGAAACACAGGAAGTTTTCTGTTGTTCAAAGGCCAGTTTTAAGGCTTGTTTTTCTTTGACCCTATTGGACTCTGTTGTAAAGCTGTTTCCAGCTGAGTGCTCACATCCACAATGGGGGTAAGCACAATTTGATTTAAAACTATAGCTATGTTTGCCAAAACTCAAGCAAAAAATGTCAAGGTTTAAAACACTCTAAATATTCTTTGGTTACAAGGTCTTCTGCTAGATTTTAAAATAATCTGATGAGCCTGAATGACAGCGACACTGCAAAAGAGGAAACATCCCAACTAATGGAGACCCCTAGGACTTGTCCTATTTACCCAAAATGATTTTCTGGTGTCAGGTCAGTTATTTCTCCACTCACAAAAAGTGACCAATCAAAACTGAAGAAACAAATAAAGACTGTTCCTAAACAGCAGCAAGAAAGCATACAATCCAAGCCTACTTTGCACAGCAGTACCATACACACACACTTATATTAAATTAAGCAGCAGCTCCTTATAACACAAAGCTAGCTGTTAGCGTTGACCAACAAGTCGAACAACTCTCATCTTATGCAGCATGCAGTTTATGTCTGTTGTGCGTGCACTAGAGCCTTTCATCACATTCAACATGTAAGACATTTTACTGATGCTGCAATCCAGTGTAACTAACAGGTAGTGAGCAGGCAGGGGCCCAGTATAAATGTAGGATTCATCAGCACTGTACATGTAAAACTGTGTGTCTTCAGCGACAAAGACTTACCAGGTAGTTGTAACAAGTATTTGTATGGTTCCAGCAGAATTCGCCCAGAGGCGGCCTCTGAGTTGCCATCCATTGCTTCAAGTTTATCCAGATCTATATTTGAGAACAAAAAAACATTAAAGTAAAAAGGCTTAGCCCACAATCACACTAGAGTAAACAAGTAGTGAGGATGTGTGTTGATAAGTGCTGCTTGTGGCGTGTTCATACTTGTGTGTGCATCAAACTTAAAGCAGTCTGCTAACTGACAGAATGAGGAAGTGTTGAGTAGACAGAATTGCAGTTGAAGAAATTGCAGAAAGGCGTTTGTTGACATGACAGGAACAATGTTAGACGCAAAGGCCATCTTGTAACTGACATCAGAGACATAGCAGAAAAATGTTGCTACATGCTCGTCTGTAGTTATGGAAATTGTGAGAATTGCTTTTATTTTGTCATTCCATTAAATGAGCACAAAACTGGGACACTGGAATGCAATGAAAACTACAAAGGGGTTGTTTGTAAGGGAATACATTAAAAATGCTGCAACTTATGTAAACCAAACAAAGGAAAATTAAATCCTGACAAAATTTAATAAGTATTTCATGATGTAATGCACTGTGTGAGACGCATGTGCAGTCATGAAATCCCCTTGTGAATGGGGACAAGCTGGTCACATGATTGGATGAGTTAAAACAATCCCATTACAGTTGAATCACAGAAACTGGTGACAAGCAATAACAATAGAAAGATATGGTTGTCTGAGGCAGACTGTGATCATCATAAGAGAGCAAGTTACATAATGAACATTTATAAGCCCATCACTGCAATTGTGGTTAAATGAGGATGCAAACCCTCCCAATATAATCAAAATATTAGATTGCCAAGACATTTTCTATCAAATAACACAATACTGCATTCCATTTCCACCAAGAGATGGTGCAATATTACATTAATTATACTTGATGCTGACACCCAGCATGTAGACAGCTACTAGTCTAACAGGTACGGTACTAGCAAACACAGCCCTGCAAGTGGTAACTGGAATAAAAATATAGTTCCAGGCTTTATATGATTAGCTGTTCAATGGAGAACAAACACATAACATATCACCTTAATCCTCATATGTTCAGCAACTGCCTAACTAAAAGGTTCATAAGTTATTTCCCATTAGAATTGGCAATTTGAATTTAAAACAACCATCAGTTCTATTACATCTATTCTGTTTGCACATTGAACGGTTATGATATTGAGATTAAACCAAAAATATAGAATCTAGAGAAAAAATGTATAGGAAGGACAGGTATTCGAAAACAGAAGTAAATGAAGCAAGATTGCCAACAAAGTGCATTGCTTTAAGTGGAACTTAAGGACAATATTAATCATACTGTGACCCAAATTAAACATGCACAGCAGAGTTTAAATACTATAATGATGCTGTGACATTTAACCACTTCAAGAATGCATTAACTCCACCCACCTTGGCTGCTGCCTGTCAGCCTGCTGACCCTGTATTCCTGTTTGCCAGACTGCTAGTTAGCTAGCATTAGCATGCTAACATAAACGCGCCGCGAAACCACCGTTGACCATTTCTTTCTGTCTTTTTCAAAATG
>CAFUXE010000080.1:530508-554026 GCA_903364295.1 Serranus cabrilla
CTGACTAATCACCGAATGCTATGCTAAGCTAATGTCGTTATTGCTACGCTCTGTACCGACACTTTTCAATACGAGCTAGTTTCGATGAGCAACCTATATATGCTTGGGCACTGTTACCAACAGAGCAGGCGCAGAGTGGGTGGGGAATGTAACACCCAGTGCCCCACGCATTGTGTGTTGCAGTTGTGTTTCTACATTGCCCGGTAAAGGCTTCCTTCCTGTAAGGAAATTTGAAAAATACACGTACACGTCTTATCGGGCTGTGCTGCAATACATATCGAACATACACATGTATTCCAAAACTGGGGGTTGTAGTTTTTACCAGTTTTTTTTCTCTGTGTATTGTGAGAACAACCCAGTAGGATTAGTTCGTACACCTTACCATGGATATTTTTCTCCTCAACCAGCCAATAATGTGCTGCGAAGGCGTTTCCCTTCACGTTGTCATCCAATGGGCGAGCGTATCTTGGGGAGGGGCGGGGTTAATATGCACGTCAATCATTCTCAGGAGGCGGGGGAGGGGGGGATCACAGAAAGAGCTAGGCTAAAGGAGCTACTCAACAAGGCAAACAGCAGCGCTCTGCGAAAACGACTTTTACCCATCCGCATCCAACATCAACCAGGGGCCAACGGGCGACGTTAAAACCTGTCAGATTTCTTACATAAATGTTCCTATGGATTACTAATACACTTTCGTCGAAAAACAGAGGTGTTTCTCAACTTGACAGCATAGGTAAGCCTGCTTTTGTTCGGCAAAGCCATCGCTATTTAGAACATTTTTACTAGCTTGCTTCCCTACTGCTACCAAGCCAACCTTGACGTTAGCTAACTTGTTAACTAATGCTGTGATGTGTTTAGGGGGATTTTAGAGAATGAATGAATTAGGCAACTGGACAGCAAAAAGCTGACGGTCGAGATTGCAGAAAAAAACTTGGTCAGCTCGATAACAAAGTTATGCTGTAGCCAGCCAAATTAAGCTGATGAGCACTGTGAAAGGTTATGCTACTCTGGGGTTGAATAGTTTCAAGCCTGCTGGACAAGCACCGGAGTGTTGTGTTGTTGAGCGGAGGAATCCTCCGAGAGGTTGTCGTCGAGCAGCGCCTGTCATGGTGTTCTCTAATAGCCGTCAAAAGTGATATTACACGAAACCATCGGCGACCCGTATAAGCCTGACATCGCTGCAGGATATGATTTGTCGACCAGCGACTAAACGGTTTAGTTTAACAGGTAAAGTGCATTGTCGAGCTTTTCTATTGTGCCACCAGTATCACTAGCCTCTCTCGATTGACTTGTCCAGTGTGCGAGATGGGCTGCCTTGTATCAAGAAACTCATCCGTTTGATCAGTAATATGACCAGATGCGATGTGGACTATTTTCCACTCTGCTCGATAGGACTTATTCTCAGTGCTGTGTGTGCGTGACCAGTATTTTGCACATTTCCGTAACTGGCAACATCACCGCTGGCAAACTGTCTGGGCAGGAATCATTGCTAAAGAGGTTTAAATGGGCTCGACGCTTTAGTTAACCACCAGGTTTTAGGACATGGGGTGAAAACGGCCGAGGCTCGGGCTGTGTATGTGCATTATTTTTTTGCAGTGGTCAGTCAGTCACTTGCAGCGGCTGGTCTGGCAAATTGTCTGGGGCGGATGACATTGTATCCTCCGCGATCATTCACCGCGACCGAGAGCCACACATGAGGGCTGCGACCTTGGCTTCTGTTATAACAATAAAATGTTGTAGGTATTAATGCGATGTTGCTGCGTTACAAGTCTCCCTCGAGCTTGACCTTGTTGCGAACCGTTTCGTCGACTTGTTCTTTGTCAGAAGCAACCTCACTTACTCAGTGAACAGTCAGCGAAATGCCAGACCAGTCGATGAAGAGAACATTTTGTGAGGAAACAAAGTGACTTTTAATCGGGCTGCACGGCTGGTTCTTACTTTGTTCAACTTAACGCTTCTATTGCGACACGGCTTTAATGTGACATTTCTATAAAGGTCTTGTTTGGTGGCTGTGTTGCCTGCCCATGAGCAGTGTTATTATCGCTCTATTTTTGCAGTCGAGTGTACTCTCCGCAGAGAGCAGCGCACCGAGACAAGGGAGAGAAGCGAAAACGAAAATGAACGATCTCGGGGCAGTTTTTCTCTAAAAGCCAAGAGATTCGTCTCCGAAAGGGAAATGGCTCTGACAGGGGCAGGTGAATGGCGACTACCGTTCCCGCAATTTCCAGTGTTTGTGCGCTGAAGTGTTCTCCTTTTTAGCCGACTGTCAGCTACAGAAATGGCGTCATCCTCTGCTGTATAGTCAGTGCAGTGCAGACAGCAGGCACACCACGCTGCCGTACCCCAAAGAACCGAGCACCGTGCGGCTTGTGCTGTTTCTACCACTCTACCCTAAACTACTTCATTTATCCGTGCATTTGTGCAGACGGAGGGAGGCCAGCGACTAGTTACTTTGTGGTTGCTCGCCCTTCGTTGCCACAAGCGAAGTCTGGCTGCTGACTACAGTACACTAGGCATTACATAAACGGCTTTAAGGGCTCTGCGAATGAGAGTGATCAGCCTACCACGGTTTACTTTGCAACACAGATATATTTGGGAATGTGGCTCGAAAGCTCGAGCACGCATACTATTAGTCTGCTGCTTTAGTCGGGGCTATTTAATCTTTAAACTTTTAGCAATTGCAGCCTTAATTGAGAATGAAACACACAATGCATGTGATTTCATGTGCAGACGTTGTGTTTTCAAAGCAATGTAAAGTGTGAGTCTACCGCCCAGCTTTTTTCATGGCATCCAGCAGTGTAGCAGAAGAAGTGATGTCATCATAACATAACTGTGTCTTGTTGTGGCAGACTGAAGTTGGCACTGTCTGTAATGTCTAACAGCTTCTTCAACCTGTTTTCAGCCTCCGATTCGTTACACTGGTCACCTAGAGGACTCATAGAGAGATGAAGGTATGTTCATTCATTTTGCTTGCATGTGTTTATTCCCACTGGAAACTCAACTAGAGCACTACTACTTCTGCATTTCCATTCTTTGCTCAGCTTCATTTAAATCTTGTATAAACATGCCTTAAGCAGGCAGATCAAACATGAAATGTTAGAGCAATATCAATATTTTATATGCATGGCTTCATCCTTTTATTCTCATGAATAAAGCTAGTGTGAACTTTTACTAAATGTCAATTTTGGTCTTGTTCAAACGCAGCGAGGCAAGCGTCTTGGACAAAGGCCAAAGTATTACATTTATTTGATAAGCATGATATTGAGTTTCCAATGGCTCCAGCTGTATTTGCAAACACAAATTGGGAATTGTAATTTTGATGTTATGCTTTGTTATTGGATTATATGCCGAGATAAGGCCTGGACCTGTCGTGATTTATGTGAATTTCATTTTTGAAAAACTGTGCTCATAGAGTGCCTAATCAAAACTCCAGCTAAAGGAATGGTGTGTAATAGTATAAGATGAAGAAAAAGAATACATGAGCTGTGAAATGTACTGGCATTGTTTTCCCCAGCCCCATTCAATTAAAAAAAGTCCCAGCTGTCATTGTTTGGGAAATAGGCTGTGATGCAAGCTATTTAATCTTTTCCTATAGCGTCGGTGGATCATAGTTGTGGCTGTTGTTATGCCTGCTGGCTGTTGTGTCTTAACTTGTCATTTGTTGCCATTTGAGCCATATGTAAAGTCATAACCTGCAGCGTTGTTTCACTATTAAATGAAATACGACATACATATACTTTGACAAGGGTCTGTATTTTTAGTTTGATGTTTATTCAGCACACATTACATATGGTGTAACAGTATCTTGGGGAAAGAATAAAATAAAAAGAAGATGTCTGCTTGTTGTTATAGGAGAGTTAGTGGTGGACAAATTAAAAGCTGGCCTAGTTAGGATTTGTAGTCTGTCACTTTGGCCCTAATGATGTTATGCTTGTTGTGGTTAATCAAACTATACCACCACCCACTACGAGCAGTCTGCTACAGTATCTAATTAAAATGCAACCAAAAGCATCATGGGATGTGAAAATGGTTGCCTGCACATTTTTTAAATATCTTTTCTGCTGCCTGCATTCATATTTGTCCTACTAGTAGTGCTGACTTGAACTGCATGATGATTTGTGGTTATGTAATAAACTGCTTGTGTCACAGGAAGACAATAGAGTTGAGGCTGTCATGACTAGAAATGCATTCCAGTGAACAGAGAGCACCCATGCAGGGATGATATAGAAGCCATTAGGGTTAGCAGATACAACCCTAATTTCCACTTTAGGAGCTCTGCTGCTTAATTTCCTACAAGTGTCCCCTTAAATAAAGCTAAATATGTGGAAATTCATTAAACTGTTGCCATTAGTGCCCATGACCATTTTGCAGTTATTATTCTCTCCAGCTGGATAGCAGTAGCCTGTTATTACAAGATGATTATTATGCTTAGTCTTGCTTATTTTCATAACTGCTGCTGACAGGAGCGATGTTTTCACATTGACATTTCTGGTTTAATGTTGTAGCATTTGTTGCTTTCATCCTGCTCTGAGTCATCTGGATCTATTGATGCTTGAGGAGTGCTCACTTATTTTACTGCTCTGTATATTAGGAGCATCTGCTCAATGCCCAAACTGTAAATTGCTCTGTAACTAGGACAACTTTTTCATTATGTTCGCTTAGCATTTCATGTCACTCTGACTTATGGTCCACAGCCTGTCTCCATCAACTGCACACACTGCTGTAACACTGTGTGCCGGATGTAACACTATACACATAAAAGTGAACTAATGTGTTGGATTGTTAAAATATCATGCTAATACCTTTGCTTAAATGGAAATATAAGTAAGCTGGAAGAAGCACTCAGCTATTGCACTTCTTCATTGGACAGATGTGGCCTTAGTGTACCCGATGCAAGATTTAATAAAAATGTCTCATGCATCAATACCAGCAATCCAAGCCCGTATTTTACCATGACACATTTAAGCACCGTCTGATAATGTCTGCAAGATCAGTCCACTCCATCAATCACTCATTAATAGCATAATGGTGTAGTCTACATGCGTTTAACTAAGGTTTAAAAAACTTGCTATACATACACACATATATAAATATATATATGCTGATTTAGTAGTTTTTAAGTTAAGGGGCTGCTCCTCCCTTTTTACACTTGAAATATGTAATATAATATATAAGGAAGTGTGCATGTGTTAAATGGCTTGTAAGAAGTGGGCATTTAGGAGACATTGGGGGTCTAAAAAAATATGCTTTTGGGTTGCATTATGGGAAATGCAGGATTCAGCCTGTTAAGAGATGAAATTTCAAGGTATATCTGCCTCTACCGCTTTATTCTGATAATTCTGCTTTAAATCTGTCTCTTGAGAGACCCCCAACATTATGGAAGCCCAATAATAAATTGCTGGAGTACAACATTAACCCTCTGAACCCTACAACCCACGAGCGGGTTTGAAAGACACGTTTTCTTTCAAAATCGTTAAAGTTACATCATTTATCATGGCCAGAAACTGAAAGAACTGAAATTATAGTCAAATTTGAAAATTTCTGCCTCCTTGAACAAAGTACGTGTGACGAAGGCATCAACTATACAAATAACCAAATCTCAGCTCAAAATTGTGACATTTATTCTCATTTGAAATTTAACAAAAAAATAAAACGGCTTGTGGTAACCAGAGCCCACAATTAATGCTGCGCTCCTCGTTGCAACTGTGAAGCCATGAATGACTCAGCTGAGGCCAACAGTCACGTGGAGAAAATTCAGAGAGGCGAGAACAAGAGTGGAGGTTGTAAAAATGTGAATAGTTCAATATGTAAAGCATGTGCAGCTGCCATTTTCCCCAAGAAATTCAACTAGTGTTGTTATTTTTTTATGATTTAAGGCATTATAACTGTGTTATACTGCACCAAAGACATTTCTGAGTTTTCCTGTCTTCTAGCCATGATTGTGCTGTTTCCACAGAGATGCAGGACTTATATTTTACAGTGAAAAACGAGGCTACAGTGAGTAAACTGTGACAGGAGAAAAAAATGAAACTGCTCGGGGTTAAGAGGTGGCTTTCCAAAGTTGCTCCTTTTTGTCTAAACAGTAGCTGTTCACACAGCTTTTGATCAAAGCTACTTGTAGGGGAATCGCTGTGCTGTGTTTAGCTGAGTTACTCCTGCATTTTGGACGAGTTAACAGCATGTGGTGCTGTGGTGATATTGTACATGAAAGACCCTCAGCAGGTCAGGTGCGATAGGCTGCTGTAGATCGAGGATTCAATGCCTGGGAGCTAAGGAATTTGTTGAAATAAATAACTTCAGCAAAGTGTGCATTTATGATGTGATTTCTGAGCATGTAAGCATGATCATTTGTTGAGCTGTGAAGTTGCTTGTTGTTAAGGAAGTAGTGACTTATGCGGTCTGAATTGTATTGTACGGGCATTCAAAGCTGAAACTGAAGATAATATCAGCATATTCTACTGAAACCCCCACTGAGACCACATTGCAAGGCTTAAGAACCTGCTGTAAAGCATTCAGAGGGAATATGCAGAAATAGGGGCATTTGCATTTTGGAGTTGTCCATACTTGCAAGTGCACGTTTGGCCAGTGATCAGGGAATCAGGGAAATGGGTAGCATTAAGAGTTGTATGTCTAAGTTCTGTGCTTGGTTTGAGTTGTTTGTGATACTGCAGGAAGAACAAATTAACTGGACAGTCCTAAAGTTTGGGGAGTGAGTGTGCAATGCACAGAAATAGAATAAAACTTATTCCTGGTTTTATTCTATTTCTATGGCGTAAACAAAAGGTATCAAGACTTTTTTACTTCTAGTTTATAGCTGCCATGGCATTGCCAAGGCAACTCCTGCTGAAGCACCAGTCGCTGGAATTGTGGTGACTCTGGTTCGGACAAAGAGGTGATTCACAGCAGGATTATTGTACGTGTGAGCTAGGCCGGGAGGGAGCTTAATTCTTTCCTGCATGCCTCTTGCATGTTCCTTTGTTCGGCCAGCAAGCCTATTCATTATAGCACAATATAATGGGTCACAAACTATTGTTTCTAATATTTCTGTAATGCTGATTAGTGCTTGAAGTGATTGTTTAAAATGGTGCACTTTTGCATGGTTAAGCGGACATCAATACATTGTCATTCTCAGAATGACCATAATTGAAATCTAGTACACTTGGTGTGATTCAGGCATTTAACTAAGTCATCCTGTTTACATCCCCCTTGCCCGGTTTGATGGCAGAATAAAACCAGTTTCTGTGCCTAACATCCTCTTGCACCATTGTAAAACTTAAACTATACAAATATACAATAAAGACACATCTGAGTGTGCCATTTTAGTGTTAAGAGGCACACAATCTGGATTAAATCCCAGTTAATAGCAACACTAGTGACCTAAAAACTCTTCTAAAATTCATTATACAGCAAGAGTGAGGTGAACCGTTGCTGTGAAAATAATGAATGAATTGGATCTCTAGTGCCTTATCAAGAGAATCACCCGAAACAATTAGATGATGCAGTCATACACTGTACTGTGAGTGATGATAATCCAAAACGATTATTTGATAGCAGAAAGATTTGCCTATGATGTCAACAGTAGTAAATTAGAAATATAAAGTTGCATAACATGGAAATACTCAAGTAAGTTGTACAGAAATATAGTTACATTCTGCTATTGGTTATTTGATGGTTACGATGGGAGTGGAGTCACTGACATCACCACAGCATTTCCAAATGGCTTGCAATGAACATGTGGGACTGTCGGACTTGGATTCAGTCAAGCAAAATATCCTCAACGCCAGAAGGGAGATCCGACAGGTCTGATGTAGATTTTTGGGAAATAGTGATCAGTGAAATCATTGCCTGTAAATAGTCTGTGATACAAACTGGAGCTGGAATAAATACCTCCTCCACTAACACACCCTCCAAAGCACAAGACCCATAATGACCGTGCACATTTTAGGTGGACTTTGACTTGTGAATCTGCAGCTTATCTGAATTTGAGACAGATTCTTGAATGCAGCAGTCACATTAGCCTTGTTTCCATTCACTTATTGTAGGCACATTTTGAGTTATAGCATTGGAAATGGCAAAAATTGCTAACATTTAAAAAAATAAGCACAAATGTTTTTATGCTCACTTGTGGTGCCTGTTGGAAAAAAAGGAACTGTCTTTGCCAAATAAGTTCTGACATGGCAAACATTTAACTTGCATGACTGATCAGCTGTTTTCCCTGTCGGCATCTCCCCGGAAAACACATGATTTTTTCTTCATCTCTTGACAGAATAAAACATGATCAATACTGTGTGGCATGAAAGAAAAACATAAATGTGCCCAATTAAACCCCATTCCTGAATACCTCTCTCTATTTTTCTCTTGTAAATGGGTTAGATGGCCAAGGCGACTTGTTTTTTTCATTTTTAGTTTGCAACATTTGCTTCTTTTATTTTGGTGGATTACAGCTATGCAGAGCCTATAGCACTAACTGCATAATGATTCTATGCGGTTACCTCTTTTATTACCTTCAAACCACTTGATGGAAATGCTAATTTGCATTTCTTTTTTTGCAACTGTTACTGTAGAAGACAACTTAGCTAGTGGTTGCAGCTACACATGTCCCACTAAGATAGTTTACAAAATCCACTTGACGTTAGTTGAGTTAGAACAACATTTATTTCTCATGTGTCACAAGCAGGTAAATCTACAGAATCCTCATGTTGGATATTATAAACGAAACAGGACAGGACACTGTATGAAAACTGTGTGACTCCACAGCTAGTCCAGGCTCTTCTTAGTTCTTGTGTTTTTTACAAGCAAAATGTACAAAGGTGCACATTTTTTAAAGTGACAGTACGCAATTTTTTGAAATAGCCTGTTCCAGACACAAAACACATTTTTATCATTCTAAAAGTTAATTGTATCAAATTATGTAATTATTCAGTGGAATTTGCTCACCCAATAATCCATCTTCAAATATAAATCACCCAAAAAATGTAATAAAAAGAATAGAATTAGAAAACTATAACAAAACACCAGCCAATCTATGTCTCAAACGGCAACATTTTAAGTGTGCTTTACAGTGGAATGGAAACCCGGCTCTTGGCTTTAAATGTAGTGAAGAAGAGGCAGGAGGAATATTTGCAGAGCTTGTGTCATTACATTAGCAGAGAGTTTCTGCATGCTTCCATGGGAGCCTCCCAGAAATAGCCTGTGTCTGTTTAACAATGACCAGGGATTCCTTCAGCCGTTCCCTGATGACTGATATAAAGTGAGTTTTTTTTTTTTCAGCTTTTACCTTCTGAGACCATCTTTTTACTGAGTTGTAGAATGAAAATGCTATAGTCACTCAGGCTGTCCAAGAAATGCACTATAAGCAGCAGCAGCAGCAGCTTATTTTCAACTAGCGCTCTGTGGAGTTGGCTGTTAAATTTTTCATGACCTGAGAGTCTTTATTGAGCAGAAACTGATCTCATTCCGCTGTTTGCCAGTGTCACCCCAGTATATTTTGTTTTGAATGAATTCAAAGCAGTGACTTAATGTCGCAGCGTTGCCTGTTTTGTTCCCTGAGTAGAAAGACTTAAATACTGAGCAGGCTTCGGATCACTACCAATCAGCGAGGTGCTAGTATTCTGTTTTAAACTGTCTGTGTGATTCAACAGATTAGGACAGAAGTGCTTTGTGGCCAACACCTCTGGGATTTGTTTTTGATTGTGCCTTTGTGGGTGGGTGGGGGCTTTCATGACATGAATAGATTTATGTTGTTATCTAAAGTGATATCCGTGCACGTCCGACTCACATCCAAGTAGATCATCCTTCAGTCGCGCTGCAGACTTTGGAACAATTTGGTTTCTTTCCATGCCAGTCGCAGGTGCGTTCTGTCACCTCACGCCAAGTCACATTTGTATGCGTTTAATCAAGCACGTGTGCCTGCAGAGCATTTTCCACATCGGTGGCGTTAGCTGAATAGCCAGAGAGCTGGTTTAGGTTGCACCACTGTTATTACCATTACGTTGTCTTTTGCATGCAGAAGCTGAAGTGGCGCTCGAGGCTCATGATATATACTGCTCGGCTCCTTTTTTTATGACAGAATCTTTGATGAGAGCAGCTCTTGTGAGATGTGTGGCATTTTAGCTTATTTTAAGTTGGCGAGAGGATGTTACACCTCCCAAAGGCACAGGAATTCCGCCTCTGTGAGCTTAGTCATCTTGATTGGTTGATCTTCCGAGCGGGGGAAACATTGTCTGTCTTTCAGAACTGGCAGGAGTGATTTAAAAAAAAAAAAAATAGGAGTCAGTGTTTTTCTCCAGACAGCTGTAGGCTAAATGGCAACCTAATCCTAGAAATGGATTTTTCTTTCATAGTTTTAGTTGAAAGCAGGGAGGTGGGCATTATCGGTGGAAACAACAAGCCATTCTCTATTTGTGTTGGCATGTGAGCATGCTGCTCAGTAGTATGTTATCACCCCAGCCTTGTTAAGTCGGGGGGGTTTGGCAGCCACAGCTGTCAAGATAACCCGAGCTGCCCTCTCTGACTCAGTAGTATGACTGTGCCTTTAAAGAAGAGTAAAGGACCAGGCGGAGAGCAGGGGAAGCACAAGGAGGCGACTCTGAAAGGAGAGAGGGTGTTTGGTGCTGCAGCCATGACTGACATGAGAGTTGGTTGGCCGGTGGAAATGGCTCCTGCATCATGTAAACCTGGTGTTGGCCGGGGCAGCTGGTGCCGAGGCCAGACTGCACTAAAGACTAATGAGGTGTTTATCTGAGAGGTGGGGAGGCTGAAGTGTGCTGGACTTTGCCCCTGAATCCCATCTGTCCAGATTCAAGAGACATCGGAGAAGAGGCCTGTCCTGGTTTGACTGCATCAGGCTTACATGGACATCTTAACACAGAAGATGCAATTTGTCCATCTGTTAACAGCTCTTTGACGAACGAGTGTTTGATGTATCACCTCAGCCAAGGAGGTCGGGCTTTCTGTTCAGTTTGGTTTTTTGTCTATTTAAACAAAAAGCAGAATTTGTGCACACCAGGTGAGAGGGAGATGCTTGTGGGATGAATATAGTAGAACAAAGAGCTCCCACACACTGTCTTCTACATTTGCAATTATAAAAGATTTATTTGGGGTTTCGGAACAGGGACCTTCATCAGATTATTATTACAGTAACAATAATAACCTGATGAAGGTTCATGTAAGGAAGCCTTGTTCCACTTAAATCTCTAATAAAAGCAAGTGTAGAGCACAATGAGTGGGTGTTCTAGAGGGGTGTAGCATGGGTCAAGGTAGTATACCCGTTAATTACTACCTATGTGAGATAGAGGCATTTGTGCTGCATTCATGTGAGGTCTGAATAATTTGAAAACTTTGTTCCTAAAAAAAATAATGTGACGCCCAACAGCAACTCAGCCAACCTGAACTGTCTCCTTTGTTCTTCATTGTCATGTAGATAATTGTAGAAACTATCAAGGTGTTGATTAAATGCTCCATATTAGGACTTAAAGCAAACAAACACACTGAAGTTGGAAGACTTATTAAACAACTCTGGAAATAGGACCAATCAGAGGAGCATGTGAATACAGTGTTTGTCTTGGCAGAGTCTGCACTCTTTGCAGTGTTGCATCTCAACATGATTTATCTTTTAATTGCACTATTATTATGTAGATATACATATTCACTATTCAAAACGCAGTGACAGAGAATCCGGTCGGTAAGAGCTCAAAGTCTCACAGAACCAAACAGAAGAATGTGAAACACTACTTTTAAGCCAACAGAGAATCCTAACATTTATTTTTCACAGAGCTGGACTGGATTGGTACAGTTGGCAAGCCACCATGCATATTTTTAGAATACAGTTCTGTATCTATTTCTACTCTTTGATATCAATCAGAGCGTCCTGTTTGCACGACAGCCAAACTTGTTGTTCTGCATTAAACTGGGCATAGGGTTAATGTCACACCTGTTTGATTCATTGGTAGTATATTTAATTTCTATTATTTCTAGTGCAGTGCCACACACACGTGTGTATTATAAGTATCCTGTGTAATTATCCATCATAGTCTGTATAAGTGAAAGGAGTATATATGGTTTATGAAGCTTTTTTATTTGTTTGAGTCTTATTTTGATCCTGTTTGTAGTGTCGACAGTTATTTTATTTATTTATTTTTGTCTTGTTTCCCTTGCTTTTTTTGAGTCTTGAACTGCTGTAGCCTCTGAATTTCTCCGACATTGGATCAATAATGTTCATCTGAGTGAAAAGTGTTTTCTAGTCTGCCTTTTCAGATAATCGCCACCCCTGTTAGTGTCTCATAAATCTGATCATTTTTTGGTCTTGTGGTTTGAGTGTAAGGCCTGAAATTGCTACATGTTTTAGTTCTCTGTCAGATAATTTAGAATTTAGCCTCAGGTAACAAATAAATTAAAGAGGGATATGAAACCCTTCTGATCATTTGGCTAATTGGACAATGGGTATTTTTAACCATATTTCTGTTCCACCTGTTACTCTTTCATCAGGAGGGCAGCATTTTGCTTATGCTTATGCAGTGAAAGTCGCTTCGCATCATTAGCAGTTCAGTGATGATGACACAGATTAGAGATGTCCTGATCTTGTTTATGTGACCCTGATACTGATCTGAGTCATTTAATATTGAATATCTGCCACGTTCAAATCCTGATGAAATATTTATATTTTCCTAAATAATACAGTTGCACAGCTGCATATCTAGATCCAATACACTCATGTCCTTAATGTTACAGTTTGTACGGGATCCATGCAGAGAGGAGTGCTGATGTAAAGTGGTTGCAGCAGGCAGATATGAGCAGAATTTAGAGCCTTTGTCTGTAGCTTGAACAAAATGCACAAGTTCAAAAGCGATATTCAATCAGTGCTCGCTCTTCAGAGGTGAGGTGCACCTGCAGAACACTGCTGAAATAGAGGCAAAGCAGCTGTTTTTCTTTGTTGTTTCCCAAAGCAGCTGTGCTCCCTGCTGCTGATGCACTTTGTCAGTGTGCTGCTCCTCTATACAACTGTTGCCTGCTCGATTTTTTTCTCATGCCGCTCAAGGGTTAGCTCTCGTGCCACACGTTAGGAGCAGCTTCAAGTGTTAACACCAGACACTGCAGGTAGTTTTTTTACAGCCCGTGTACCAGAGACCAACGTGTCAAAATAGACAAAGCATCAGGATTTATAAGACTGATGAAATTAGTAACAAAATGCCTCAGGGAGCATATTGGTTGAAGGGGAAAGTTTACCTGCAAATGTCTCAAATTTATGAGTTGTTTCCATTTAAGCCCTAAAAGTGGTCTGGTCATGGCTGCAGCAGCTGATGGTATGTCTAATTTTGTTTATCTAGGTGCTCCATACATTTTTCATATTGCTTTTTTGGCAACAAAATAATACAAACTTTTCTTTTATCTGTTTCCATTCACATTGATAATTGCTCTGCTGGTCACACACCGGTCATAGCACAGGATGTGTTTCTTGGAGACTTTTTTAAACATTTCAATTGAAAACGTCCACGCTCCAACAGCAATCTTTCCAATTAATGCAATGCACAATGATGGACATTTTATCATATCCGAGCCACAGGAAATGGAGATAACATTCTTTGTGAAAGCTGTTTTGAATGTGGTAGGACGTGGCGGATGAGTCGGATGAGGCCATCTCTGCTGAGGATGTTGGGTCAGGATTAGCCTATTACCACAGACAGGTGGTTCATCCGTGGTTACCTCTGCTGATGATGTCTGGGCTGGGCTCGGCCTTTCAAACCTGGGGACAGGTGTAACCGGCACCGCAGCATTTTTCTTGACAAAACATAGTCAGTTGAATTTATTCTGCACTACCCGTATATATTTTAAGGGTTTTAATGAATGCTTGAAGAGGAGTTCAAAGCTGTATTTCATACACATTCCTTTTTTCCCCCTATTCCCGCATTCAGAGAAGAAGAATTATTGGGGTCAGAACCAATCAGAGGCAGAGTAGTGGCCGGGCTTTGCAGAATGCGGGTGGGGGGAAAACTATGCACATAAACACACTCAGAAACAGACCTGGTAAATGTCAGGGGCGCGAGTGTGACCAATGATAATATTTAGATGCACTTGACATATTTTTTGTTGCATGTGCCCTGTGTAACTGCTTTTCTAAACTAAGAAATAGTCCTCATAGGACATATGTATTTGATTTGTTCCTTCATGTTCATTCCACTGGGCATTGATAATTAATCCATTCAGAAGATAAGATGACTTTTGTTTAGCTCAGTGCTGATATGAAAAAGCTACATTTGTAGTTCTGCACATTAAAGGGGGTGCTGATGCAATTAACCCCTGGAAGTCTTGGCAAGTGCACATATGACACAGAGCAGTTGGTTATCCTGGCAGGAAGTGTGCTCCACTTTGGGTCTTATTCCAGAAAGATTTCTAAATATACCTCTGTTGGATAAGTCCATTTCTGCAGCCTTAGTGAAACCCCCTCAGTGAAGCCATCTCTGCACTACATGAACCACAAACATGCTCTGCCCTCTTCCACACACAGAAAGTCTGTTTTCTCTCTGTACCCGACCCTCCGCAAATCTGTTCTTGAGGAGGGGAAAAAGGTTTGATAAACAGCCAATGATGACACAAGATGGTGCTATGTGTTTCGGATAGCTTCTTCTTTGTAGTCATCAAAGCAGTAGTGAAGTGGCCTTTTTGTTTGCTCCCTCAGAGGCTTGTTTTCCAATACCCAGAGCAGATGGTATGTGTTTTCCATGGATGAATCACTGAGCCGGGTGGGTTTTGTGAAGCTGGCCTACACTTTGTGAAGCTTGTATGTGTGTCTTCCTGCCTTAGCTGTGAGAATACACCTGTGTCAGTAAGCTATATATATATATATAGAAAAAATTCAATGCTTTCTTGTTTTATCTTTATTTCCTCAGACTCTGGAGGAGCCCCCCTACTTGACAGTAGGGACGGATGTGAGTGCCAAGTACCGAGGGGCTTTCTGTGAGGCCAAGATTAAGACTGCCAAGAGGCTAGTGAAGGCCAAGGTAAGTCACATTTCAAAGTGCTCATGATCCAGAATTAAAAATGTATTGTCGGTCAGTGTTGTGTGTGAAGTGGATCGCAGCGGGACGGGGAGCTCTTGTCTTTGTCAAAAGGGGCAACAATCAAGATCACACAGCGCAGCTTTAATGCAGAGCGGCTGGGTTGGGGATGGACGGGTTCAAGAGATGCGGTACAAATCTTTCCTTCAGAGACCAGGTCGTTGGGGTGATTAGAAAATGCTCATATAGGTCGATTCTTTTGACCAAATGCAACAAAAAAAAATGTTTAATAGAATTTTTATTTGGAAAAAGCAATATTAAATAGTGCACAGAAATAATTTTAATGATTTACCAATTAACCATTTTCCATTATTTCACATGCATGTATACAAGAATTATGCATAAGGAGGCAAACACAACTCAGAACTCAGGAATTCTTTCAGTCCATGATCTTCACTTCCCGAATAAATGTTAATTTGACACATATAGGCTGTATATTCATACATCCATCTGAAATACCACATACCAACATAATGTATCATTCCAACTATTACTGTTAAACCAAGGAGCTTACATTTTTATCCTTAAATTCAGGAAGAGAGACAGAAAAGTAAATTAGTAGAGCTATACAAAGTCTGCTCGAATCATGGTTATAAAGTCACTCATTTATCCCATATTTGATAGAATTTAGGTTTAAAATGTGAGTATTTCTTGCAAATACATTGCATGTGCATTTGAAAAATCAAACCCATCTATCTCCGAGTCTAACCACACCGAATCCGATAAATTTGAAATGAAAAGTGAAAAGTGTTTTTCTCTTCTGCGCAATGGTGTCATGAAGGCAACCAAGTACTTGTTTCACAGTTTTTCACACTTGCATTTATAGTAACAATTTTTATATGATATTAAAGGAAAGGAAAGTATTATCATTCTGCTCATACTGTGAAAGAAGAATAAGGGCATCGATCGCTTTGATACTGTTCTCAGTGATAAACAGAATAGATATTATAAAGACTATGAACATAAAGAGAACATCTGGGCAAGAATAACAGTTGAACTAGCTTGTGATGGTGAGTAGCCTACTAAAGAGCATTAAACATACTTATTTGTCAAGGTAATGTGTAGAGAAACTTTCCAATTTCCAAGTGCATTAGCTGATGTTTTTCTGTTTATACTGTACGTGTCATGAACACAAAAAGAACATGAACAAATATTCTGTATTTGTGTTAAATTTTTTCCTTTGGTCCCTGGTGTGAAAAGGCCTTTAGACTGTGCATTTAAATGATTTCTTGCCTCTGAAGTTGCCAAATATCCAGCTGTGTTGCTTCCATGCTACAGCTCTACCACCTGGTTTAGGTTGTTAGTACTGCTCATGCAGCTGAAACAGTGATCAGGGCCCCAGCTGTGACAGATGCAGGGTCTGGCCTAGCCCACCAGGTACCCATCACGTCCTCAGGCGTCCCTCTCGCCCACTGCTTCCACGCTCTGACTGCTGTTTCCCCATTGGTTTTACGCCTTGCTGATGAAGGCATTGTATGATGCGCGTAGTACAGTATCTCATTTCCCAGTGGGGCCGGAGCATCTGGATAATACAATAGAGACAGATCGCTTGTCTCTTGTTCTGCTAGAGTGTGTGGGAGGAACAAAGATTGGATGCTGGCTTTTTCACTGTGTCAATGCACTGTAGTTCCCCTGCAAAGACAAAAGAGCAGCCACTGAAATCATCAAATGACAACATGACAAAGACATGTGATTTTCTTAGTTTAAATGTTGCGGGCTAAAGTGAAGCTAATAGGACAGTCTAAGCTCGTAAATTAATTATCATACTAATTGGCCGAGTGTGTGGTTTGTTTTTTTGGGCAGCTGTAATGTGAATATGAGCTCTGTTACACGAACAGAGGACATGGCAATTATTCAGCGGTTGTTGTGAATCTGAATATTTCACTGTAATGAGTTCCTCTTTAGCTCTCCGGTTCATTAATCTCTGTCTGCTTGTTTAACAAAGTCGATGGTGGCAGCATATGGCGCTGCTGTCTTTTGAGTGATTTTAAAACCCCAGTCAAAGATCTGTATGACATTCTTATTTATGAGAATGATCCGTAGGAGAAGACCTGTAAAAAGTTCAATTAGCACCGTGTCAATATCGCTTACTGTGACGTGTTCAGCACACGTATGATCAGTCAGGACTAACCCAATGACACAGTTTTATAGATTAAAGGGATACAGTCATAGATTCAACGTTCAGAGTACATTTCTTTCAGCAGAATGCAAATTAAATAATCTCTTAAGTGGAAATATATGCATGCTTTTTGCAGATCAGTATCAATTCCCTCTCAAAGCATTTGCCAGTGATGTTTACAGATTGCAGAATAATTATTGTTTTCCCCCAGGTACTATCATTTTAAAATGCTAAATAAAAAGCGATATCCTTATTCCTGTTTGCTTTAGAGTGAGTTTACACAATTTAAGACCTGATTTTCCACTGGCTTTTGAAGGCCACAGACTGAAGTCCCAGATCAGAGGCTAAGCAATCAAAGGACTTGGAGCGATGTATGTGAATTTTCAAAGAGGTGACCTGAGAGATGTGCCGATGCATCACAGACACCTGAGAGAAATCTAGCAGGCAAATCCTGCAGTGTGAAAATTGTTTGACAGCAGCCAAGACCTAAAAGCAATTATAGCGTGAAGACATGGGGCGAGGGAAGTATCAGAGGGAGGAGTTGTAACCATGGATATATAAAGAGAACTGGATACAGCATCGGAGGCGGGGCCCTGTTCATTCCTATGAAAGTCACTCAGTGACAAAAGAAGCAAAAAAAGCTGAACTTTAAAATAACGTAGATCTTCCACATCTGTGGGGCCCATAGAACATCAGTCTTCATCATAACACATGCAGCAAAACGTCTTCAAACCATGTCTCACCAGCTTTTCTCTCAATGTTATTTTATTTTTCTTGCTTCAGTTTTCACTGCAAATCACCACACACAACTTCAATGGCTTCGCTTCTTGTAGAAGGAGGAAAGACCGTCTGTCTTGCTTGTTGTCGCATCACTTCTCGTATGTTTTGATGACTAAATGTATTTTAGAGACCAGACAGACTTGTCAGGAATTGCTGCTCGTGAAATGTTGTGTGACCCCCCCATATTGCTGATAACTCGTGTTGCAGTTCAAGATTATGAGACAGACAGATGTTTCATGTGAACAATACAGCAATCTGACAACTTTGAAAGTCATGCAGGGTGTAGGGGCCGTGAAGTGAATGTGATTAGTTTTACCCTTTGCACAAAGCACCAATCACACAGTCAATAAAAGATGTGGACGGAGATGAAGAGATTTGCAAGGACACAAATTATGACGATGCTGGAGTTTGAAATATTTCAACTACGCCAAGAAAAAATCTGTACTTACACTGAGTTTTATTGATGTTTTTTTTTTAAATCTTTTTTTTTATTATCGATTAACATCACTGTAAATGTGCCCGTTTTATCAAAGTGGCAAGTTTTCAGCGCTTGATTATCCATTAAAGCAGACATCATGTAAAACCAGAAGAGGAGAAGCTTTATCGATGTGAAGAGAACGGAGCGGGTGGAGACGGATGGTGTGGAGGGAAATAAGTGAAACAACTGGAGCTGCTGTCAAATTTGCTCTGAGGTTTCACACATACAGTCCGTGCTTGCAGTTCTTTTGCTGCTCACATTTTCTAACCAATTTGGATTTACTACAGTGAAATGTCCTGCAGCTCAGCAACATTTTTAGGCTTATTGGAAGAAAGGATCTTGTAATAAAACGCTGCAAGCTCCTGACAAACTGGTTCATATGACATAAATTTGCTTTATTTTATCAGAAATTCCTCATCCAATATTTGTTGTTTAGTGTAAGTGGCTGTTCGGTTAAAGAGCTCTGTTTAACGGTGCAGGAACAGAGCTCGCAGTCAGGAGGATGTGCAGGTGTTATCGATGCTCTATAGATGAGCTTTTGGACAGCGAGAGTCCTCCTCTCTGTGTCCTGCTCATCCCCGCAAAGAAAGGGAGTCCTTTATTCCACCGGGCGGGAATGTTATTATCTCCAGAACTGATGAAACGCTGCCTCAGGAAGCTTTTTTTTATTTCTTTGTCTTCCATCCTATTTTATGACCTGACAATTTAGCAGCATCTTACAGTATGTATTTCTGTCATTCATTGTCTTGCCGCTGCCTTCACAGTGAGACTTTGATTGCTGTTTCTGCTGTTGTTATATTTGAAACTGACTCCAGAGAGCATCGTCTGAATTTGTTACCTGCAGGCTTGTTTTCTGAGACGGGGGTGCTTAACATCTTTTTCTGCCCTTGCGCGGCGGTTGATTCTAAACTAAATCACAGTCAATAAAAGTGAAGCCAGTTTGCTGCTATAATTATGTTACTATTTTACTAGCACATGCTCTCAAAAATGACTTTAATTTCCCTTAGGAAACAGAGAAGGAAGCACATGAGCATATTGATATATCAAGCAGGGCGGGGGATTTGTAGTACTAAACAGATTTTGTGCTCCTGGCTGCTTCCACACTTTTTTTTCCGCACACGCTTTCTTGGACGGTATCTGACAGTAAATGGCTGCAAGTGTGCCTGCTTCATGGTCGTCTCTGTCACTCGGTGTTGCCAGGTCGCCATGCAGATGCAAGATTACCACAGCATGATCAGATTATGATCTACTGTGGCTCACTTAGGGGAGGCTGCAGTTGCATGGAGAGAGAAGGGGGGTGGGGGGGTCGCTTAGTGTTGCCCGAACAATCGCTACAGAAATCTGCTGCAGTTGGCGCCAACAGATGCAGCGCAGTTGCCAATTGGGGAAGGGGGGGTCATTCACTCAACGATGCCAGAAACGAGCCATAGTATTAAATATTCACACACATGCTGCTTGTCTAATGACACCAGGAACAAGTGAAACCACACTGAATTAAAGCAACAAACCCGCCTCGCTGCAGAGTATGAGTGTGTACGGCAGTTATGAAGTCCGGCAGGGGTAGCAGGGACGCTGTGAAGTGGAGGATTGATGTGGCCTGGTCAGGCCTATGGGGAATTGTTTGTTTATCCTCGTTACTGATTCTCCCCCCTCCCCTCCTCAGGTGACCTTTAAACCAGATCTGTCCACAGCTGAGGTTCATGATGAAAACATCAAAGGCCCTCTAAAGGTAAGGCAGGAAAGACGGAGGAGGCCAATGTCGCCTCACAGTCGCAACACGCACATTGTAGTTAATTACCCTTGATTACTTTTGTTTTGGCTCAGACTACAAGATCATAGTGAATGTAGCAAAAAAGCCCAAGAGAATGGGTCAATGAAGCATTCGCTTTGCAATTTAATTTGATTCGGTAATGATCTTTGTGGCAGCATTATGGTCCGTCTCATTACTTTAAAACACATCATTAGATTTATCAGTGGTAGCACATTAAATAACAGCATTGTATCCGTCCCACAGGTGGGTGCTGTTGTAGAGGTGAAGAATCAGGATGGAGTTTACCAGGAGGCCACAATCAATAAGCTGACCGATGCGAGTATATATACTGTTGGTAAGTCAATAACAAACTGCTTCTCCTCCTTGTGCTCTCCCTACAGGTAGCTTACAAAAACATGTTTGTGTGCAATGGAAAATTCCAAAAGGTTTTCAGGTTTTTTTTTCTCCTTTTGCCTGAGCACATTGTATTGAAAGGACCACCTTTTAATGGATGTGTAAGCAAAGGGTAAAGAATGAAGTGATTTCTCACAGTGCAGCATGAACACTGAAAAGTAGCCTGATGTGCTGAGATTTTCAAATCTCCATTACAATCCAAACAAAGGCTGCTGTTGGTGTAATCATTCAGATGTCCAGAAAAGCTCAAAGAATCTGAGGGCTGAACTTTATATACATTAAATTGCAATGTGGATATATTTCAAAAAATATTGTCCAGAAGCAACTGGTGTAGAAATAGATAATGGGGAATTTAAACTCATACAACCTTTAAATAAGACAACAAATGATGAGGTGGGGAGTATTTACTTAGTGTTCGAGCTGGACTTTACTTTGCTGAGTCAACACTGAAATATTATACAATATAGTGTAACGACTAAGCAGTGCTGGTAAATGCTGCTTTTAAGGCTGCAACTATCAGATAAAGGATGCATTATTAAGTCATGTCAGTTTTATTTCTATAGCTTAATATTAAAAAGAACACATTTGCCTTCGGGGGCTTTACAATCTGTACAGCATATGACACCCTGTGGCACCTTCTTTGGATAAGGAAAACCCCTTAATGGAGGAGAAACATTAGAGAAACCTCACGTCATCTGAGAAAGTATCTCTCTCCCAGGATGGACAGACCTGTAGTAGATGTTCTGTGTGCAGAATGAACCACTATAATAAAATGATCACGTCGACAATCCATTCAAGCTGTTTGACTATGGCAAAAATCATCATCACGATGATTTGGGTCAATATTGAGGTCATGAATATTATCACAGGTACTCATCGACTTTGGAAACATCATGGATTTAATGAACTTTGGAAAAACAAATTTAGCTGTGGATTTCCTTGAATTTTTTATTTTAATTACATTTCAACTCAAAAACAAAAAACTGAAAAACGATGAAGTTGTTTTCATTATTGTTTGAAGCTAAAATTGGAATTTAATGACAAAATATAAGAAAAAAGATGGATGAGTTATGATTATAAAGGATGTTTAAATATGATGTCACATTCTGATTGCAACCCAAGCCCTACTCTGCCTCTGATTGGCTGATATTCATACCCTATCCTTAACCAATCTGACTTGTCATTAAAGCCAGTTGGACACATCAACACAACAGTCTATAATGTGTCATAAAAAGTGTGGAAATAAAAATCTGAGTTGTGATTTTGCAGAGTCCAGTGTGAGAAGCTCACATGATTACAACCCAAACTTACTGTGTTTACAATTCCATAAAACAGAGAAAAGCAACACATTCTCATATTTGAGTGACTGGACCCGGAAAATCTTTTGAAGTTCCTCTTGCAATTCGCAACTGCGACCCTGCGGAGAGTCCACAGTTCTACACAGTTAACAGCGTTGTATAATCCAAAGTATACAGAGTATAGACTGCTGCTCAGATCTCTAGTCTCTCCGCAGCTGCTCGTCACTTAAGAGTACCCATGGGGGTTTTCACTATCTCGTCTTGGCACATTTTCATTCTTTTCATTCAACAAAAACATGAGTCACTGCTGAAGTTACCTCAAGTGTTTTCCCCCTCATTGTTGTCGCCGAATGCATCTGAGCGAGCAGTGAATAAAGAAATGTAATGATTTACACATCCGGGTTTATCTTTGGGTGCCATGTGACTGTTGAGAGTGAAAGAAGGTTCTTTATTATGATATATATTATGCATGCTTATTGTAAAAGTTAGTCTATGGAGATTTGAGATCAGTTAATACATAAATAAATCAGTGAATGCTCAGACACTTCCACGTGTCGCTTTTATTCCAGCATTTACTCTGTTTAGCAGAGGGTCCTTGAAGCTGCGCGCTGAAAGCGACTCTGTCACTGCCTGCTGGAGGATCTGTCTAAGCCTTAGAACATCATTTGTTTTTAACATATCGTAAATCAAGCAGACATTTTGCAACCGAGACCGGAGTTTATCCGTGCTTAAGTGTGTGTTTGTGGACTCCCGGCCCACATACTGTACAGCAGCCTCACAGTTTGTCTCTCATCTCTGCAGTGTTTGACGACGGCGATGAGAAGACCCTGAGGCGTTCCTCTCTCTGCCTGAAAGGAGCGCGTCACTTTGCAGAAAGCGAGGCAAGTATTGTGCTGTCCTGCAGTTTCACACTGGGCTTTCGAGGGAAGCAAAGCTCATTTTATAGTTTCTTTTCATTTAATTTTATTCAGTCTCCAAAAGTCTCACGTCTCTGCTCAAATTAAAAGGCTGCTTATGAACGGTCCCAAGTTGGCATTTAGAAGTTCAGCTGCGATATGTTTCCAGGAAACTGATACAGCAGCATAGTTGGTAAATCCCTCCATTTGTAACTGATGAAATTTCTTCCAGGTGTACACGGTAAAACCTTTGTCTTCCAATTTAGTGTGCGACAAGGTGGCGCTGAGGCTGTTTTTTTGTCTCCCCTGCAGACACTCGACAGACTCCCTCTCACCAACCCCGAGCACTTTGGCACACCTGTCATCGGCAAGAAGGGCAACCGCGGCAGACGATCCAACCCAATGTGAGTTCCGTCTTCTGCCTTTTTGCATCCTGCAGGGCTCATATCAAACTCAATATATCAGAGGTCTGTGATGCTGCTGGTGGGGAGGGATTTCGGTAGCAATCCACAGTCATCAGTGACAGGCTCCCCCGTTCTAAGTACACTGACAGCAGTTGAAATGAAAGATTTACTCTCATCTCCATCCTCTCATAAACAGCGCCTGAGGCCTGGAAGTTAGAGGAGCCTACTCGCCCCCTCCAGCTCCTTAATCACGCCGGGCTCCTGTGTGTGTGCGTTCGTGCTGGAGAGTTAGCACGGCACGGTCCTGCTAAATATTACCCCCCCCC
>CAFUXE010000080.1:554799-566945 GCA_903364295.1 Serranus cabrilla
GATTACTGGAAATAGAATTTCATGTTTGTTTTTTTCTGGTAATGGAATAATTTTTGTATGAGGGGTTATATGAGAATACACCTCTTTCATATGGATGCAGGAAATCCTTGAAAAGTGGTGTTTTTAAGGTTTGAAAAGTGCTTGAATATTGAATTTTGTAGGATGCTAAGTCTACTTACAAGCAGGTGGCACAACTATTGTTTTATTTTTTCACTCTTGTCTAAAATGCTGTCACAAAAAATGATAAGATTTAAAATTATAGCACAATGACATTTAATTTAATGCAATGAAGAACTGAAAAAAATCAGTTTACTGCATATACTGTAGATTAACCACTGCTACGAGGTACTGGAAAAGCTCCAAAGTACACCTTGCATATGCTTGGAAAAAGTGCTTGAATTTGACTTTGGAAAAGGTGTTGAAGCCTGGAATTAGGAAAAACAGCCAGCTTGGCTTTGTTCAGAGGTATAAAAAATCCACTGAGTAGCACCTCGAAATCTCACCAATTAACACGTTGTGTCTTGTTTCCAGGGAAGCAGCAGACTACACCTTGAAGTTTCTGCTAGCAGCCAGGAAATAGTCTTGTGGTTTAATCTCAGTAGAACCACATCGTTCCACTTTTTACATTTCAGTTGTTGCACAGAATTGAAATCCCATATTGTAAAAAATGGGATTTCCGTGTATTTTTCAATCATAAAGCAAGTCTAGTTGCTATATAAATACTGTGAAAGTATCAACACTCACTCCACTGAGAAATGCACACGGCCGGTATTCAGAAACAGTGGTGCTGGTAGGAAGTTACCTTTAAAGAAAGCTAGGCTAACTTTTTACTCCTGTTTCCAGTGTCTGTGCTAAGCTAAGCTAACCAGCTGCGAGCTCAACTGTTCCTAAAATGTCAAATTGTTCTTTTGAATGACAGCCGTCAGAGTAAAGGTGACTGCGGTTATTAGTCATTACATGCGGAGCAAACTCTTTCCTACGTGACTCGTAGTCTCTCCCTCATTGAGTGGCTGAAGTGCTTTGTTTATGACTTTGATTCACAGCTTAGTTGTTGTTGTTGTTGTAGTAGTAGTAGCAGACTGGCTGATTTACTGCTCTCGAGTCTTGCCAAACAGTGTGTGTGTATATGTACATAGCGTTGTGCTCGGAGCAGGCCTAGTGAGGCATAAAAAGAGGACGGAGGATCTGTTTGCCTGCTGGTGCTGCCTGCGTGATCACTCGGAGACATGGCTGCCTGTCTGCTGGCCGCAGCCCGAGCGTCAGGATGACTGTCAGACGGCAGAGAATGAGCCGGCTCATCAATACACTGATCCTAATGAGTGAGCTCATCAGTGGAGCGGGCCTTATGTTCCGCTGTGATACATAATGATAAGAGTGGAAGGGTTTCGTTGTGCTGTGGATTGTTAGTTGAAGACTTTTTGATGTCGAGTGAAAAGCTGATTTGTTAGCAGAGATCTTCTGCCAGCGCACACAATGTTATTTTCCTAACCTGTTTATATATAGCATGAATTCAATATGAAATGCCAATATCTGCGCGTCTGTATGAGCAACCAGAATGTATTTCTTTTTTTACACTGCAGTGCTTTCTGGGTGAATCTGAAAGCACTTTTCTCAGTCAGTAACCAGATGAGATGAATGTAAACATCAGTTATGAACATCCACACTGTCAGGGTACCCAGGGTCATGTGTTACATGGAAAAGTCATGGAATTTCAAAATACATATTTTTTCAGGCCTGGAGAAGGCTAATGGAATAAGTATAATCCTTGAAAGTTTTGGAAAAGTCATGGATGTTGCTGGGTTAATTTTCCATGGATAACCTTCCATGAAATCTAACATAACATAGAATATATTTTATGTAGCTGTAAACGTTGGACCGACATGGGATTCTTTGTTGTAAATTGTAAATCCTATTACATTTTTAGACCTTTTCTGGATGGACTGTGCAGTGATTTGGCATCAATATGGCTATGCAAAGGAACTATGTTGCTTTCTTCAACAAATAACTTTATTAAATAATATTGAACTTCATTATACACAATTTCACATTGTTTAATATTCATTTATCAATTCTTAAATGAAAACTGAGAAAATAAGAAATAAATACAAATGAAAGAAATATTTACATACACATCAGTACTTTTATCTTCAGAATCAGGAATACATTTGATCTAATTTCACCTCCTTTTAGACTATTAATAAACCATATATGTTGACGGAAAATTAAAAAGCTAGTCTAGAGCAGATAAACAACAGACAGCGGTGGTGCTCAATACTGTAGGACATATAGGTGCTTGAAAAGTCCTGGAAATGTTTGGGAATTTTGTCCATAAAAATGTGTGGGAAGCCTGAAATACTGTACCTGTTAAATCTTCAGTCCGTTGAGTAAACTGTCTGTTTCTCCCACAGCCAAGAGGAAGAATTGTCTTCGTCCTCCAGCGAAGAAGAGGAGAGCGACCAGCGGCAGAATGAGGATCTGTTCGGCAAAGTGGTCTGTGTGGAGGGGGTCACCACCGGGGACAAAAAGAAGACCACGTGGTACCCTGCCCTGGTGAGCTCATGGTGTCCCTTCCTCCTCTGCTCTCTGCTCCATCACTGTGATGCTGGTCCTCCACTACACTCACAGCATTGTGCCGTTTCATCTGAACGCCTGCTTATGTAACCGCAGCAGGATTATCTTATTGGGCAACATGAAATGTTGGAAAATGTTCATGTTGCTGCAGTTAAAGAGCTGATTTCTTTAAATAAGACTAACTTCTTCCAGTTGTAGCCTTCCGTCTTTAGTTTCAGAAAGCAAAACTCTTATTTTGAAGGAAACATATCTGGCTTGTTCTCCCTGCCCTTTGCAACAATGCAGCACAAACACTTGTTTGATGTTTTCAGTCTTTTCCAATCCATTTGTTTCCACCCACCCTGAACTCTCAGCCACCGTTAGCGCACTATGAAATGGTGACAGGCGCTGTTTGTTTATGTAAGTGTTACAGGCAGAACTGGGAGAATGGGAGAGGGTGTGGAAAGCTGTCCCTTTAACTGTGTAGTCAGCAGAGCCCCGCCTCCAGGGTTTGTTGTTCTTGGCTTGCTGTTGTCTGAGC
This sequence comes from Serranus cabrilla, assembly GCA_903364295.1. Lineage (NCBI taxonomy): Eukaryota > Metazoa > Chordata > Actinopteri > Perciformes > Serranidae > Serranus > Serranus cabrilla. Next base: position 557,891 of record CAFUXE010000080.1, read on the forward strand.
TCCGTGCTGCCTCCCTGTGACGGTGCAGAGAAGTGCAGCACACAGCTGCTTATCATTGTTTACACTGGGACTGTACGGCAGAGGGGTGGAGCAGTACACTGGTAGATGTCTCGCGCAACAGATGAGACATGGATGTTACGAACAGTGTGCCTGCTAAAATAAAAGTCAAAAGAAACAGGCCCCCATGTTTGAGCTTTCATTTTGCAGCGCAGCATATGTGTCACAGAGGGGAAATGGTATCACAGAGCACAAGTGAGTCATAGCGTTCAAGTAAAAGCATCCACCCTGCAGGCGCGTGTGTGTGTGTGTGTGTGCTGTACATACAGATAGAGCAGGCAGGCAGAGTCCTGGTGGAAATCAGATTTCCATAATGGCAGTGCTGCCTCCTGTGGGTTAGACTCTGGCACTGGAACAACTCCCACTGTTGTGCTCCTCAACTCCAGCAAACATCAGCAGCACATGCTGCGAGTGGGCGAGCACCCCTTACACATCGCTCCTCATCCCACTCGCTTGTTTGTCTTTGTTTCGTAGACAGCATATTTTGTAATCCATCAGAGTGGCCTTTTGCTGAAACTACTTTAGTCATTGACTCATACTCTGACACCCCCCCTCCCTTTCCTCCACTGTACTGTCTCACACACACACACACACACACACACACAGTACCACCTCATCTGACCTCCTGACTGTCTCTTGTTTCTGTGCAACAAGGTCATCTCCCCAGACTGCCACGAAGACGTGACTATGAAGAAGGACAACATCTTCGTCCGCTCATTCAAGGATGGAAAATTGTGAGTCATCACAAACCTGCTGAAAGCCACATTTGCACCACATGTGAAGTGGAGCTTTAGCAATCATATGTAGTGCATGCTCTGACCTCTTCATTATCAATGAAAATAAATAATTTAGCCTTAAAATGACCATTTGTTTATAAATTACTCGCCCTGTGTTATCTTGAATTATTGAAACAATGTCGTTTTCCTCAAGGTGTATGGAAAATAAGAAAGCAGAATAAATCTTTGATTAATTAAAGTAAATGAAGGCCACATTTAAAAACAGCTCAAATATTTCTGTACATGCTGAAGTGTCAGAAATAGTCAGGTTTTAGTGAAAATCCATGAGTTTGGGAAATACTCAGCATTCCAATGGATAATTATGCCTTTGATTATATAACCCTGATTCCAAAAAACAGATAGATATCTAATGCTCTGGCTCAAGCTTTTTGTCAATATATACACTGATTCTGATTTTTATGCATGCTGTTTTAATTCCCGTTTTACACACAACATTCCAACTGTTTTTTAATTGAGGTTGAACTGCACATGTTTTTTGAGTTTGTAAAAGGATGTTTTGATTTAGCTGATGTTAAACAGTCATTATTCATTTGAATCTTTTCCTCCGTTTTTTGGATTCTCTGTTTGCTGTAGATGCATGCAAGGATTTCGTTTCAAGGTTACACAGGGCGACCAGCTAATACACAAATGTTCATTTTAAGGGCGGAGTATGACTTTAATACTCTAATCTTTTGCACCAGTTATGAAATCAATAAAAAAGTTCCGGGGTATTCACCTTACTTTATAACAAGCAATCTTCCAAGTAGCTGTTGATTAGTTTTCTGTACCTAGTGCTGGTGTAAAACATCCCCATGACTTCAAATCTGTGTTTAAACGTGATAAATGTGCAGTGAACCTTTGCAAAAAGAAGCACATGCTCTGCTTTGTGTGCTGACAAAAGAAATGTTCAAGTGCACTCTGTGGTAGGAAATGACAGCACCATGTTCGCCTTTTCTATAATTATCGTAATGCGCTTTGAACTCTCCACTCATGAGAAATCTCTGTATTGTTATTATTTGAGGGAGCTCTGTTAGATGACGCTCTTGGCTTATTAATTGTGCGTGTTTCAATGACATGAGTGTTGCAGCTTTAGAAGAACATCAGCTTAGATTTAGCAGAAAAGTTATGATACCGTGTGCCTTTTCCTGCTTGTGTTATTTTATTTGTCCTGAGGCTGTAAGTTACTGGTGAGCTAAGGTAGTGTAGCTCCCCTGCAGCCTGCCCTCGGCGTGGAACCGCACAGCCAGATTGTTTTGTCTGTGGCAGAGAGAGGAATAAGTCCTGTCAGGATCCTGCACTCAGCTGGTGGTTTGCAGTTTCTCTGTCTGTGGGTAGAAGCATAACCCACACTAGACATAAATTAATCTGCTGCTCCAGTCTTACTTTTTCTGTCTGTTTGAATTCCATTGATGACAGAAAAGCCTTGAGTCTGCATTCCTAAAGAGATGCCCTGCGTAACTCATCAGCACGACCCCTAATCTGCAGCTGGAGACGCATTACAGCAGAAGGAGTGCTCTTATCGCGTGTATTTTGGCTAATAGTTGGGTGAAGGGTAGAGCTGATGAGAGAGATAAGATAAGAGGTGATAAATCAGAGAAGAACTGGAAGTGGTACACCTGTGAAGTATTTCCTCTCTGAACATGGCTCCCTCAGACGGCTTTTGTTGCAAATTAAATCGCGCCTAACAGTTTTCCTTCTCTGCTCTGTAGCAATTTGATTTCAGTCAGTGAAATCAGCACAGTGTATCCACGGGCAGACGCAACAAATAATAATAATGTAAGAAGTCGGAAAATCAATATAGTTGTTAATGAGATTTTCAGGTTTGTTTCCCTGAAATTCTTTTGCTTTTTATGTGGATGGAATAACAAAGATGAGAAGTGCATATCATTACTGTTCATCGCGTGTGATGTGGTGCATCACTCTGATCATTTCTTTATGTTACAGCTTGATTTATCACAGGTTTTATAGAGAGAAGTTAAAACAGTTAGAACAACAGCTGATCACAGATGACATTTAAAAATCATACAGTTTTAGACTCTATTTTCAGTAATGGTACTGCAGCATTTCTTTCAGCCCTTTTTGTCCATACACTATTTTCCATTCTTTTATAACAAACACCCTCCACTTGTTGTTTGTTATTGTTCATTTTATCATTTATGTCAGCCTCTTTTCCTCCATTATAACCCAGTTATTCTAACTGGCTGCTTCCTGTGCGATTTGTTTTTTTGAAGAGGGGTCACATCCATAAGCCGGGCGACCTTTCTTTGCTCAGCTCCGGGGTCAGCGTGTTCACTTTTACTCTAGAGACTCTGGTATTGTTAGTGATAACCATTCAGCACGCCTTTCAAAAACAATGGCTCTGGAAAACATTTTTTTAGGGTAAGCAAGGTCACATCCAGAGGGGAGACGGGAGTTGTTGTTTTTTTTTTCAGGAAGTGGTTAGTCTTATTTAGTCAGATCTGGTTACCATAGTGACAACGGAAACCGAAGCTGTTTCAATCTATTCTCGTTTGCCCAGCGTGTAAAGTTGTCTGCGCTATCGGGGTACACAGAAGAACACAGTTTGAGTCGTGTTAAGAAGAAGCTGGACTAGAGGTGTAAATGGTAAATAATGTAAACTGTAACGTATGTGCAGTGTATGTGGAGCAGGAGGCAGGAAGCTAAGCAATATACTGCTGTGGACTGGGGCTGCAGCAAAAACATAATAAAAAAGTAAACAGATATCAGTCTAAGTATACGCTATATTTTGAATATTTTCACATATTTGCACTGCATTTAGACAGCCCTGGTTAAGTTTATGTGGGGAACTGAGGCTGTAAACTAGGATCACTTCAAGAACACCAGACTTCATTGACAAAAACTGCCATTTTACCTGGCAGAACACAGGAGTTGCCCCTAGCAGTTCATCTGTTTGTGTCATTATGTCACATTGATGTCCAAAGGCGAGTTAAAGCAGTGAAAATATTCTGAATATAGAGCACACCTAAACTGGCTGTAGAGATGGCAATAACGACCAATCGACTTCTTTGGCGTAGAATAAAATCCCTAAACACAATTTACAACCACAATATTTTAAATGTTTAACACCATTCATGGTTCCCAGAGAAGGAATCTTATGGACTTTGGACATTCGCTAGTTGGCAAATTTAGCATGCTAACACACTAAACTAAAATGGTGAACATGGCAAACATTATACCTGCTCAACATCAGCATGTCGTCACTGTGAGCGTGTTAGCTCAATGTCCCAGCCTGACAGAGCTGCTAACATGGCTGTGGACTTTTAGTCGTGTTTATCTTTTTGCTAATCTTTGCACATTAGTATCCAGATGTACGTGGGTGAACCACTTTAATAACACATCCAAGGTCTGTAGTCTATGAGCTCTTTTAGCTGAAATACAATTTTCATTCCCTCCATAACAAATCTAGTCATTGAATTAAAGCAGCTGCCTACAGATAGCACAGCAAATCGTCTCTGGCACACTCGCCAAGCATCTGACTGCTTTCAGCTTACAAGCTCCATTGATCCATCTATCTATCTGCCAGATCACCAACACTTTGCCCAGCTGCTGCAGGGATGTTGTAAGAAAGCACGCGGTGAATGCAGTCATGTCTGCTCAGGTTCTGAGGTCGATACTGTTGCTGTGAGATTAAAACTCCACCTGATAGTGTTTTAATCAACACGGGTCGTTTTTATAGTCCTGCGTTTATCTGCTTGTATTTTTGGTTGGTTTACTTAGAGTCTCATCTTTGAGCTGAACCTTGATGTAGTGACACTCAGTGCTGTACGTCACTCCTGTGCACATAGTAATCAGAGTTGCTGTGTTTTGCAGTAACACGGTGCTGCGGAAGGACGTCCGCGAGATGAACGCAGACTGTCCTCCAAAAGCCGACGCTGGACTCAAACCAGGTGAGTTTGAACTTCAAGAGTCACAGCTCTGGTGCACAGCTCGCACCCAGTCCTCCACATCTGTGTGCTGGCTGGCAGAAAACGCTCACAGAGCGAGCTGCAGAGAGAAAGACGGAGGAAAAGAGAAGTTTTGTTTTTGTTCTGTGGAATGCCGCGGCTGAGAGCTCCTGTCACTGTCGAGTCTATTTTTATTTGAAGTCCTCACCAGGCTTTTTATATAGTGGCCCCGTTTTTCTGCTGCAGAGCTCGCACTCTTTCATAATTACAGTTAGGAAACAGCTTTGTGTTCTCCCAGTCTTGGTATTCACAGGTGGTTGACTCACAACTGTGATATTTTTCCGCATTACAAATGCGTAAAATGAAGCATCTGCCAAGGTGGTTAGATGCTACTTAAACCCACCTGTGACACTGTGGCTGAATGCCTCTGTTGCTCTGCGCTGCTGCAAATCCTCCTGGCGGATTTTCATGCTGCTTTTTCTCAAGTTTATGTCAGAATGCATTTTTATACTGTCCTAGTTTTGTATATGGGTTTACTATTTTAAGAAGGCAATATCATTTTTGAAAAAGTATATATTTTTTCTGTAAGCTAGTATTTTGCCGGAAGATGCTCTGGTCCATTCAGTGTAATTCACTGTTTGATTGCTTCAATACTGGGCTTACACATGTATATATGCAGACACAGCATCCTCAAATCCTACAGACATCCAGTGACAGATGTTTTGCTCCTGTCACAGTTTACTCACTGCAACATAGAAGTCTATGGAAAGAGCACAATTATGGCGAGAAGTAGCTCAAACTCAAACATGTCACACAGTTATAATGCCATAAATCATAACAATTGCCCACAAGTTTTACCAATATTTGATCGAATACTTCAATAATATTAAACTATTATAACTATTTATATTTGGGCAACCTCTCCTGTCTCTTTTGTGACATAACTGTTAGTCTCAGCTGAGTCGTTGATGGTTCCCAGTTGTGTCGAGGAGCGCAGAATGTATTGTTTTTTAAAGGATCTAGTTGGTGTAAACGGTTCATATTGGGAAAACACTAAATGTGACATAGAATAAAGCGATTTTGGGAGAAATATAGCATGAATTTGTTTTTTCCTGATGAAAGTGTATGTCACAAATGAAATGTTCAAAGACCATCAGAAATGTGAAAATCCAACAATGATTTTAGTTTTTGCATTTTCTGGCTATGATAAATAGTAAATAGTTTCTTTGCCTTTTAAAGTAGGATCGTCTTAAATTTAGAGAACTGGCCTTGTTTTCTGTTCAAAGATAATATTCTTTTCACTGTAGAGAAATCTGATTGAAACTTCTTTTCATGTCTTATCTCTGTTTATTTAAAAATGGCTCCGTCCCTGCAGAAAGATTGAGCTTGAGTTGTGCAAACAGCAGCGAACGATAAGCGTTGTTTATTGGGCGTTAATATGTAATTGAACTGTGCGTGTTTGACAGCACTGGACGCAGCGCTGGAGTTCCTGCAGCAGTTCGTCGTGCCCAGCACCTGGAAGACAGAAGTGAAAGAGGAAAGTTCCAGCAGCGAGGATGAGGATGAAGAGGAGGAGGAAGGGCAAGAGGAAGACGCCAGCGGGGAGGAGGAGGTAGAGGCACAACCCTGCACATGCTTTTATTACCACAACAAGCTGCCCAGGTGGAAAAATGACCCTCAAACATTCTTGTTTCCTGTCTGCAGGAGGAAGTGGAGCCGTTCCCAGAGGAGAGGGAGAACTTTCTGCAGCAGCTCTACAAGTTCATGGAAGACAGAGGTGAGACCAGAGTGCCGACACAGCGGATGTTTACAGGGTTTCTTCAAAACAAAGACAATATTTGTATTTTAAGGTTCAAGGTGCAGCTTTAAATGAAGTCGAACATATTCAGCACAGTTTTACATCAAGGGAGACTTCAGTTCAGCAAACAAAAAAGTGAGATAAATAACACATTTTTATAATTTTATAACTTTTTTGTATGCCATCTCCCCCCAAGCCTAGTTTCTTACCTTTTCTCATTAGCTCTCCCGTCTGTTACCCTCTGCAAACACAAAGCACAAGTGTCTCATTTTCACCTGTTGTATTTGAATATTTCTGCATACTGGGGACTGTCAGCAGTCGGGAAATTGCATAAATTAGGTATAAATGGAAAGTTGAGACTCTTGTGGATTCAGTAAGCCTTATTTTATTTATGTGTGATGTTAATCCCTTAGTAGAATGTCATTGAAGTGATCTCATTTCTTCAAACTCGACCTCCGTGTATAAAATGTCCTGTTGTGACCTCTAGGATTATCACAGCCCTGTCAAACTTTGAAACAACAAACTAGAGGGCAAGAGCATTCAAAGGATGTATCGTTTTTCTAGGTGTATTGACAAAAAGGGGGATTATTAGTAGATTAAAGAAAAGAAGTGCTCGCTATCCAATCAGTGACAAATGTTTTTTACGCTGTTCCAAAGGTCTGGGTGTCCTGATCGATTTAGGGTGGCTTTTTGACCGTGTTTATCAGTTCTCAAATGGTAAAAAATTGTAGAATTTTGCACCAAATTAATTCAACAAATCAACCTAAAAATGGTTGCAACAACTAATTGGAGTTGGAATGAGTAATATAGCATGATAATGGCATTCATATACTTCCATCAAGTTCTAAAGTCTTTCAAAATCTTAAAACACAATGTTTATTGCAGATTTATGACTAGAAAAACTTGACACACTGTGCTGGACTGTACCTCAAATTAATATTCAGGTTCCCAGGTTTCAGGTGATGTACACCACTCTTGTGTGGCATCTGCTATTGACCTGCTATCTCCCCCTAATCATCCCCTGTTGACCTGTTAAAAAGGCAAAAATGGCGGCGATATTAATAATATGTTTTCAGCAACTTTCTACCTGAAACTGTGTCTTTGTGTCTACCATCTCAACCCATGACGTGTTTCTCCTCCTCAGGAACTCCCATCAACAAGCGGCCTGTTCTGGGCTACAGGAACCTGAACCTGTTCAAGCTCTACAGGCTTGTGCACAAACTGGGAGGCTTTGACAACGTGAGTGCCACTCTGACAGCGCAGTGTAGCGCGACTCCGGTCACACTTGTCTTGCTTGATGTTGACTGACTCGGTATCTGTTTCCTTTTTGTTGTACACGTTGGAGCAGATTGAAAGCGGCTCGGTGTGGAAGTCAGTCTATCAGGATCTGGGGATCCCTGTGCTCAACTCAGCCGCTGGCTACAATGTCAAATGTGCTTACCGCAAGTACGTACAGGCGCTGCCTCCACAGCTCCTCCATGCTTTCAACTCTGCACTTGTTTCTGTGTTTTTCACCAAGACTGACATGTTGTTTTTACTTGTTAATGTCCATCTGGATGATTTTACTGCCTTAAATTCCAAGAGAATAAATTAAGTCTTTTAAGATTAGCAGTGTTGGAATATGTAGATCTTTATCAGGCGCAATAAAATCAGACTTTTCTCAAATCTGTTGTTTCATCACTCAGGTACTTGTATGGATTTGAGGAATACTGCACCTCCACGGCCATCACCTTCAGGATGGACCTCCCTTTGAAGCAGCCGCCCAAAGGGGAGGTGAAGTCTGAGGAGGTGGCAGCAGTGACACCTGCCACCTCCTCCAGCTCAGAGGAGCAGAAAGCCAAGGTGGACGGAGAGCCTTGTAGCACACAGTCTGCAGTCTGCAAGGTGCATTTTCCTCAATACCACTTCAAATTTGTGCCCTTTTTTAATGCTTGCTGTAGATTTCTCCAGGCCTCGTTATAATAAAAACCATCCCTCTCTCACAGGATGAAAAGCCGGATTTGACCCGAAACAAAACGGAGCCGGAACCCTCAAAGCCGGAGGGAAAGGACAACGGGAACGACGAGGACGAGGACGAGGAAGACGGCCCCCTCAAGGGAGACGCAGACGAGGGCTCGTCGACGGCTCGCCTCGGAGCGGAGAGCGTGAAGGAGGAGCGCGACGAGGAGCAGGAGAGCAAAGACAACTCTGGGTAGGTGGTCTGAAAGGATGGCCCCTCCACCAGGGCGGTAAAAAATATCCTCATGGCACAAACACAAGCTCCGTGCAGAGCTCCTGCATGGCGAAACTGTGTTCATATTCAATCTGACCTTTGAATAGCTGAAAGTTTGGGCAGACAAAAAAAAGGACCTGAGGCATTCACTCTCCTTGGTGGCAGTAAAAATCTAAAAGACCATTAGCAGATGAGGAGCAGCGACCCTTCTGACCTTAATGACACTAATACCCAGTATACCCACAATCCACCTCTACCTGCTAACCAGAGAGGAAAGCTCTCCTCTCTCTCTATCTCTCTCTCTCTC
>CAFUXE010000080.1:570939-583571 GCA_903364295.1 Serranus cabrilla
AGGGATCACCGCTACATGGGTATCCCCTCAGCAGTAACATTTACATCCCTTCCTCACAATTCTGCTTCACCTGATCCAGTCCCATGGTCAGTACTCTGATTATGGGGGCCATCTAGTGGCAGAAACAGAATTGGGTTGATGTGGAGCATTGCTCAGCTTCCCTCACTCAGTTTTGACTGAATCCCCTGTCTGTCTGTCCCCCAGCTGTCTGTCCTCTCAACTAAATCTGCAGACAGGCTGAATTTGACTCTGGAAATAGCCAATCAGTGGCTTTTGCTTACAATTTATTTAGATCCTACAAGATGTAATGTGAGCTACCCTTTGGATCTCTGAAAGGCCAAGCAAAGTGCTGCTACACTCACCTCTACCTCTCAACCCTCTCCCCCCTCCCCAGCGGGTCAGGGTTAAGTAACGCAGTGTTAAGTAGAGTGTTAGGGTACCATGACACAGAGGTTTAACTAGAGCACTTAGCATTTTCATCGTCTCAATGTTGTTGTGTGGTCCTCTAGCACTCTATAAAAGACAGTGGGGTGTTCTCTGCATTGTGTCTTGTCGTGTGCGATGTCGTTTTCATTTTCCTCAACCCAAGTAGCACCCTTGGTACTGTTGGAACTTTGTTGAATATGATTTGTGTGGTGGTCGGTGTTAATATTGTTTCTTTTCTTCATCGTAAAAGGTTTGTCTTTTTTCCACATAACACCATGGGATTTCCTCCTTTTTGCTGTTGTGTCACAGCAACATGTTGGGGTCAGACAGTAGAGGTGTCTGTGTGGTGGGTGGTGTGAGAGGATGTTTCTTCGCTCCTCTCGAAGATCTGAATGATGAAACCGTCTTTTTGTACTTGATTTTTATTTTGTTTTAGATATGATGAATGGATCAAAGCAGACAAGATTGTGCGGCCCGCCAATAAGAATGTGCCGAAAATAAAGCACCGCAAAAAGATAAAGGTAACCAGTCTGCAGAGTCGTAACTTTTCCACCTGGTTTGATGTCAAGACGTGAGTCACTGACTGTGTTTAAATCCTGACAGAACAAAGCGGAGAGGGAGCGAGACAGGCTGGAGAGGCTCAATGACAGAGAAGTCCTCGGCCCCAACGCTAACCGCCTCCCGCGCTCCAAATGCGGCCTGAGTCAGGATGTCTTTTCCAAGATGGACGAGGGTGAGGACAAAGGGACTCAGCAGTCTCCAGTCAAGTCTATAGAAATTACATCTATCCTCAATGGCCTGCAAGGTAGCAACACTCATTAGGCTGTAGTCCTCATGCACACTTACAGCAGCTTAGGACTGTGTCACTGTGAAGTGGTTTATTTACGCCTGTTGATATCCCGCTGCTGAAACTAACACAAGCTCTCTCTCGTTTGCCGCAGCCTCGGAGATGTCAACGGACGAAAGCGAGCGTGAGGATGAGGAGGGAGAGCAAAACGAGGAGGATCGCCCAGGTTGCAGAGGCAGCCCCAGAAAAGCCGCACCAGAGCCTGCGCAAGCATCAGAGTGCTGGGAGGGCGGCCCCCCTCCTGAAGCGTCCAAACCTTCTCCAGTCTCAGGGAAGAACCAGGATGTAGTCGGTGCCGAGGGTGCAGACGCTGGGAAGCGCAGAAGCCAACCAGAGGTGGAGGGTGAGGCGAGCAGCAGGAAGAGGAAATCTGACGCTGCGGCAGAGAGGACCCCAAAAGGCCAATCCAAAGCCAAGACCCGGAGCACCAGGAGTGCTGATTGGCTGCCTGTCGGCTCGCCCAGGAAACTGGAGGAGAGAGCAGCGGGTCCTGGAGAGGAGAGGGGAGCCTCGTCCAGCAGCAGTTCAGATGATGAGGGTGCAGCGCTGGCAGAGGCCCAGGTGGAGGAAAGTGAGCGAAGCCGGCCAAAAACCAAAGGTTCCCCTTCCAAGAAGTATAACGGAATGAAGGAGAAGACCAAAGGTGGCAGGCAAGCTTTCTGGGAGATTCCTGAAAAGAGGGCCAAAATGTCTGGGAATTCAGAGGAGAGACCAGCTGTCCGCTCCAAAGGCCAAAAGGACGTTTGGTCCAGCATCCAGGCTCAGTGGCCCAAGAAGACTCTCAAAGAGTTGTTCTCTGATTCGGACACAGAGGCCGCCAATTCTCCTCCACCGCCTGTACCACCATGTCTGGAGGAGCCGAGCGTGGAGCAGGATGCCGGCCCCGAGGACGAGGCCTCGGAGGAGCAGATGGAGAATGACAAACTGCAGGAGTTCCCGAGCAGCGGCAGTAACTCTGTGCTCAACACGCCACCGACAACGCCCGAGTCGCCCTCAGGGGGAGGAGGAGGCAGCACCGTGGAAGACTCTGGGCCAGCGCCGCCTTCCTCCCCGCCACCGTCCATACCCGCCGCCTTGCCTTCAGAGCCGGTTTCTGACGCTCTTCCCCCAGGACCCACACCAGAGGAAGTGGCAGGAGGGCGCAGTGAGACAGACAGCAGCACGGTGGAGGTGGAGAGTCTGGGTGGGGAGCTGCAGGACCTCCCTCAGGACGAGGGGGCAGGTTCCCCCTCAAAGGTGTTTGACGTCAGCCTCTCCTGCAACAGCAGCAGCAGCTGCAGCCTCGAGCTGAGCAGCAGCAGCCAACAGGAGGGTGAGCAGAAGTCCAAAGGTACAAATAATTGCCAATCTACTCAGCTTCTGTTTTTTTCCCAAGATGGAATACTAAAGAAATATAGCTGACAACTCATTTCACAGTCTGCCTGTTCCCTCACCGTCTTCTTGCATTTTCTTTGTAGCGTCTGTGAGTCAAAAGCGGCAGAAAGAATCACAGACAGGTGGAGCCTCAAAGAAACACAAGCCAAACCGCAAGAGCCTAGTGGTGCCTCCCAAAAAGAATAGGAAAACAGGTAAGGAGAGCTGAAGCTGGGAGTGCAGACACTCTGCTCACCTTTACATTTCAAATGGCAGCAGGACTTTTATCAGACATAAAACTCCTATTTTCTTATTTGCTAGTTTCCTGAGATTAAATTAGAGACTCCAGATGGGAAAGGAAATTACATTTGACTTGATCGTTGTCTATTTCTTTTTTTCTTACCTCTGCTGTCTTCTCTCCTCCAGCCAACAGCAGTGACAGTGAAGACCAGTCCGTTGTTGAGGGCACTGCCAAATCAACTGCCTCTAAGAACAACGCAGCAGACGTGAAGGCTGCCACTTCGCCCAAGTGTCACGGACGATCTCCCCCTTCGAGCCATAAGTACCACAAGCAGGGTGACGCCGACCACACCCAGCACCGAGACAACCACGGGAGATCACCACGCGTGTACAAGTGGAGCTTCCAGATGTGTAAGTTTGTTATGGCTGAGGGTGTTACGTTATGAACATCAACATATTTTTTGTGTATTCAAAGTTGCAACTTTGGGGGGAGTTGAACATTTTTAATTGAGACATGTAGAATAAATTGATTATGATGAAATATCACTATATTAGATATTGTTATTTTTTCTGATAGAAGCGTCACAAATGATTCATTCAAGGACAGTAGGAAATTCCAAAATTTTACAATTATTTCTGCTTTTATAGTTTGTTTATAATAAATGGTGCCATTTATTTTAAAATTTAGTTTTCTAAATTAGTTTATTTTATGTTTATTTTTATGCACCATTAACCCCTAAATTGCATTATTTACGCCTCACTCAGCTGACCTGGAAAAGATGAGCAGCCTGGAGAGGATTTCGTTTCTTCAGGAGAAGCTGCAGGACATCAGGAACCACTACCTCTCCCTCAAGTCTGAGGTGGCGTCTATCGACAGGCGGCGAAAACGCATGAAGAAGAAGGAACGGGAAAGTGAGTCAGCTGTTTGTGATCTCAAAATCGCTAATCTGGTTACACCATCGAACCATACTACGTTCCACAGAGATTTGTTTTGCCAGGATAATTTCCCAAGTGTTGGTTCTTATTATACTATTTTTGTCCATGTTAAGAAATTTCAACTCTTATGAAAGAAAACATGAATACTTTTAGTCCAGATAAGAACATGGAGTAGTGGAGCCCTTAAGCCTCTTGTGGTTGAAATTGGTATTGCAACAAACACTAAAATGATTCTGACAGCTTATTTTTTCACTTAGAAAAACTGTAAAGATATACCATGTGGTGGTATCTGCTTTCTCCTTGTATTTCCTTCCTTTTTTCTTTTAATTGTTCTGTGTTCAGGTTGTTTCTGGGCGTCATCCTTTGGGGATGAAGCTATGGAAATAGAAATAGTGGACAGTGCCAAAAACTAGTGAGGCAAAAAGCCAACTTTGCAATATCTGTTCCAAAATGAGAGTGAATCTGCTCTCACTTTCATTAACTAGAAAAGGAGAAGCCAAGTTTGAATGCTGTGTTTACAAACAATAAGTGACAATTATTGCTTAGTATGCCTTTTAAAAAAATTAGGAAAAAAATGATTTTTTCACCTGTTTTCAAGTCATTAACACAGAGGATCACACTCCAATCCATTTTTTATCCCACTTTGCTCTCACAGCCTCCGTATACATGCCTCTTCACTGACCGTAACCAAGTGGTTTTTCTGCTCTGCAGGCACAGTGGCTGCTTCCTCTTCATCCTCCTCCTCCTCCTCCTCCCCGTCCTCCAGCTCACTGACTGCGGCTGTCATGCTGACACTGGCTGACCCCCCGGTGTCATCCTCCTCCTCCTCTTCTCAGAACTCTGGGGTATCAGTGGAGTGCAGGTGACAGGACGAACCAGCGAAAAAGCCACCGCACTAAGCACTTAACCAGCACCCCGGGGTCGCCGCCCCCATTCCCTTCCAACAGGACGGACAAGTCAACCTACATACTGTAACTACTGGGGCACAAAAACCAGACCAGAGACAAACTAAAAAAAAACAAACAAGAAACAAGCACTATTTTCTATTGACAACTGTTTCCTTGGCAAGCTAACGGCACTTAAGTGCACTTTTATGAAGATTGTGTAGGGGGATAAAAATTGTCCAAACAAATATACAAAATTGTCTTTTGCGCTCTCCTTAAATTGAACATTTATAAGAATTGTTTTTGCAAGCAATAATTGTTTCCATTTGATAAAGTTGTATTGGTAAGGGATGATTTCCAGTGAAGACCCCTCTGTGCTCAGTCCTCACAGCTCAACGCGGTACAGCCTGAGCTCGCCGCCGCGTTATTGTGGGTAATTCAGAGGAACACTGCCACATTGGCATTAAGAGCGAATGACATGTAACTTTGCCACGTTTCTCTGTCCACCCTCATTAAAAGAAAGGCCTTCATGTGGTTGAACCTCAAGTGGTTGACGATGCTCTTCTCACATACAGGCGTGCGGTCCTGTATGTGTTGGAATGAGCCGTGTAGGTGATGATGGATAGGGTTTCAGACCATCACAGGTCCACTGACGGCCTCAGTGGATGAATATGGAATGATACTGTAGTGCCTTTTTGTTCTTTTCCATGGGGCACTTTGAGAAAGGACAGCACCTTTTCCCCCTGATCCTCTGCTCAAATCAGAGGATCAAGCTGGAATATTGTGTCCCTTACAAACGACTGAAGAATGCTGTATGAGTGAGCAGGCAGTGACAGATTATGATGGTTTTTATCAGCGTGTGGTAATATTTTAAAAAGTGCAAAAAGCAGAACTCCTATACTGGATCACCTGTAATCTACTACTGAATACTCATCCAGCTTGGGTGTGACTGTTACGTTTGGCAGTATAAAATGTGCAATGATGGAGGTGCTGAATCCAGTGGTCACATTACTCCAGTTCATCAGCCTTTTTAAAAAAAACAAACATCTGCTTTATTTGATTATGTTTTCATCACCTGTTTTGCAGCTGTATCAATAACGTGAAGGCAGCCATAGGAGGTATTTACAGCAACACAGAAATTAAGCCCTCATTTTGTTGTGTTTTAAACAAACATGAAGTTATTTAATTAAGTTTTCGCTTCATTAAATACAAACTCTTTTGCATCTTTCTCATTTTACTCATGATCAGAAATGACACGCCAGATTCCTCTCATACTCATCCCTACCAAAAATGTTCTGTTTCCTGTACTACGACCAGATTAAAGGTAAAGATATTGTAAATGTGCATTTATATCATAAAGTGACGTATGTGTATACATTTCTGAAGACATCTCCAGTGTTTCCTTTGTATAGACCCCCTACTGTATGATAACCTGAAGTTACATTTTGTTTGGCACTTGTATGTAATTGTATGCTTTTGTTATACATTTGTATATTGAGAAGTGTTTTGAGTCAAGCTATTTAATATCTTGCACTGTTAATAACATGTACCTTTCTGTACAGACAGTTTTACGGTTTTAACTGTAGTTTGAGTGTAAATACTGAGGGTTACAGCATGTTTGTTCTCCCTTTTGTCCTCATTCTTGTTCTCTTCTAGGAACGGATTATTTCAGTTTAATTATTGTTTTGTTTCGCCTATTTTCATCAGTTCCAATGCTTATTTTTTTTTTCTTTCTTGCTTCTTTTTTTAATTTTATGTTTTGCTTTAGTTTGCATTGTTTTGTTTTTCTATAGCTTGTGCTTGTAAGAGAAGAATGGTGGTTTTGGATGAGGTTGAACTATTTTCCAACCTGTACATGGCCTGAAGCTACAGCTGTATGAACCTGTATATGGAAAATAGTCTGGATCATAGATTAAGAGAAAGTAATGGAGCTTATTGAAAAATGCTCAATAGTATTTATTAGGCTCATCTGACGATGGTCATTGTGTAATTTATTGTAAAAATGTAAGCAAAGCAGAAGCCTCTGTTTGAAATAAATGCCATAGTTTGTGAAGTATTTAGTGTGTCGCTTGTCATCAGTGCTAGAAAATAACTTTTACTCAAGTATTGTATACTAGTTAAGTACAATAACAACAGTAACATGAAAAACAGTTATTTTGCAAATGGTTTCTAAATACAAAACACATGAAAAACGTATTAAATATAATTAATTGTTAAAGATTACCCCAACAGTACAATACAAAATAATGTAGCATAAGGATGCTGCTTGCACATAAATGTTCCATGCATTAACTTTTGCTTTTAATACTTAAACCCGTACTTAACTTGTAACAGGGCATTTATTATATAAAAAGCATACATAATATCATAAGAGGTACAGTTTTAATAAAATAATCTTTTATTTGAGTCCAAAAAGTAATGTAATCTATACAATGGCAAAATAAATATTTGAAAGATTCTTATTTACATAGCAAAAGTTACATTAAATAACAAAAAAATGTGTTTAAATATTTAAGAATCTACGGATGGGCCTGAAAGGAACATTTGCAAATAAATGCGTCATGACGTACGTAACGTCACTTCCTCTCCGCAGTCCGCACTTCCTTAGCAGCGTGCTAGCTGCTAGCCAGTTAGTTTGCTGCGCACCGTGTCTATGAATAGTTTCAGAAATGATGATCGGCCGGACAAGCGTGATAGCTGCCGGGGTGTGTGGAGCTCTTTTCGTCGCATACTGTATTTATTTTGACAGAAAGCGACGGAGTGACCCTCGCTTCAAGGAAAAGTTACGTGAACGTAAGTGTTGGAGCTAAATGGAAGTTAACTCTCAACAGTCAGCACCTAGCACGTTAGCTTACATGTGGTAAAGGCGCAAGGACACTTAATTAAAAAAAAAAAAGTTTCCATATGGATAGCAATCTGTTCTATTTTATGCATTCACTCACAGCATAAAGAATAATTACATACTTTTCAACAATCTCTTCACAGTTAGCTCGTGCACGCAACAGAGCGCAGCTAACTGCTTCACATTTTGACCACGTGTTTGTCGTCATGTAACTTTACAGCAGACTGAACATCACTGCACAGTCTAAAGCCACTTTTGTCTCGCAGGTAGAAGAAATAAAAACGTTTCTAGTGCCAAGGCTGGACTAGCGAGGGTAAGACATTTAAGATTTTCTTTGTTTTAGTTGTCTAAATGTCCATTTCTGACATGCTGTCTGTTGACTTTGAAGCTCCCTGACTTGAAGGACGCGGAAGCTGTTCAGAAATTCTTTCTGGAGGAAATCCAACTGGGAGAGGAGCTCCTGTCACAAGGTTAGCCAACTGCTTGTTTCCAGTATATTCATACATAAAACATGTCAGCTTATGTGCATGATACACACGTACAAGACACATCAAAGAGCACTGATCCCTAACGAATGTAAATCATTCAGGGACACAACCTGTCTCCTGCTGCACTTCATGTCTCTACGAACTTTAGCACTTCCACTAAAATATTTATTTCTACAAAGTTTAAAAGGCAAGTCAATTGTTTAACTTCAGCGACATTTAACTTCCTATCATTTGCTGACCCGATTTTTCATTTCTTTATCTTCTCTAACCCTTACCCAGGTGACTTTGAGAAAGGTGTGGACCACCTGACCAATGCGATCGCAGTATGTGGTCAACCTCAACAGTTGCTTCAGGTGCTCCAGCAGACACTACCACCACCAGTCTTTCAAATGCTGCTCACCAAGCTGCCCACCATCAGCCAGGTGAGGATGTCCTGCATCACACATTAAAAATCCAGTGTGACTTCTTTCTATGGCGGCGCATCCTTAATAAACCCCCCAGTTGCTATGTGTGGTCTCTGGGACAAGAAAGGGTGCAAGATTAATCTTAGAATTTTCCAAAGCTGAGAGCCATGTGTCAGTAGCTCTTGGTTATTTCACCTCTAAGACAGAAATGCTCAAGTGTGATATTTTTGCATATTAATGATGGTCTGCTATCTTCAATCCTGTGCACTCTGATTTGAGAAAGAAAGTTGAACACAAGTTTAGCTGTCCTGTATTAAGTGCTATTCACTTTAAAGCATAACCTTTAAGATGTTATTTTCTGTTTTTCAGCGAATCATCAGCGCTCAGTCGTTATCAGAAGATGATGTCGAATGAATGTGTGAGAGATGGAGATCTGCTAGGTGAGGACTTTCTGCTTTCCCCATTCAGATTTCAGTGTGGGCTGTTTTTCTTAGTGTGAGAGCATCCTTAATAAACCCCCCAGTTGCTATGTGTGGTCTCTGGGACAAGAAAGGGTGCGAGATCAATCTTAGAATTTTCCAAAGCTGAGAGCCATGTGTCAGTAGCTCTTGGTTATTTCACCTCTAAGACAGAAATGCCAACTGTAAAAACAGCCATTTGGTCATTTTTTGTATTGTGAGAAGTTAAGCTGTTTTATATTGGCGCCTTTTCCATTTTTGGGATAACCCCTAAAACATGTAATTTCTTTGTTTTTCAGTTAATCATCAGCTCTCAGTCCCGACCAGAAGATGACATCGAGTGAATCCGTGTGAATGCGGGTGAGGTGGAAATCTACTACTAGCACCGGTGACTGATAAGACATTTATTTGTGCACTGTTTGGTACGTGGGACTGCAGCCGTGAGCCTGATTATGACAGAGTTTAGCCTTTGGACATCAGGCGACAATGATGACCCCCCTCTGTGGTGGCACTCCATGCTTAAATAACTTCCTCAAGGTTACATTTCTGGGAAATGTTGGACACATTCCGTCTTTCTAATCTTGTTCCCACCAGAACTCGTTTTTTCTTGCCTTCTGTTTATTCTATTCATTTCTCTCGGAAGCAATTGTGTTATATTGCGTGGCTTTGTTGATCATCATGCACTAATAAAAAGAAAACAAGGATATGTAAATGATTTGTTACATATTGCTGCGTAGTACATGTGAAGTGTGTAAAAGTGCCTATACTAGAAGTACACTTGTTTGTCAATCTTTGTTTTCAAAATAGTTTTTGCAATGTCAGTTTAATGTTATTTTTATATTCCAGCCTTTGATATTTTGACACATTTTTGTGTGTAAAATCCTACAATAAACCATGAAAACACTATTTTGTGGGTTTCCGTTCACCAGCAGATGGCAGTAGCAATGCACAGGAAAACTTAATGCATTTACAGTCTGAAATGTGGCGTGTAGGTAGTCTTTATCTGCTCCAAGAGCTGGGAAGCGGAATACAAAGTGTTAGGTGCAGAAATCAAGGATAAATATTCTTTTATGCATTTATAAATCTGAAATAAGGATTTGTATCTTTAGATAGATAAAGAACATGAATGCAGCAAGATGAACTCTGTCTAGGATCCATACATCTAGACATATTGACTATAAATGCTAAAACAGCCTTGACCTTCAGCGTGTTAATGAGTCCTTGACACTGGTAAATAAACTACAGACACTGCCAGAACAGGGTTGAATTGCCATCTTGAGTGTACAGTGTTTTGTTTCCAGCCCGCATGGTGAACATACGAGCTTGTGTGGGTACACTGAGCCATGATGTCTTTATTGTGAATGGCTTTATTGTGTGTGCAGGAGAGCGAAAGTGGAGCAGCTCGTAGGGGAAGGGAGTAGGTTTGCTTGAAAGTGTGTCTCTTGGAAGACAAATAGAGCTGTAATTATTTTTATCCCTGTCTGCAGCTGTTTTTCTAAGGGGTTCTGGCCAGAGCAGCCCAGGCCTGGAGGTTGCCAGGAAACAAGAGCAGGGGAAAATAGTTTTTCTACATTAGGAATGAAAAATGAAAATTGAACGGTGGCCCAGAAATGTCGAGTAAAGACTAAATGGTAGACGGTGTTCCATTTTCCATGAACTCATGTGCTCGCTCTGCAGTCTTTTCTTCAAGCGCTCTTGCTATTTTGCCATTTGGTTGGAAAAGGAGAAGCTTGTCAAGAGGCCCGCAGAGTCGTCTGGCACCGAGTGCATGTGCAGAAGAAGTGACTCGTTGTTAATCTGTCCTTTGGGGGGGCAGAGGAGAAAAATAACAGACTGTATTGGAGGTCAAGCTGGAGCTGTGGTCTGCTGCTGGCACTGGGGGTAGGAACAGGTTCAGACCCCTGCACACATCCACCACTGGCCTGCTTCTTCTGCAAATAAACACTCAGCTGCTGGCCGCATGCTCCGTCCCCTGCAGAGTGGAAAGAGCTGAGGGGTCACTGAAGGATACCAGAGCAGTACAGCCTGCTCTGAAAGCATGCCATCATAGAGTTAACCAAGTGAAACAGGCCTTGACGTACAGCCATGACTGTTTGAAATCAGGATGACACAGCAAATCTTCTGTTTCTATCTAAAACAAAGCCTGTGTCCTCGGTGCTGAAAAAATAATCTCATCAGTGAGGTGTTCTTTTAATTTAATGTCATTATTTTAATTGCATTCCTGCTCTATTTATGTGTGCATGAATGGATTATGAGTCAGCTCTTCATATCTGATGAAGCAGACGGGAGGGGAGGGAGAAAAGGGGAAATTAAGAAACTCCCTCTCCTCGTGCAGTAGGGGGAACTGTTGCTCCAGGCTGTGTGTGCACGCTCGCACTGAAGGACAACTGAATGGAGAGAGCTGAGAGCAAAACAGTTCCAGTTGACAGCAATAACAATGGCTGTGCCTGCAGCACAGAGACCATGTGCTCGGGAGGGGTGATTTTTAACAGTTTGTAATCCTTTTTTCTAATGTGCTCGTGATGACAGATGCAGCCTGTTCCTTCATTACAGGCGCAGGAAATAACCTGTTATTGAAGGCAACATTAAAACCCCAGGATAAGGCACAGGGAGCAGACCAAAGCAGCCCGACTGCCATTGTGATTTGTTTGCACGGATGCCGATCGTATGTCAAATGTTGTATTGGGAATATTATAAGCACTTGAGCGCCACAACTCATTACTGGAAATCCTGTCAACAAATTATCCACAGCAGTAATTACCTTTGCTGTGTTATTCCAGTTTGAATGTCAAGACTTGATTATACCGAGTGCCATGCATACACAGATTGGGTATCTGGCCGGTGGAGATGTCTGGTTATGTAGGAGCAGCTGTGTTTGGGAGTTTAAAGCAGCCAGAAATAACTCTGTTGTATGCGGTTGCTATGGCAGCTTCACGTAGCCCTGCAAAGCAGCACTCCATGCTGCACCAGAGAGTGTTAGCTCTGAGCAGCAGCCTCCCAGGGAGGTATTTGCCGCCTGTAGCCTGCTGATTATGCCTGTTAGGTGGAGGCGTCTACTGAGGCCTACGTCTGTGTTTTGGAACATGTTTTTCAGCCTGATGATGCTCACAGTCGCACTGCCTATGCCCTGTTGCTGATGTCATGGCTGTGGTGCACAGAGCCTGCAGCCTACTGTACGTTGTCATGGGGAGAAATATGAGACGTGTCCGTGCTGTGCCAGCAGCTATAATAAAGACTCCCTTCTGCACTGCCACTTGTGTGCACGGCAGCAACACGGTATATTAATTACCCTCTCTGTGTCATTCACCAGCGAGGGGAAAGAAGGAAGAAAAATTTCCAAGGCACGTCCTTAAAATAAAGCAGCACTGTACGTGCTTGGAGTATTAACTTCCACACAGATGACCCATTTTTCCATCTCAAAAGGTCTGAGGTTGGGTGGAAAAAAAGAGGAGGGGGGGAGGCAGCATTGGAGCCAATCACGTGAATCTAAAGCAGGCTACAAATCCTGGCGGATTTCTCTTCCTCTGTGGGGCAATGTCTTACTGTCAACTGTTTTTCCATTTCTCTGCTGCTGCTGCTCTCCCCGTGGTAATTTAACTTCTCCTGCCGCCCTTCCTCCATGCAGGTTTCTTCCCTCCTCCATGTGTAAACGCAGCCTGTCTATTCAGCTCTGTTGTTTACATTCCCTGTGAGTGTGAGCTGCAGGGTGTGGACAGCCGGGGGGGGGGGGGGGGGGGGGGGGGGGGGGGGGGGG
>CAFUXE010000080.1:591750-642584 GCA_903364295.1 Serranus cabrilla
TTTGGATCTGCATGCCTCCAGAATCACTGGCTCTGTTTTCGGCGCATCAGCACTTTCATTTGTCTCACATGGCTCGGTTTTCAAGCCTCTCCCCACGCTGTTACACAACTCACCATGAGGTCACTGTTACTCCTCACGTCCGCACCCGACGGCGGTGGATAAAGAGAGAGTGATGATGAAGGGCTCGGTTACTTTGCAAATACATGTCAGTTCTGCAGGATTGTTAGGCAATGTGCGGTCCTCCTGTGTCCGGTTTCTGTTCCTCGAAACAAAGACACGGAGAGACAGGGAGTTGGATACTGTGTTTAAGCTGACAACTTTTCGACATATTTAGTGAACCTGAAGTTAGCAGCAGTTCAGGGTGAGTTTGAAGCAGCAGCTGTCGCTGAGAGTCTGTCCCTGAGGGGCAGTAATCAGCAGAGGTAACTGTCAATCACAAGTCTGCAGGCCTCATGGGCTTTTTCTCAGAAAGACACCCCCTCCATGCACACCTCCCCTTGATGACGCTCTTCAAGTGTTACTGGATAGTGTTTCTATGGGAGCTGTCCACCCCCACACACACACAGCAGCGCCTCCTTCCCCTCCCAACTGTTTGCAGGAAACACTCATCCTTCTCTGGAGATGTCGCTCGCGGCGGCTCATGCACTCATAAATCCTGGGCTCCTTTCTGGGAAATGAAGGGCTTGTAACATACATACACACACTGGGAGAGAGGAAAGAGGGGGGCAAAGGGAGGGGGACGCAAAACACAGCTTGCCAAGTATATCTCCAACGCCTTTTTGACAGTGAAGAGGTTGGATTGAGTGTCTGCCTCCTGCGGGAGGCAAATAAGGAGCATATTCTGCGCTTCCCCGGTTACTGTGTGAGAATACGAGACACTGCGGTGTCTAGGCAGACCTCAGCGATCCCAAAAACATCACAGGAATGAGAAGTGTTTGGCGTTGGAGGACAAAGAGGGACGGATGAAGGGAGCAAATAAGAGGGAAGGCGAGAGAAAGAATAGAAGCGTTTAAAGGCAGCTTCAAATGTCAGTCAGCTCCCGGTTAGACAATGGAACACAGCTGTTGCTAAGCTTTGAACTGCAGCTGTCTGTCTCTTGTTGGCATTGTTTGCGTGTACATGTGGTCACGGGTTGTGTTTGAACATGGGGATGCTATGAAGTATTATAGGAAGATCAGTTTGTACAATATTCCAATGTAAGAGGGTGGGTCGAGGTCACTGGGAGTTGCAGAGAGACACATGAGTAGGTGGCGAGTATGTCAGATGTTCCTGATTTAGAAACCCTCAAGCAAGCGGAAGAGAGCGAGGTGGGGTGGCAAAGAGGCTGCAGCGCTCAGTCTGGAGTGGGCTGTAATGGTTTGGGGTTGAGGGTCAAAGAGGGGGAGGGAGGGAAGGACACAGCCGCGAAGGACGTTTCGCTCACAAAAATGGAAAAATTCTCATCTGATTGAGGGTGAAGAGACGAATCGAGAGATGAAATTTGATCGTGACTGAAACGGCCGCATTGTCCGTCACGGCTGAAAACTCCTTCAAGTGCCTCATTATCGGTGTCATCTGTGGATCATCCGAGAACATCTCATCCTCATCTCGGCTGCTTTTTGATCATCCTCCAGACAATGCACCATTAGGCCTGGGCTGATTTTCTAAAGCACAGCTCAATTACTCAAGGGGAGACTCATTAGCATATCAGAAAGCACAGGCGTGACTCTGCAAATAAAAGAACACATTAGATCCCCCACCACAATATGTTTCAATTATTCACATAATGTAAGAGCGGGCTGATGGAAACCGAGTCACACCTTGATTTGCATTCAGCTGAGGAAATTAACATTTCTTGAGTTCTCACTCAAACGCAGCAGCTCTCATTTTGGAACTTCTACTCAAGCTGGCAGTGTGTGTGAGCGTGTATGTGTGTGTGTCCGCCTGCTTTGTCGCACACAGACGATAAAGTAGCCTGACAATACTCCTTAGCGTCAATATGCCTTAAATGTCACTTTTCACGCTACAGCATTTTGTCACAGTAGTTAAGAGTGCCACCCTGGGTGCCTAGTCAGCTCCTGCTCAACTACACAAGGCAGGGCTCCTCAATTATTCATAAGAGGGAAAACACACATGTGGTCTCACTTTGCATGTGTGTGTGAGTCTGGAGACAGATGATAGCATTCCCCACAAATGATGCGTCTTGTTCTGGCATTTTAGTGAAACTGGGGTGATGAAATAGTACAGAGCTCAACAATGAAAATGTCCGTCAGCGCCATTCATCCTGAAAACGCCATCAACAGCCATCACCATCCACCCAGATGATAAATGAAAGCACCTCTGCTTGTGCGGATCAGATGACTCAGCAGTATGTTACAGGAATTTGGATGGAGGAGAGTAGCCAGAATATCAGCGCTCCTGTATTTGAGCGTTGCGTGCAGCATGCATCAAATATTGTGAACTTCAGCTGGAGCAGAGAGGGAGTTTCCTTGAATAATATATCAGCTCTTTGATTCAACCCGTGTCTTACTACTTTTTTGCATGCATGAGTAAATTCCTATGCGTGCTTGTCTGCTGCAGTGCAGGGCTCTGCGTCGCTGCTGTTGCCGTACATAAAGAATGTGTGTGTGTGGCTGCGTGCGTGCGTGCGTCAGCCACTGACTTTGTGTTCATTCCGCAGTAAATTGATCTGGCTGCTCACTAGACTGGATGGAAAAGGGCCCGGGGCGAGAAGTGCACACTGCATCAGCAGATGGGAGAGCCCACTGTGTTGCCATCACATGGCATTCCTCCTCACTGGGCATGCTCAGTGGGCCACGCCCCACACACCACCACCCCCTTCCTCCCAGGGCCTGTTTGAACCAGTCAGTCGGAGGTGGCGGCGGTGCTCTCTTGTTTCTCATCTGACCTTCAAAGCCAGGCGTGGGGACAGTAGGTTGACAGTGGAGGAAGGGAGGAGGGGGTGTTTTTCTAAAAGCTCTTTGGGTAGCAGGGCTGATATGTCACTCATTATTTCCACTCTGTGCCTTTGCCCTGTCACAGCCCTCGAAGCAACATGCAACAACCCAGTGCTGTGCACGCAGAGCTTGCAGAGGCTTCACAATGGTTAGCTAACAGATGAGATAACAAAATTTAACCCAATCTGCCACGATCAGCCTATACTATTAACTCCTTGCTGCCTGATTACTGCTGATAAGTGTCTCTTAAATCTGCATGTCATCATGACATTATCTGAAAATACACACATTTATAAGCAAACCTAAAAAGGGAACTGTTGTAGTGTATACCAAAAAAAGTTGATTTACAGGGAAGTGAAATCCTTTTAGTCACTGCATGTTTCATTTACGTAATACAAACGTATCAAACAAAAAAGAAATGAAACCTTTTTAAAGCTGCTATATGTAACTTTAAGAAAATCCCTTTTATTAATGAGACCAGTGGGCGTTTAGTGAACTGCAGTGGGCGTCCGGTTGCTTGTGCTCATACTTGACCATGACTTTACATTATGATTGGTGTCTTATTATAGCTGGAAAAGATACAATCATATTGAGGATATTTACCAAAGATTACTGTATCAGTTAACATTATAAAGCAACCAATGCCAGATCCATTTCCTTTATCTAAGTTACAGCTATCTGGCTATCCTTAGTTTGGCTTAGGCTACAGTCAGCTAGCTGTCCATCCCTGTCTTGCATCCCAAGACAGTAATTTCATAGGTTAGCAAGCTGGCAATTTGTCCATTAGTTTGTGCAACACACTGTTAGCACTCTAGGAGCTGAACACGGACAAGAGGGAACAAGTTAATAGGTTGTTACATCTAGCTGCCTTACCTTAACTCAGCCTCGGTCATAATTTACCAGCTAGCCACTCCAGTATTGCATTCCTCTGGGCAAGAAGAAATCGCTAGATAAACACCTTTGCTTTATTCCGATATGTTATTATTCTGGGCTAAAGTCAACACTTTTGTCAACATGAATAGATTTGTATCACAGGTCATGTTAACTGGTAAAGAAACTTTAAAAGCTAGCCAACTAACTATATTAGATCGTATTTAGCAAGCAAGCAAACTAACAAAAATGTAAACCTTAACTAGTGTTAACCACTGTTGGCACTGCTGTAAAGCGAGAGCCTGAATTAATGTCACACGTCATTTTCCCATTTAAAAAACAAAAACATAATGAGTCAAAGGGTCCTTTACAAAGAAAAGCAGAGAAAGTCCCACATTTTAAAAGTTAGGTTACAATCTGTTCACACATTTGCAATACAAAGCAATTAATACATGTAAATTGATGATTTACAAATTATCTTTAACTGAAGTCTCACATCCTGCGATTGAAATAGAAGTGTACAATTAGAGGTGCAATCCTTTTCTGAAAAGGTGTAAATAAATACAGGAGCTAGGCTTCCGAATTCACAGCAGGAGGTTAATATTTCAAGTTGCTCCATGATCTCATTCACACACACTAATATATATATGCAGATACAGAATGATCTCATTGCCGGTAAATTATATGATTACAGTTTGAGTGGCATAATTTAGCAGTCTCCTGCTCAACTGTTACCAATACACCTCATCACCATTATCTTTGCACACTGCCTGCTGACAATGCAGAGGACTGAATCACAGGCTGAATTCCTCCACGAGTCACATGGCACAAACAGAAAGATCTTTTTTTTTTCTAAATCCCTCGGGCTTTTACACATTCTCTCTTTGTCTTGCCACCACATTCTGCTTGTCTCTGGTCCTTCCGTCTTTGTTCGCTCCCCTCTCTGACTCGCACGGCCGGCTTCCTGTTTATGTCAGGCGAACATCAAGCCAATCAGCTGTGAAGGCTGTGATCCTCCTCGTAGCTATTTACTACCCTGTGGTCTGTTTAAAAAAAGACTGAAAGCGAGCTAAGCTTGGTGCAGGCTGCTGAGTAAGCACACACGCAAAGCTCCAATCAGAGTCCACAACTGACCTATATATACATCTCTGCCCTTCTGCTTATGAAAGTGTGTATCTGCGTGAGGGTTTTTTTTAACTTTCAGAAATATGCTGCTGCTCACTCAGTGAGGTATTCATTTATTTGCTTATCGTGTTTCTCACAGCGCAGCGGGATCTGCACGCTGACATTTTTTTGTTGCCGCTGAGGGATGGAATGTGCTGGTTTGCAAGTTTTGAAGATAACAAAGCAGCATGAGGCGGCTGCGTGTAAACTTTGGATGAGGTCACGGTCCGCCAACACAGCACGCAGTGACATGAGAGGGGATTTTGTTCTGGATTCTCCCTTGGTGGTGTCATACCTTTGCCCTGTTCTTTCTCTTCCCTTGTTTGCTCTGTGCACTTTTCAGATCACAATTGCAGGTTATCAAAACTGCAAGCCTCACTGTAGCTAACATCTGTTATTATACGGTTGGAGGAAAGTGCAGACTGCATTTAGAAACAACAAGAATAGACTATGTAGAGTGTGCAGAGGCCTGTACATGAGTCCAGCCCATGCCAGCTTTCTCTTGGAGTTCACAGTGTACTATAAATCCGTTAGACAAGGAGAAAATATAATCAGGGCTTTGCCGGGGCATTTGAGTTCACTGCAGGCATTACATGAGTACTAATGCCTGATTCAACACTGGCTCTGGCAAACATGCCTGACATTCAGTGTTTACACCCCTCAATGAAAGCTGCTAGTCAGACAGTCTGATAGCTCGGCCTGGAATTAGATTCAGGAAGTCATGAGATTTCCAGGTGGCTTGGCTTTCCTAGAATTGTTAAGCAGGGATTTTTCAAAGCGTTGCCAGCGCACATTAAACTGAAGACACCCTTCTGTAAAGAATTACACTGGTACGTTTCCTGTGCTTATCACACATGGCAACGTCTAAATCCAAGAAACAAACACTGAACACTTTTTAAAATCCAGCCCCACTGAGCGCATAAATACATAAACCCCCTCTTGAATTCTGTTACTCCACGTTTGGAAAAAATACAATGAAAAATAGAGGAGGAACATTCAGGCACTTGGACCTTTTCAGAGGGAAGAGGCTCCCCGGTGCCATCATTTGGTGTACAGAAATGCATGAATAATGAATCTGTGCTGAACTCTCGCTGAACCCTCTGCACCAGCTCCGAGCCAGAGATCAGCTCCTGACATTCAACACACACACTCCTGCACTCGGTGACCTCTGCAGAGCTCCAAACATACGAGGCAAACTGCTGTGGAGTATTGTGTCTGCTGTGTGAATCATTACACTGTACTGCACCTGGCTGCAGTTAGAGAGAGGACTTCTCCTTTGATAAACCTGACGACTGTTGAGAGGTGGCGGGGCGCGCATTCAGCCAAATGTGGAAAGATAAATAAAAACTGCCGACCAACCGGTGCTGGAGCGGTTAAAGCTCCCGCCCTTTTGGCAGCTGAAGTGTGTGTGTGTAAGCGGTTCAATGTTTAACCCTTGTGTCAACAGAGCGCATGTGTCACAACAGCATTCCTGTGAGGCGCTCGTCTTGTGACAGAGCTGTTTCATAATGGGAGCTGCTCTGACCGCCCCGCATGCATTGTTTTGTGGCAGGAGGAAGAAGCTTTTGTCTCGGTGTAGGGTGACTTGTAGCCCGACGAGTTTCATGTCCCTGCATGTTGTGTGTTAATGAATAGAGAGGTGAGGTAGTGAATAGCTGGGTTAACTCGTCCAAACAACACCCTGTTTACCCAGAATAAGCTTCACTCTCCTCTTCCTCCTCGCTGTAAATGGTTAACTCGGCGAGGATCATGTGAGAGCTGCAGTTACATGGGAGGCGAACTTTGCTCGCCTTGTTGTTAGGCAACGGCATTTTTTTTGACGAGAGCGATTTTGTCATGTGAGGAGAGAGCAGAGCACGTCACACAGCCTCAGGAAGGAAGAGAGAAAGAGCACTCTGCAAACATGTTTCTCGATTGAGCAAAGTACACTGAATGAAAGTATAAACGCAACACTTTTGTTTTTGGTCCCATTTTTCATGAACTGAACTCAAAGATCTAAACCTTTTCTATATACTCAATATAACCATTTCTCTCAAATATTGTTCACAAATCTGTGATAGTGAGCAGAGATAATCCATTCCACCTCACAGGTGTTGCATATCAAGATGTTGATTGGACAGCAGGATTATTGCACAGGTGTGCCTGAGGCTGCCTACAATAAAAGGACACTCTAAAATGTGCAATTTTATCACACAGCACAGTGCCACAGAGTTTTGAGGGAGTGTGCAATTGGCATGCTGACTGCAGCAATGTCCACCAGAGCTGTTGCCCGTAAATTTAATGTTAATTTCTAACCCAATATTTGAGAGAAATGGTTATTTTGAGTATATAGAAAACGTTTTAGATCTTTGAGTTCAGCTCATGAAAAATGGGAGCAAAAACGAGCTGCGTTTATATTTTATGTGCATGTGAAATTAAAAGTGTAAAAATGGGGAGGGTTTTGTCCTTCAGGGCAACCCTGGGTGTAGCCAGACTTGTCAGTCAGTGTGAAACCATTTCCGCTTCAAGGCCGTCTGGCTCCTCCCTGCCATTGTGTGGCAACGCGCTGTAGGTGAACTTTATCCCTCTTTGTTGAGTGAAAGAGCTTTCAAGTGATTTGCATAGAGCAAGGTCAAGTTACACATCTGTGAGCCTGCTGAACAATGTGGATCCCATCAGTTAACATAAGGAGGGGGAGAAGTTATTGCAACCTTTCATATGGTAAAGCAGTTTAAAAACAGCCTCTGCCCAAACCTGTAGAACAGCCCCAATAGACACCCAGGGTTACATTAGCATCACAAACTGAAATCTCACAGATAACATTCACCACACCCAGCTAGACGTGCCCTTTGGACAGGCAGGTTTTCTGCAAACACATGGTGTAAGACGCCTCACTATCAGCAGCGAGCTTGTAGTCGTTACAAATTTGCACAATACAAACACGCGGTTCATATCACCTCTGGCTTATCAGGCTTCTTCAAGGGCACTGAACTTTCCCACAGCGCTCCCTTCGCGCTGTCCTTTCGTATCCCCTTGGGATTTTACTGTTGCGTCAAGGCTCTGATATTCATCCCATGTGCTTCCCACAGTATTACTGTACTGCTTCAGCTGAGCTTGTTGTGGTGGCTATGACTAAACTATCCACTGTGTGCCTGGTAGGAATAATGACTGCATGTATGACAACATCCATCATATTTGTTGCAAAACTAGTTCGTCATAGGACAAGTTTACAGTGTGAGTTTGTGTCATTTTAAAGGGATAGTTCTTTGTTTTTTAAGTGGGGTTGTTTGAGGTTTGAGGTTCTTATCCATAGTCAGTGTATACCTACAGTAGAGGGCGGGAGTACTGGCACAAAAGTAACAATGCACAGCAAGTGTATTAGAGCCACCTAAACAGAAAAAATCTATTTCAAAGCAACTAGACTCCTTTGACAAAAACTGTAATTTTACCCAGTAGAGTATGGGAGTTGCTGGTCTACTGCTGCATATATGCTCATTAAATAAAAAAAGTCATTCAAACAAAGTTAAACTAACACGTAATTGATTCAAAAAGAACCTACTCATAAAACACGTTGTAAATTTAATGCTGTTCTCTTTCTTCATGGGGTCTCGCCTCACTTGACAAGCTAACGTGACTATGTGACAATAACATTTTATTGTCAGCAAACAGCCTCAACTCTCTCCACGATTTGTCCAGCAGTGGCGTTGAATACAAATTGTTTCTCGGATGGTTTGTTGTCATCATTAGCTCGGCGTTCAGCGCTGCTCGCTAGTTTTCTCCATTTTGCTATGCCATTGTAAGCAAAGATAACAATAGTGTAATTTACATACAGGGCAGCAGGGAATGCAATGGCTCGCACGGACAGTGCAGAGTAGGAATGTAGGAGGACAAGACATGGCCTGTTGCATTTATACACTGAGAATTTTGAATGAGAGCAGATCATTACAGATTTTCTGAATTTTGGTTCATCTTTGACCGGTCACACACATAACCGATATTTTATTCATGACTGTCTGATTGCTGTTTTCTTGCTTTGTCAGACTTTGTAACAGCGTAGCCACGTTCCAGATTTAAGCATTCACCTTTGCGAGTACAATACTATTACAACAGAACTTTTGGCCAAAGCTACGAAAATAAGACCCAAGTAGTAAAAACTGAACTCTGGCTATCCTCTGCAAATTCACACACAAATGGTTGTACTTGTCATTCCAGCTCTACCTTCTATTCCTGCTCCTCGCAGCGAGCTGTTTTCTGAGACAAGGCTTTGAAGTAGAGAAGGGAGGTGAGGCGTCGTGTGCCCAGATGCCCAGACACTGTGGTTAAGGGGGCTTTATCACAGAGACAGGAGGACAGCACTCATCTCATGCCCTCCCATCTTTCACCACGGCAGTAGGCTGAATGTGACAACCAATGCTCCCCAGCTGCTCAGGGGCCAGGCCCGCAAAACCACAGGCCGACAATGAATGCCACACCATCGTGACAACTTGCACTTTTATGGAAAGGGAGGAAGGATATCTCTGGCACGGACGCTCGCAGCATATGATGAAACATCCTCCATAAACCAGACAATCACAGGGAGGGCAGGGAAGCATCCGAGGAATCCGTAACGGGAACCTCGTCTGATTTATGACCACTACCAAAAAAGGGCTGTTTCCAAGTAACTGTGTTTGGAGCTTGATTGCGGGAAAACTCACTTTCCAAATGTTACCACAACATCTGTAAATGATGAATTACAGTTGCATTTCTCCATGATCTAAATAAACTACATGCTATCTATGAACAATTTCCCACAAAAGGAAGAGAATTGAGGTTTTCCAATTAGGTCAGTATTTACTATTCTTGGATTCCTCTCACAGTCAGGTTAGTTTGTATTCTATACATCACAGAAATTACTCTGCCTACCCTTCTGCTTTCAAGGCAAATGTTACTAGAAAAGGAGTAGCTTTGATCTCCTTCCAGTTGCAACCCTGAAATATCTTCTAAATAAAGGAGTTATAAATATGCATGTTCACACATATTTTTATGTATTATTCACTAGGGTTTTATCCAACTGTTTGGCTGAATTAATACATGCAAAGGAGTAAATACAAATCACATGGGCGTTCTAACTAATGACAGAAAAGGGCAGCAACAATGTGAAATTGATGCCCGCACTTGAATATGGGCTATGACATCTGAGTGCTGTATTAACTGCAGTGCCGGGGATGTCAGAGTCCATTTTCTAGCAAGGCAGCTCAAAAATAGACAGGAGCTCTGGTAATAAATAATCCTACTTTGGGAAAGTTTTATTTTGGCTCAGAGGAAGAGGTTACATAACACATGAAATACTCCTCCTTTCTTTTTTGGCTCGAAAAGAAAAAGAAAGACATGTAACCTTTGTCGGGGTAAGATGCTGGAGGAAAAAATGCTACGTGTCCAAATATAAATGTTCCTGTAACACATATACACACATTCAGACACCTACCGTACGTACTCACACTGCTGTATCTACTATAAAGATCTTTATAATGAAGCTGGATGTGTCGTCCCTCGAGGGTTTGTGCGAGGATCAATCAAGGTGTGAGAACAAACCAGCTGTACAGAAACTAGTGCAGTGCTGTACTGTATTTTATAAATTATAAAATAAGCCGTGAATTATGTATCAGGGCTGGCAGTGAATATTCTACCTCTTAATATAATCAAATTGTGAAAAAAATAACTAAATAGGCATTTGTATATGAAAATTAATATTTAATTGTCAACGAAAGCACCACAACTGTATCTGTCTGTCTTGAGCATTAACGGCCAGGTTGATGAATTTATTGTTTCTCAGACCACAAATTCGACGAGAATAGCTTGTTTGCAAACACAGCGGCCCCTCGCTCCAGGGATGCTAGATTGTTAGCTAGCCTGCTAAATCTGCCACACTTTCATGCTTAATGGGTTACAGAGAAGTCAAAGTTGACAAAGTTGTCATTCTTGTAGGGAATGTGCTTTTCTCATGATGTGCTGATAAAGCAATACGCTATTACAAATGAATCATGTAGCGTCAGGCTAGTTTTTTAGTTAGTCATGCTTTCCTGCAACACTAGTTACAGAAAATGGGCCAAACAAAGTTGTCACTCATCTTAGGATAGCAAAGCACTTTTTCACCCTGTGACAAGAATGTGTGTAGGAAGCATTACGATATAAATTTGTTTTTTGCTAGCTAGCTTGCTAGGGAACTCAGTTTTCACTCTAGCACCAAAAATTGATCTTTAAATGAATCATTACAGGGAAGAATGTTAAGTTTATAAGACATGTTTACGTTGAAATAAATATATACATACACGTTTTTGTCTGTATTTATGATGGACATAATGTGCAAAATATTTGAATTTGTGTGTTTTTGAGAGGAATATTTAAGCTCTATTAAGTTTGTTTGTGTGTGTGTTGGAGAGAATGCAGCAGAATGACATTTTAAAACATTTTTGTCTGGATCCGTCACAAAGCTGGAATGACTTTCAGCTCAGTTCAGTAAGCTAAACATACCAACTGTGAGTCAGGGCTGAAACTGCCTTTTAAGGGCAATATGTAAGAAGCAGGTAATGTTACTCAATCTAATAGTAGCTTATGAATTGGACCACCTAATCTCAAATACTGGTTCAGCGAGTTCAAACCGTGTACAGATTTTGCTCGAGGCCAGGGAAAGTTTGTTTACATCAATGTCTGGTTGTGACTGAAAATATATGGGGGTTTCCACTGGACGGGAAATGGTGTCATCAGCTCACAATGCATGCTTAAGTATTACAGAAGCAAAGTTCAGGTCTTTCTGTTCCTGGGTGCCAAAAGAGACTCTGCACGCAAACCAACTGAAACTACCTTCTGTTTCAAAAATGGAAGTGAAAACAATGTTCATTTACATTTTTCTGCGGGGATTATTTCCTACATTTTCCCCCTCTGCTATTTACCCAGTCGTCTGTCCCCCGACAAGCCCGGCAGATTAAGGGGATATGTTACCATCGTGTTTTTTTTCTAAATGGATACACATGTGGCACATCTGGGTCCAAGCCTGACTCATTACTCACTTTTTTATGTTCCATTCTCTGCAGCCATGGCAACTACTGCATGTTTGGCAGAAAGCTTTTGAAGGCAGTGGAAAAAGAGAGAGAGAGAGAGCCTAGGGAGGGAGCATAAAGAGAGAGCGCGAGAGAGAGAGAGAGAGAAAGAGAGGGAGGGAGAGCGAGCAAGCTCTCAGTAGTTGGCCTACATCCAGTGTAATCATGCCATGGAGCCGAAATGAGGCCTTTGGCAGCACACCAGGTTTCTGAGAACAAAGATGTGAGCTTCTAATGTTGGCGGTGGGGCCTGCTTGGCATCCTTTGCCATTTCCCAGCAGCCCTTGCCTTGGCCGACTGCCAGGCCCCCACCCCCACTGGGACTGCAAAGAGGATCAGAATAAAGAGAGAGACTTGTTTTTCACTCGCCTCTTGCTCTGGCCCAATGACATCACCTCTGCAGCCTCCAGCCCCCAGATTCCAGCCGCCCAGCACATTTTTCCCTTTCGCCGTCGACCCTCCATTTTATTCGAATTCCACCATTTTATACCTAAATGAAAGCGGACTCCTTACCATGCCTGATTTGTGTTTTTGTTTTGGTGCATATGCTGCACAACGTGTCTCTGCATCGTGCAACCAGGATATGGAATTAATCCATTCAGAAATGTTAAAAAAAAAAACAGGAAGCAGCTAATATGACAGAGGGATGCTTTGGCTTTATCTCTCACAGCTCCCCAAATTTTATCTGCGCTCTAATCCTTTCTGTGCAAATCTGTGGCTAAAAATAGCACCGTAAACAGGATATATATGGTAGTTGGGGTATTGTGATAATCTCCATGGTTACCTCTCGCTGTTACATACAGCAGCTCTGCATGCAAGCCAGTCCTTACATTCACTCTCCTTTCATTTCCCAATCTGTGCAGATATTTATCTGCAGGGTGGATCACTACAGCTGTAGCTTCACTAATATGTCCTCATGCTGTCCTGTTATAACCTCCTTTTATGCTTGTGCAACATGTTACAGTGTAGTTTGCTGTTCACCTCAGCAGTTGGGCTAAAAAATTGGTTATATAACATGAATGTTATTCTCATGGAGGAGAGAAACAGAAAAAAACGACAGGGAAAACATCCAGTGCTGTGCTCGACTTGGGCAGAAAACTTCAGAGAGAATTTGTAATGATTCGCTGCCATGAATAAAAGATGCCCAATATAAAATTTAACAGGCTCAGAAAGCGATAGAACAAAAATAACGTCATCTCATCAGGCCTGCGATGCTGTCACATGCTGGGTATTCCCCTGGCCGTCACCTACCTCTCACTCTTTATTTAGCTACTTCATGTCTCCATTTACATACCGCTTTAAGAAGGAAAAAAAAAGTTCAAAACAGCAGTATACTGCTTCTCCATCTGGTTTAGTGGTTAGACTCAAATGAGATGGCCGTCAGCCGGGTCACACTGTGGTGATTTTACTGTATACATGCTTCATATTGCCAATCAGAGCCATCTGTGCATGTCTGGCTGCCTCTCAGACTTTTGTCGCCTCTGTTCAGTGCAGCTCTGCCTTTGCTTTGCAGCCACTGCAGCTTTCATATTAAATCAATGGATCTTCCTATTATAGAATCAGGTCATTTAGGATTTAATTGAATCCCAGCATGCCTCCGTCTTGCATAATAGTGTGTAGCTATTTGCTTGCACAAACATCGACTGAGTGGAAAACAAATGATCAAAGCATTAGGCAACTGTTCCCACCAATCTCAAGGAAGGAATTTGTTTATTTTGCCCCTCACAAGAGTCATTTCCTAACTGTGTCATAAAGCCTAACAACACTTCCTAGTGTTGTTCGCCTGACAAGGAGTGAGGTTTGGGAGCAACACGGAAGGCACTAAACCCATGTGATATTCTATAGAGAATATTATTGTGTTGTATTGTTTGTGTGCTTTACCGAAACGTGTAAAATCATAACAGCAGCTACACTATAATTACATGTGCTCAGTGGCAACAGATGAGCAACATGGCTGCCTTATTTTGTTTATGGAAACCCTTTGTGGAAAAGCCTCATGCCACAGTGCGTGATCATGGCTGCCAGGCAGGGAGCCAAATGGCCTGATGTCCCGTAGATGGGTGAGGCGGATGAGGGTACGTGACTAAACATCTTGCTTCCTCTTTCCAACGTCACATGGACTTGCACAAACATATCCTGCTTTGTGTCTGCAGGTTACAGACGCATTGCCTCACCCAAAGCCCGAGGCTAAGCTGCAATGAGTTGGAATGAGACCAGATGAGAGGGAGGAATCTCAACTACTGGGACACTCCTCCAGTTCAAACCTACACTTTTACTTCAGGGGATTTTTGGCTGGGTTTTTGACGTATTGCCTTTTTTTGAGTAACATTTCTTTCCGTCATGTAAAACACAGTGTAGTCATTAGTCTTGCGACACCTCTCAGACTGCTTCTTTTGTATTTTGAGCTGTTTGATTATTAACTCACAAAAAAAAAAAGATTCTGAATGGCTGATTCATTACAGTGTAATTTCATTTAATAGTGGCAGATTTGGATGACTGACTGTTCAGTGCACTAGAATAAAATGTGGGCAGAGCTATATTCATGCTGTAACCCCGATCCATTCAAGCTTGCAACACACTGGCTGGAAATCCCCACCTCATGACAGAGCTTCCTGGTTACTGGCTAACGGCGGCGCCTTTTTCTTTCTTTTTATATTAACAGGGCAGGAAAATATTATCTAACCGGTGCTAAAAACCCAAGCCAGTACGTGATGTATTCATGCTGGTAAGCTGACACAAAAATATGGGCAGTAAAATCCCTCTATTAAACCCAAAATATCCCCTATAAATGTATACTAAAATGTTGCTGCACAGCATTGCCGAACCTCTATGTTTATTCCTATAAATTGCCATTGTATTACAGTATCCTAGTTGTTTTTCCAAGGGTCGACCCACCTCATTCATTGCACAGCAGTAGTATTAGCAGCTCATGGCGTCGACGCGCTGTGCATTGAGAAAAACAAGCTGCAGCGAGCGTTTTTCAGCCTGAACCGGATAATGCTCTGAATTTAGGACAAAGCAGCAGTCAACTGGAGGAGCTGGCGACTCTCCTTTTTCTATCCCCTGGCGGTCTACTGCTAACCTACAGCCACATTTTTTCACATAAAAAATCTCCTTCGCGCTGCAGGCAGCCTGGTATCGACGGACCCGGAGTGATATTTTTGCAGGTTTGATAATAATAACACGAGCTGTGGGTTATTCCCTTCAGACGGAGGCGGTGGTGAGGCTGAACTGGGTGCAGTCTTGGCAGAGGTTCAAGTGATTAAATTAAAATAAAAAAAGCAGTGAGTGACAGAGGCTGCAGTAAACTGGGGGAGAGGAAGGAGGGGGGTCTGTCGAAGAAATCAAGTCAATAGAAACTGAAGTGGAAGCAGGCGTTTAGAGCTCCGTGGTGACGTCACTGCTCCACATTGAGCCAGTAGTAGAGAGTCAGTGGAGATAGATAGAGGAGCGCCGTAGTAAAGTACACACCGACATGAACTTCTCCCTCTAAAACTTCAACGTTGTTGCTCTAAAAGTCGGGAGAAGACGAGTTTGTGTTTTTTTTCGACCAACGGAACTTGCTCTTTATTGGCTTTTAAAGGGAGCCCGGAGGAAAGCAGGACAAGAAGACACATTTTGGGTTTCTTTTCGGGGGGTCGACGACGAGCGCTATGTCGTCCGCGGCGGTCGCTGCTTCTTCCAGGAGGCAGTCGTGTTATTTATGCGACTTGCCCCGCATGCCGTGGGCCATGATCTGGGATTTTACCGAGCCCGTCTGCAGGGGATGTGTCAACTACGAAGGAGCAGACCGCATTGAGTTTGTCATCGAGACGGCCCGGCAGCTCAAGAGGGCTCACGGGTTTCAGGAGGGCAGGTCTCCCGGGCCGGGGAAGTCGCAGCTCTCCGGGAAAGAGATCCAGGCGATCAACCACGCTGCGGCCGGAGACCCCGGCTCCCGGCCGCCGCAGCCGCTGGACCGCTACCCGCTCTCCTCCGACCGCCCGCCCAGGCTGGGTCCAGAGTATCAGTCTGGCAGACAGGCGAACGGCATTCCCGTCCCCAATGGATTTCCTAAGCCTGACGAGCCGCCAGAGCTGAACCGCCAGAGCCCCAACCCGCGCAGGAATAGCACGGTCCCCCCAAATCTAGTGCCTTTGGTTAACGGGAACATGCCCCCGGTGCACGCAGTCAACGGTAGACCGGGCCAGATGGGGCTTCCCTCCGCACTGGCGGGCGGTAGTCCCGCCGACATGGCCAAGAGACCTGCCTCGGTCTCCAGCACCGAGCACGACAGAGAGGTGAAGGAGAAACACAGACCGGACAGTCTCACGCCGGAGCTCTCCGAGAGCCACAAAAACAGGGCAGACCCGGACTGGATGGGCAAGGGCAAAACGGTGAGGGACCTGATGGCTCTGCACACTTTCGACAACAGGTTCAAGAAGGACCATGCGGCCATGCAACAAAGGGTTATGGGCTACGAGTCCAGCGCCACCGCTTCCAAGTCAGGTAAGCACCCAGCAATGTTTAAATTCAACTATATTTAGATTATTTTGTGCAATTTTCATTTATTTGTATTAACCAGTTCGAATCCAGGAAAGGGTTAATAATGTAGTAACGATTAATATAGTAGCATGTCTGCAAGATTAAAGGTGCATTCATGATTTTTTTAAGGATTTCTTATGTTTGTTATTATTGCTTTGTAACCTGTGGTGCAGTAGGAAACAGCTAAAATGCATGTCTCCCCTCCAGTGTAATTGTTGATCCCTGTCTGTGCTGTGCAACTCAACTATTTTGTTTAACCCTTTCCCACCTCCAGACAGAGGAAAACACCCCCGGAGCATGAAGAGAAAAGCCTCGCCTGAACCAGAGGGAGAGAGTACAGCTGCCAAGCTCAATGGAGAAGGACAGCAGTGGTTACCACCACCTACTGACGGACTGAAAATGCCTCCAGTTCCCCCGCCAAGCTTCGCCTCTCCCCCCTCCACAATATCCCCCCACTCCCGCACCACCCCACCTGAGGCTGCCCAGAACGGCCAGTCCCCCATGGCGGCGCTTATCATGGCGGCAGACAATGCAGGTGGTAACAGCTCTCCCAAGGACGCCAACCAAGTCCACTCCACCACCCGGAGGAACAGCAGCAGCCCCCTGTCACCATCCTCCATGAATCAGAGGAGGCTGGCGCAGAGAGAGGCATCTGGTGCAGGTACACCCCACGTGCCAGGCATGGACCAAGTGCACCCCCAAAGCATTCCGGACTCCTCGGTACCCGGCAGCATACCCCTGTGCTGCACGCTGTGCCACGAGCGTTTGGAGGACACACACTTTGTTCAGTGCCCGTCTGTGCCCTCTCACAAGTTCTGCTTCCCGTGCTCGAGGGAAAGCATAAAGCAGCAAGGTGCCACGGGTGAAGTGTACTGTCCAAGTGGAGAGAAATGTCCCCTGGTTGGCTCGAACGTACCATGGGCTTTCATGCAAGGAGAAATCGCCACCATCCTTGCAGGAGATGTCAAAGTAAAAAAGGAGAGGGACCCTTGATTTTGTTTGAACACTTCTTTGGGGAGGGGAAGCAAAAATATGAGTATAAATATATAAATATCACATACATACCATTCAAACAAACTAACGGACTTGTACATATTGGACCCAAGGGAAGAGTATACTTCGTAAACATGGTTGTATAATTTTTGATTTTTGAATACATTGTGTTTCTATATTTTTGAAGATAAAGGTATGTACTCATTATAATGGACTACGTTCCTCTTTGTTGATGTTTAACAAAATTCTTGATGTACTTCTAGGTCTGGTGGCAGTTCCTGTTTAACGTAGAATGTGACTAATGCTACTCTACGAGCACTTGGCAAAACTGAAATGCTTTTAGCTGTACTTGTATGCACTTGTTTAAAAATTGCCAAATACAATTTCTGATCTTGTATGAACTTATTGTCTGAGCTTGCTTCATTTGAGTGATTAAGTTACACAGGACTGTGGACAGATGATGAGATAGGGGCTCTGTGCTCTGATACGCAGGCTTGTTGTGACGGCTCAGGAGACTTGATTTACGCTGCACAACATAAGTAGGCTACTGTTTCAAGCTGCAGGACGGCAGCCTTTTCCTGCACACATGCCTTTTCACGATTCATTGAAAAGCATGGGTGGAAAAAAAAACACATTGTCCCAAATTTGCTCCAGTTTGTGCATCACTGTTACTGATTGCAGCGTACAGAAATAGGTGCCAAGTCATGTTCAGTCAGCTGGAATCTGTTGAGTCAGTAATGTGAGAAAGTGCATGATTGTCAACACGATACCATAGTGTAACCACGTTGTGTAACCACAAATTGGAAGTTTACCACTTTGAATAATAGCTTTTATTCTAGTGCCACATATTTTTGAGCTTGTATGCAAACTGTGTTTGACGTCATGACGGTTTTTTGTTATTTTAAAACCATCTTACCTTTGATTCACTAAGCAGTTCACAAATTATTAATAAAATCAAGCATTTCAAACTATCTCCAAACATGAATTAGGTGCATTAGCACTGCAGCAACACCCCTTTACTATCACTACTACATGCCTTCACATGCTAAGAGCAGATTTGTGCTCTTTCAGAGTAAACAACCACGCTGTTGCTGCCTCACATACCAGCCTCGCTCTGCATCTCTTCAGATGCAAATTTAATTGTTGCAGATTCATGGCAGCACGGCCATAAAAACAGCAATTCTGTCTCCGTAATAGCAAGTAGGCAGCCAGACTCATCTCTACAAGCAATGAGCGCCTTATGGGGTCGTTATGTGCCAAACTGCAGTTGACTGTGTCTGCAACAGAGAAGCAATCTCAACACTGTTTTTGCTCCCTCAGACAAAGAAATCTCACTCCCATGTAGCTGACACTGCAGCAAGCGGACACTGACATGGAGATTCATATCTAGCAGAGAGGAGGACTTGGTGTAGTTGGCGGTTGCGTAATTATTTGAGACATAATCTGCTTGCTGCGGGTTTTATCGAGCTGTCAGTGCAGCGCCCAAAATTCAGCACGCAGTTTGTTTTTTTGGTAATTTAATGCTCACAGATAGACGGCTCTTACGTTTATTGTGCTTCAGTGCAAGTGGTGCCCATGAATCTGATCCTCAACTGGGGATTCGTTGACCTCAGAGATGTATTTTGTAGGCACCTCAAAGGGATTACCCCCTCTGTAATAAGCTGTATGGTGTCCTGATTAACTGATTGATTCATAATGTTGAATGAAAACATAGCCTTTGAACCCCACTGTTTAGCCAACATAAGAAGGGCATGGATCACTCTTGTCCCCTAATTGACAAAATGAAGTCAAACATTTAAAGCAAATAACAGCTTTCACGGTGTTATTTGAGGCTGAAAAGCTTTGGAAACCTGTTTTTCATGAGTGCACATTTTGAAGACAGCTGTTTGTTTATACTCCTTTTCCGTTCTTTGGAGAGTTATCTTATCAGTTGGACTTTGAACACAGCCCAGTTTGATAAAGGTTAACACTTCACTGTGTTCAACAGCAACACACCCACTCTTTATTCCATCTCATAAACTGTTCGCTGAGATTTTTTATTTGTCGGCACTTTGACCTACTTGTTCCTTATGACAGGAGCCAAATAGCAATTGCCACATCCGAGAGTATCAAGAGATGAAAGGCCGGTTTTTAAACTTGGCGTGAAGCATGATGCAACAACACAAAAGAACATTTCTCTCTCTCTGTCTCTTCCCGTAAAGATTCATGGCAGCACAGCCAATACCTGTTTGTTCAGTGCTGACTAAAATAGCCTGCGCTGTATCTAATACAGTGATAATGTGTCCCTGGAAGTGGCTCTGTCATAACACAATGCTCTGGTGTTGCATAGTTACCACAGAAATCTGTGCAGAGCAGATGCTCCGGTGCAGCCTGTCGATTTATATGCAGGAGGGAACATTATGGAGAGATTTCAGTAAACAACCAAGGTCACACAGAGTTGATGGAAGTTCAGCCTGGATTTTTATGATTATATATACATATTTGTTTATACGACTACTTAATTGAAACATCTCCTCTGTTTTCAGTATAATCACGCCGAAGCCATTTGTGGTTAATGACTCACAGGCTTTCATTGTGTTTACTTATATGAACCTTCAGGGATTTTTAATGTCTAAGCGCCTGCTTATGAGGCAAACATCGTTGGACTTTGATGTGCTCTTACCCTGGAACCATTTTATGGAAAACCTAGTAAGCCAGGTGAAGTCCACTGATATCACCTCGGGCACAGATACATTTAGATTCCTCCTCCTTCTTCCGCTGCTTTATTACAGCAGCTTTTGTCTGAAGCTGCACTACGGTTTAGCTTCTTAGTTTGCAGGATTAGATCCAAAATATCTCTCCAACCCAGACATTCTTTATCAAGCTGCTGCAGCATATAGCCTAATCAATAGTCATAAAATCCCTCATTGACTGTTTGATTGATTTACCTGACACAGTCTTGTTAATCAAGCTAAGTGAAAGGCAATAACAGATAGGTGACGCAGAGAGTCTGTTGCCTCCCCGCCTCTCCTTTCAATGGTTAACTAAACTGTAGGTTGGTATGCAGTGTTACACAAAGATGCTTATGTGATAGTAGAGTCGTAA
Organism: Serranus cabrilla; assembly: GCA_903364295.1. Lineage (NCBI taxonomy): Eukaryota > Metazoa > Chordata > Actinopteri > Perciformes > Serranidae > Serranus > Serranus cabrilla. Next base: position 612,377 of record CAFUXE010000080.1, read on the forward strand.
CTGGGTTGGTCAAAGTTCATATTTGTTGTCTCTGGAGCATGTGGTGCTTTTTTTTCCTCGCCTGCTCAGATAAGCTGATGTTTCTGGTTCGATTCAGGATTCGTGCAAAGTCTTGAAAGTTTGAAAAAAATGCTTTCAATAGTCGATACATGCATGGCTTCTCATATGGTTTGAGAAAAATGCTTGATTTTTTTTTCATCTACACAACCATTGATGTAATTATTAATGATATAACCAAAACATACAATCAAAGTTAATATAAAAAGTTGGTAAAATAAACAATGTCGATATGCATTCATTGCTGTGGGTATAAAATAATTCTGCAAACCTTATTTTTTACATTTTTATTCATAGTAATGATTTAAAAAAAAATATGATATAGACTTCAATTTTTGGTTTAGGTACCTTGAAATATGCTTGATTTTACTCTTTAAAAAGCTGTGCAAACCTTGTCAATTGCTTTGATTTTGGTAATTTGAAGAAATACTAAAAAAAAATAGACTATAACATACATTTAGTTAGAAATAGCAGAACCGTTAATGCTGACAACATCTGCATTGAAGAGCATTATAAATTCTAATCCTCAGGCATTTCTTTTACATTAAAATGTTGAATTCGGTCCAGTGGGCGTGTGGAGGGAGGGAAGGCCTGTGTGGGAGACAGTGCAGCACTCCATGTAGCCAGCTGTTTCACTAATGAATCTATGTTTAGCACAATAAATCAAGAGGCATGCTTGTGCTGCTGTAATCCCCTGAAAGCGAGCGGAGACAGGGACGCGCCAAAAGGAGAATCTGGTCCACATTTCTCCCCCTCCCTGTATAACTGATCCGCTTGGTTAATTTTAGACCTGTCAGGGAAAAAAACAAGGTCACAGCAAATGTTGTATCGAGGACATGCTCGGATCTGCCTCTTTTTCTTTTCATCAATCAAAGTTTCCCTTTGGAGTTTGGGCTCGGGCTCCTGCGAGACTAGTAATGACGGTTTCTCTTCTCAGCACCGGGGGAGAAGCTGGAGCTCCAACCAGCAATTAGGAGGAGCACGGCTGAATCCGCAGGATGTGTAAAATTTCCCTTCTGATTCTTGGCTCGCTCCACAGAGGGGGGTTTTACATCTGACTGGTCTGGCCTGGTTACCATGAAGGCCTGCAAAGTTAAGATGATTACAATGCAGACTGCCAAATTTGTTTTCTCTAAGACCCAATTACTCCGAAAAGCCTACGAATTGTTCTGTTTTTCTGTGCTGGAGTTCAATGAGTTTCTGCAAAGCAGCTATTTTCTATGTGGAGTATGAAATAAAAACAGTGTCTTTGAGAGGTCACACAAACAAAATACATGTTTTCGCGACACTTTTAAGATATTTTGGTGTCTTTCCTTCCCCCCTCACGCTGTCCTTCATGTTTGCTTCTGCATTTCATTACACACACCATCATCATACTCTGTGAAGCTAATTTTCCATTTTTTTTCGAGCGATCTAAGATTTTTTGTCTGCCTTTTTTTCCCTCCATCCTTCCTTTCCTCTCTGACTGGCGGTTACGCTCACACTCGATATTCCTGTATTCCTCCTCTCTGCTGTGGTGTTGCTGTGAATCAAGTCTGTGAAATGGAAATGAGGACTCTCTCTCCCTCTCTCTCACTCTCAGCCTCCCTCTCTTTCCAGACATCAAAACGAGGCTATGCCTCCAATGTTTTTCTCAGATCTTGGAGTGCTGCCAAATCTTATAAGTGGAGCAGAGAGAGAGAAAGAGAGAGAGGTGGAGGAAGAGAGTGAGCAGCATGCAGAGGAAGGAGAGGGGGTTGCGGGACAAAAAGATGAAAGGAGAGAGGATGAAAAATGAACAAGGGAAAGAGGCAACGTGAGAGATGAGGACAAAGCGTTGGACTGATCCAAGAGCATTTGGGCTTTTTCTCATATTATAGCCGAGCCCAGCACAATCCCTCTTTTTTCTGCTGAGCAACTACTCCTAGCTTCTGGCTCAGGATCAGCTGATAAGATGGCGTTCTGCTACTATGCCAAATGAAAAATAGGAGGCGAGAGAGGGGAGCGTTATCTCCTGCAATCGAGAGTATTTGGTACGAAACAATATGGCGGTGGATTATAGCCCAGGAGGCGCTCTAAATTTACTCTATTTGTGAAATCAGTGACGTAAATATACCTGTGCAGATTTGAACAGCTATAAAAATCCAATCGTGTAAAACAAAAGTCATGACTTCCTTTTTTGCCTGACTGCACTCTACCTTCCAGACATATATTTTGGGCCTCTGGGAGGGGCATGCCAGTCACAGTAGTAAGATGCTTGTTGCCACCTCTGACACGCAGAGCTAAAGTTAGATTTAACCGTCAATCTGAGCCGCGCTAAAAGTAAACAGCAGCTAGCACAGCTTTACTCTAGAAGGATCCTCAGCCAGCTGCTCTGCAGCAATCCCAAATAAACTACGGTTCATCAACACGCGGGTGTGTATGCTGAAAGACAGTGAGCCAGACCTTTTCAAAAAACACTGATGCAATCATGGTGATTGACTGTCTGCTGCAGGGCCGGTGAATGAGTTTTTGGCTGAGCTGTCAGCTTTGCTGTGGACGTGGCGTGTCTTTGTAAAAGGCACAGGGGGGTAGCAGGTGACTGTCCGTCCCTCTGCACCCCTGAGGTGCTTGTTTAGTCAGCTGAGTGCTTGGATGCAAATGGATGTGAAGGCTCGTGAGGGCCATCTGTGCACAGCCTTTTAAGCTGAATAACAACACAAAGCCCATGTAGGGTAACGCAGAATGTGCCTGAAGTCACGATAGGGAGGTTAAGCTGATCATTTTAAACAAAGGGCTGCTGCAGAGATACAGATAAAAGGGAAACATAACAGTGATATGAGGTTGTATAATGTAAAACTGTCTGTGAAAGGCCCTGATGAGGGGATGGGCTGGTGGGCTGATGAATGGCTCGGTTTCTGGGGTGTGTCAGCAGATCTGTGGTGATGTATTATGGGATGCTCATTTCCTCCTGTCCCTGTCTGTTCCTCGCTCGCTCCTCAGCCACGGACAATTATCGCCAGTTCAAGCTGGGACACAGCGCTCAGTGTCTGCATGCAACGAAAATCAGCTGCCTCCACCGCAACCGCACAATTAAACTTTCACCAATTGCGTTGCCAAACAACAAAGCGCCACAAGAAAATGTCTGAGACAACTTTTATGTGCTGCATAAAACCAGGATTCCTGAGAGATCCTCAGTGTGTTGTACATTGCCTTTCATCTCCTTGAAGGCATACAGTTGTCAGAAGATAAGAACAACACAGTTAGATATTCTGTCACTTGTGTTTTTATCTGGGAATACGACGTGTGCACATGCCCACACACATGCACACTAATACCCATCCACAACCCCGCTGTAGTTTCTTTGTATGTTACATAACTGTGAGTGGGAGCAATTTCTCCTCTGAGTGCTAATGTTGTTGTCAATCAAGGCTTTATAGTGGCAGCCACTGCACAATCTCTGCAGAGGCAGAATAAAGCTTTTATCGCCTTTGTTCACCCTCCCTTGCCAGTCAAAATGTTCTATTCTCTCGCTTTTACCTCCACCTCTTGTTCCTCCCTCTCTTTGTGTCTGCGTGCGTTGGAAATTATTTTCTGGAGAAGTGTTTACGTTGTCTCCCAGCCATGGAACATTTGAGTTGGAGTTAAGGAGCGAGAGGAGGTCAGGTCAACAGAGAGAACAAGCAGGGCCTGTGTTTGACAGGTGTGTGCTATTATTGGAGCCGGTGACTTCGAGTGTATTACACAACTGTGTCGCTCGGACAGGTTTATTTAGACCGTGAGCAGAGCCTTTCGCAGTATCTAATAACTCGGGCGGAGCATGTCACAACAGGTGTCAGGGGGGGATAATGGTACAGTAAATAAGAGAGGGGTTTTTATAGCTCAAGGTTGATCTCAAATTTGGAGCGCGCTTGCAGAAAGCATTCCCGAATTTAATTCTGCGGCTCTGGCACAAAGACGATCCAGTTGGTTGGATCCAACAAAAGCACACTTGTATTTAGCCATCATCAAATAAAGTATGTTAATGACAGGTTGTGCTCCGCATACTGTATACATGTCTGCTGCTCTGTAATGATATAATCACAGAGCAGAAACAGCAGCCGCTCCCCTCCCTTGTCCTCCTCTTTGGCTGGAATGTGCAGGGGGAGAAAAATGATCCAATGTCATCCGGAGTGATGGAAGCTTCTCTGTTGAGCCAGAGGGATATGTTCAGGGGAGGGAGGGGGGGGGGGGCGGATATTTCTGGTTGAGTGTGAGTTTGAGTAAGTCCGGGCAGCAAGCCAAGCATGCCGATGGAGGAGAAAAAGGGAGGGGCGGGAGGGTTTTTGGAGAAAGAAAGGAGAGAGATAGAAACTCTTTTGGGCTGGCGCACTGTCAGCTTCACTAGCACACAGCTGCTTCTGGAAAATTCTGCACCCTGCCCTACTAAACCACCAGGCATGACATGAATAACAAGAATGGCCCAGCCGTCAACAGCGGATACTTTTTCTTTTGACGTGGGCCTAACAGACTGGTACAAATGCCCTGGCCTTGCACATAGTGGAAAAATCAACAATGAGGGGGACACCGGGGCACAATGTGGAAATGAAATCCCGGGTTTAGAAGGCTTTGTCTGGACAAGGACGCAGTTGACACAGACCCTGAGGGCTTTGGAAAAAGGCTGTGTAACAAAATGCCAACTAATGTGTTTTGATGGGGTTACTTGTTCACCAGCCAGTCACTAATTGGAGAGTAAGAAGCCACTCAATTGCTTTCAGTTGGTATGGAGATTTTGCAGATTTTCTCTCCAAGCAGCAAAACAAAGGCACATACTAGCTGGCACTGGTTGCTAAGTCTCAAACATGATCAGTCAACACTTGTCGCAGGTCTAAGTACAGCCTCAGCAGCAGTGAGTGAGTGTTGCTCTGCAGATGAGATAATGCTAGCCCTTATGCGTCCATGAGGTTGTTAGCCATGCACAACCCTCCCTGGTGTTGACATTTCCCTGCCCAACCTGTCTGAACACATAAGGCCATGGAGGCTCCTCTCTGGCTGCCTGTATCCATGGCTGATAAAGAGGTGAGTCACCCTCTCATCTATCCTGCTCTCCTCCTCCTCTCCCTGGCAGCACTCTTTCCCTTAACCCCCGTCATCCTCGTTCACAAGGCCTTATGTGTACATCCAGCACATGGTGGATTGTATGAATAGCAGCGACCGCGTGGCTCGCCGCTGACACCTGACATTTTCATGCCCCAGCAAGCCGCTGATACATTTGGCGCTTGGCACGCATTCTTCACCCGGGTTTATCCATCTGTTGATGTAGAGCCCAACCCCCCAGCCACTACTATGTTCTTGTAACATAACACGAGGCTCGCCTTTCCCTCTATTCATCTTAACATGCGAGCACTGCATGGCACAGCCTTCGCCCCTCCCTCCTCCATGTTTTTCTCTCGTTCTTACTCGCTCTCCCTCCCCATCGTGCTGTCTTTCTTTCCCTCACACACACACACACACACACACACACACTCTACACAATCCACCCAAGTCATTAGTCTTCGGATTGGCATTCAGCTGGTCTCAGAAACCCACCAAGATGGAGAACAAAAAAGTGAGATGGGAATTGCGTGAAGCTGGAGTGATAGTGCTGGCAACAGACAGAATGTAAGATTGTGTGCAGGCAGGGCGCTTCCTGGCTGCCTGCCAACCTCCAGCAGCAGCACTGCAGCATGTCAATATGTCCGTTGCCAGGGAAACAAGGAGAGCACACACAGCAACACAGACCAGAGAAAACCTTATTGTTACATTTTCCCCCTTTTCTGTAACATTTAAAATGCTCAATGAAATTGTTTGGCTCTCCTGTCCAGCTCAGAGCACCAGGAGAGTCTGATGCAAGAGTTCACATTAAATCCTTCTGTCAGATCCAAACCCAGGAAGAACTGCTTGTAGTGCAACAACATGGACACGATCCCTCACTGGCTTCCCACTCATGAGCACAACTAATTATTAGTCATTAAACGAATGTGTGTGAGGGCCGGATTGGAGCTGGTACCTAATCTCAAACCAGTTTCTTGCGTTTCAGCAGCTGAAGAACCTTTTCAAATCCAGGAAAGCTGGTTCCAGATCGGCATCAAGTGTTTGCTGTCAGGGGCTCGGGGTGGGATTAACCTCGCTAACAAGACAGACTAAAACTTGTATCATTCATTTTTTTTATGTGTTTAATTGCAATTTGATTGATATGGGCAAGCGTTAGCAGGGCCGCGTTAGCTTACAACAACATTGTTCTGTTCAGTGTTAATAAGAGCATTTGGATGCCAATGTAGGCTCGCAAAGCCAGGAGCAACATTGGTAAAGAGAGCATGTAGTCTGCCATTGTTGTTATTAAGCTTGCGGTTTGTGTTGGTCAAAAAGGGGCATCTTAAAACGTACAATGTATACAAAATAGTCCGTATGATATCCTACAAAATAACAGTCACTGTTTTAAAGATTGTTTGCTACTTGGTTGAGTTTAAGCAGCAAAGCGACTTGTGTAATGTTAGGGGAAAAGAAATGGGTTAGACTTTAAATAACTACTTTTTTACATAACTGCTGGACATAGTTACTTTAGTGACAGGACATGAACACCAGCCTCCTGGGTGTGCTGAGTTTGTTTGGGCCACCCACCTCCAATTCCATTGCTACCCAGTTCAGTGCATTTATGTTTGTAAGAACTAACAGTTATCAGAGCAGCCTGGTTTATTTAATGTGTGATAAACAAAGATAAAGTATCTCTACTCATTTGGGTGAATGCATACTAACAGTCGCTGTAGCACACGGTAGTTTCCGGTGTTTTGCATGAATTTGCTAAAGGAGTACAGTCATTGAACAGGCTTGTGTTGGTGAACTAAATCTATTTGTGTGCAACAAATACATGTGAACATGATTTACAGCAGCTGGTTCCTTTCATAAGAAATCATAGCTTTTCTTTTTTTACTGAAAGAAATAAAAATACAGTTTGGGACTGTTAGTTCAGAATTCAGACTGGTTAACTGTGAATGTGAAAAAGTTCATTTTAATCTTTGTGAATTGAACTTTGAGCTTGCTCTTGTGAAGTGTGAACTTGCACAACACTGGTAATTTCAGCCTTGAAGCTAGTTTTGAAAGTAAACAATTTGGCCATTTCTAAAACAATTTGGCTTCGAGGAGCAAAGCGAGAGGCAGAGTTGGCACAATCATACACTTGGTGGCCCTGGAGGCTAACTGTACATGCATTGCCTAAAAAAGAAAAATCAATAATGTCTTTGAGAGAATAAATGAATGTAATTTTCTCATTCAAACAGGAGTCTCTTTTTATGATGTGTCCTTCGTGGGCTCTGCAGGGTGTGAGCCTCTGTGTCCTCACTGCTCATGTTATCAGGTCGGTGATTGTACCCTGCAGTAAACAGCTTGGCGGTGAGTTATTACTGGCAGGGGTATACTCCTCCATCAGGCATTGTGAAAGAATGACCTCAGATACATCAGGCAGAGCGGTGGCTCTGTTGCAAAGTCACAACTTGCAACATAAGTCATGCGTTTTAGTCTGTTGAGCCACAAAGTGCCACTGCAACCTAATCAGTCTGTCTCAAGCTGTGACCTTGATCAGATCGACCTCCTCTATCTCTCTGCAGACACTATAATGCTTTTTTCATGTAATAGTGATAAAGTAAAAAATATACTACATCTCAATGTTTCCTTTGTGCTGTGATACAATCTGTCACTGTGGAACAGCCTGTATTGTGCTCGGTTTAAAGCATATACTTTGTAACACAAGCTGTCTAAAGGCACCTCAGCAAGAAATCACAGCCCCTTTATCTCTCTGCTTGTTCCCAGCTCTGCCTGTACTGTGTTTTTTTTTATGAATAGGCCATGATTTGCCAATAACTGAATGAATATAAAATGGAGTAAACTATATATCTGGTAGCCAAATATTTTAAATGCAAAGATGTTAAAACATCAGTGCTTTAATGCGACTGATTAGTCGACAATCTACCAACCAGATGATAGACTGATTACAATATAATGAAGGCAAATTGTTTCATATATTGCTGCTCTCATTTGGGTGAATATTTCTGTGTAGGACAGTTAAAGGACATCTCTGTCAGCCACACCTTGCCTGGCACTCTTATCCAAGTCTGGCTCCGTCTGTGCTCGTATCAGTGGAGGGGAAAAGGGGGTGTGCCAACTATAGCGCCTTAGTACTTTTCAGAACTCTATCTGTGCCTGTGAGTGGTCTAACAGCTGCTGCTGCAGTGTCTGAGCTTGCTCGGGGATGCAGATGAAAGTGCTGATGTGTCCTGTTATTTTGGGTTGTGTGTTGCCCTGGAGGCCAAGGAATTTTTTGGAAGAGACCGGGCAAGATTGTTGGGGGGGTGGGGCCGTGCCCAGAGGGGATTTTAGCTGAGAGATTCTCCCAGAATGCAATGTGACCCTCATTGCCACATGGCGCTGTGGGAATCCTGACGGGGTGTGGAATTGCTGACAGTACCAGGCTGAGCGATGGGCACAGACATGAGCACAAAGATTGATGTCTCTGATGATTGGCGGTATTTCTGGCTGTCTTTTGTACACGTAGGGAGGGGCCGCTGATGGCCTGTCATGCTCCAAGTTTTACACATTGTTTCAACCAAACTGCACTCTAAGTTGAGTTTTAAAACCGTTCTTGGCACTGAAACAAAACTAACCCACCTCAAAGTCCATTTCGTAGTCAAGTTATTATATTTATACATTACAAATCACAAATTTGCCTCAAGGTCGTCCATTTAGCTCACGATCCACTTTGAAACTAAATGTTTAAGAAGCCCTTGAGGTGCTCAGAAGGACATTTGGAGATCTATATGCTGGACATCATTAAAAGAGTCTTGAAATAGTCTTGTTAGTTAAAGGCTTTTCTTTTTCCTTTCTCAAATAGTGCTGCTGGATAATCACAGGACGAGGGGGTCTGACATACAGCAACTGCCACGGACAAAATCGAACCTGGACCACTGCCAGAGACTCGGCCTACATGTGTCACCCGCTCTGCCAGGTCAGCCAGAGGTCAGCATTTCATCTTTCAAGTAGTAATACTTACATTTTTATTGATAAAATGCGTGACACAACTAACATAACATATCCGAGATATAAAAATAACGTACCAAAGTATACAATAAAAAAATAGCATTTAAAATATAAAACGGCCACATGTACTTTGGTGGTAATACTGGTCATATTAAAAGATTACTAAAACTGAAAAGACTTTTTATCTGGTTATGGATCCTCTATATGACCCACATAAGCCAGCAGACTGGCTGTTTCTATATCTTAATGCCTGCCCTCCGGTCAGATTCCCTGATTAACGGCATGCAAAACGATGACTTGTTTCCAAAACAATTGCACGCAGCAGCCAGATAAAGATCTCAACGACATGAGGTGATAACGCTCATAGAAACACTATCACTTCTGTTCACAGGGGGCGCTAGAATCAACACGAATAAAAGTCCTTGTAGTTACTTTAAAGACCTTTTCCATAGTGCCCCAAACCCTGGGAATTAAAGGGGCCTTTGGCGTTTTCTTGTTAACAAACAAAAATTATATTTACATTCATTGTCACTCACCAAATACTGTGCGTTATCTAGTTCTATCAATAACAAAATAATCTTTCAGAAATGTTTTTTTATTTCATGAAGAATACATTTCAGACATTTCTTGATGATATCCAGATATTTGACCAACACAGAAATGTTTGTATGTATCCTGTGGCTGTGGGTTTGTTATTTAAGACTACTGACTTGTAATTTTGGTGATCCATGAATTTTTACCTCTGTCTACTTAATCTAACTCAGTCCACATCTGCTCGATGCCCCCGCTGCATAACAGCAGCTGCTACATGCCTGAAATGTTAATGTCAGACATCATGCGAGCATTAACTCTCTCTGCCGGCTCTAAATGTTATCATAGATCTTTGTACAGACATAACGCTCCCATTTCCGTTCAAGTCACATGACATAGTCATATTATAGCCCGCTTGGCTCAGTGCGTGAGAGAAAGATGCCATGTCATTTGCTTAATTATATGTTCCCCATGGCTCACACCTTGCAAACTACTTGATTTATTTGGTTACTGAAATCATCCAGGGTTTCCAGAGTCTTCTCGTTCTGTACTTCATCAGTAAAGTCTCGTCTGTGTACAATATGACACTATATTAATTAAGAGGGATACTCGCAGATTGCTCCATAAATCATTTTCATCACATTTTCACGCTCGGTCTAACATTGCAATTTGCATCTTGTTCGCCTCATAACAGAGTACACCTCTGTGAAGAAGAAGCAGGCAGAAGACTTGTGAAGGCTTCATTGTCATGTTATCCTCAGAGGAGTTTGACAATAACCTTAGAAGGATGGATCACTGTGCTGACTCACTCATGTTGTTATCCTCGACATCTGGGACATTGAAGAGGCAGTTATACCAGAATAAAAAATGAAAGTCAAGATGCAAATTTCAGCTTCTGACTAAATCCAAAAAAGTCACTTGACATTATTTCCACAGCAGGCATTTAAAGGATATATTGATCAAGTTTTTAAGTTAACTTTTGCACCAATAAATTTCATTAATGAGTCTTGCTGACTGTATTTTTATTAGAAGCACACTCAGGCTAGCTAACTAGCACATGCTACAGACTAAAGCTAGTGACCTTGGGGACTGTGAATCAACAAATGAACATTTTATAGTAGCTTTAAGTAAAAAAAAAAAGAAGTGTGTGTGTGTGTGTGTGTGTGTGTGTGTGTGTGTGTGTGTGTGTGTGCATTAAGCACATTATGCATTGTGATTTCAGCAGACCTCACTGGGAGATACAGCCTCATTTTCTCCTTCAATCAGCTTTCAGTGCCAGGTCTCTGGTTACAATATTGCTTATTATATTATGTGTCAACATCGGTTCAGTACTTTGGAGATCTGAATCACGTGATTATATGCGGGCAAAGGCCTGAATCAGACTGCTTTGTTATTTTAGCCGCTCATGTGATCAGCACTCAACACCAAAGGGCCACTCTCAGCCTCACCCCCCCTCCGGTCCTCTGCAGACCGACACAGAGAGAGTCTGTTACCACAGAAACAAAGGTCAGTGTACTGTGTCGTCACATTTTGGACTCACAGGACCAATCTTGAAAGGGAAAAAAGGGCCGCAAACAAACACCCTTTGTTTTCACGAAAACAAGACAGCGTTTGTTGTTGCGCTCTGGGCTGTGATGTCATCGTCATGGTTCATCCTCTCTGTGACCTCTGGGCTGAAATAGCTTCATCAGGAGGTGAGCACCAATTAGAGCATTGATTCTGTTTCATTGTCACGCCCACACATTCTCCCCCTTGCGCAAAGCAAACATGCATGTATTCATCTAGTATCACAAAAATAGATCAGTGAGTTCACTGTTCTCTGAATCTTCCCAGTGGGAAGCTGTGCTGCATAGACTCTGCTGCACGAAACACTATGATCTGTGCTATACTGTCTGAGTATCATCATTATCCGAGGCAGAAGAGAGGCTGAGAGACATAAATCTGATTATATTGCAAGAAAGCTCTTTGTCTTTTTACAGTTAACTGCAACAACTCTTACACACAGGAAGCTGTGAACTCCTAATGCGGCCGACCTTTGATGATGTAAGTGATGTAATCCTTGTGATAGATGCGTCAGGCTTTGGCCTTGGGCGGCTCTGAATGTTCTACTCCCTAAAGGCCGAGCGGGCTAAACGGGCCAAAGCAGCCCCCATCAATACAGCACCGAGCAGCGCTCTGGATCACCTCAACTGGTGCAATTAATCTTGGCCTTGTAACAAGTTGACAGGCCTTTATCCAAACAACAAACAAAACAGGCACTTAACTGCCTGATGACGATGGCGGGGGCCAGATGTTAATTTGGCTGCAGCTCTGCAGTTCTCATCCTAATAAGCGAGGTTGCACACCGCCTTTACCTGAGATTAAAAATTCAAACGCAGTGTGATCAAAGTGGGATTACTCTGCTAAGCTTGCTGTAACAAAAGAAGAGGTGGAATGTGAACGTTGGAAAAATTATGTTTATTCACCCCCTTCTGCAATGCTTGTTAATGTGATTTATACTGGAAAAGATGTTGTTTTATTTAGCTGGCCTTATTACCATGCTAGTCAGTTTTAATTTACATCATACTGGAGGTGAAAGCTACCTGAGAGATGAATGTAACATTTACAGTATCTGACTGACACTTCTTTTCTTAAAAGATTAGTTGAACCTTTTGGGAAATGTGCTTATTCGTTCTCTTTCTGCACGTTAGATGAGAAAATAGATACACTCTCATGTTGAATATGAAGCTAAATTCCTGACAGGATTAGTTTAGCTTAACTTGTAGGTGAAACAGCTAGCATGGTCCATTTTAAAAACAGTTTTTTTTATCTGCCTATCAGAAGCTTTTCTACTAATTAGTGCTAGTTATATCATCCCTGCAAAAACATGTAAAGTGTAACATGATACATTGCAGCTTTACAAGGAATTATCTGTATTTTTTAAGAGGGGTATTTCTGGAGGACTTTATGTTGATTTATGTCTACTGTTTTTGAGCTAAGCTAACGTTTACTGACTCACAGGAATGAAATGATAACATTTTTCCTTATCTATCTGTTGGCAAAAAAGCAAAGAAGTGTATTTCGTCATCAAGTATCTGTAGGTTATTCATAAAGTAACTCAGCATTTAAAATCACTATAGTTAGCTAGCAGGCTTAGCTCAGTGTACCGCCAACCTTGAAGCCTTCTACATTAACATGTAAGTATGCAGACTTAAAATTCACTTGCCTTTGTTCATAATGCACAATGCAAACAATGCATTTAAGGGCAGTTCACGTCTCAAATTCTTGCTATTTTAGTATACATCTGTGCATTCCTTGCAAAAAAAAAATACACTTGCTCTATAGATGAAATGCACTACATACTATGATTTCAGACCAACCCCCAGTCTTTGAAGTGACAGCCTCACAGACTCACCCCAAAATATAAGAATTACAGTTAAAGGTTAAAATATTAACAGTGTGCTGTAAAATGGTCCAGAGCTGTATCTGACATGTCTTAAAATACATTTTTATTTCAGCATGTGTCTGGCAAAGTCGAGCAACATCAGCCAAAGGATTGCATGACTTTGAAAAGTCACATCTATTGAAGTATGCTATGCAATGTTAAGAAACCCTTCCAGTTGTATGCAAATCAGATTTCTAAATTAGCTCCCACAATGAGCTGCCGTCTGACTGAAGGACGGTCCATGACCTGCTTTGAATACAATACACAATGCAATGCAACAAGGTTAAGAATTACATAATTCCTGCATTGTTTCCAGGATTCATACCACAGTTTAAAAACATGTCTCGATCTCATTAAAATGTGATTTGCAGTAATGGGTGCCACGTCTAGTGCATAATCAGCTGAGTGCACCATGAGTCAAGATATTGCATAACCTCTATATTTCATGAGACTTCTTCGGTGTTGCCTCATTCCTGTGTGTGTTTACAGAAGGAGTGTATGAGGAATGCAGCTGTGAGTCAGCACAGAGGAACGGCAGAGAAAGTCAGTGTGAGGCCGTGGTCGGACGGCGTTAACGTCATCAGTTCAGCGTGTTCTGGTAAATTCCTAATGAGTAACTCAAGTCGGCTGGCCTGTTGGCTCCTGTTATGTAGCTTTGTTCTCCTGTCATGAAGGTGCTGAATTTATAGATGTGTAATGTTGAACAAACTGCAAACAAGCAGGAAGAAATAATAGCTTTCACGCAAATAGGGCCTGATAATATCGCCACAAGCAGTCTGAAGGCTTAATTATGTAAAACATTTACTCAAAATAATAAAAGCAGAACCAAAAAACAAAAGAGCAGCAGTGATCATCAGGTGGTGCTGGAGGATAAAACCCAGTTCTGTTATTACTGGGCTGTTGATACCAAGAGCTACACATGGACACTTACCTGGTCAGCTGCTCTCCTGCGGTACAATTTCTTGAAAATACACAAAGGACTTTTAGATCTGTCCAACCAGGAATTATGTCATAATATCATATTAGCCCAGTTACTTCACCCCAGAGTTATTTCTGACAAAACATTCCCAAAACAAGGTCCACTAGGGACATACCATCAGAAAACACTCATTTCCATTACAATTTTGCAAACTCAGTCTGTGGATGAAAACCATTTAATATGGTTGAAAGCCTCGGAAACAGATAAACATAGCCACCGCTAAGTACAAGTACTAAATTAGAACATACACTTTCATTCATTTCTTCTGCTGATTTATTTTTTGCCTTGATCCTTGAAACCATGGCAGCATACTCCCACACCTATTTATTGTGACCTAAATGGCGTACTGAGATATTATGGGTTTATTCTGGCATTTAAGTCCATTAACAGGCTCTGTGTTTGCCTAAACATAGGGAGTCTGCAGTCGTGTATCTGAAAAATACATTTTTTTAATTTTTTCTTCTTGTTAATAGTGTTTGGTTGACATGGGATGAATGAATACATAAAAGAACATTGAAAAAAGATCAGTAGTCTGTCAGATCTGTATTTATTAGCTTTTGTCTTTCAGGGACGTTAGCATGGCACCTGGAAAGCAGAGAGTTGTTTTGTTAAAATCGAATTGATTTGTTATCATAAACTACAGGACGAATGAAAATAAGTCGTCCTTTGGGGCTGTTGTAAGCACCAGGCTGGTGGAGCCCCATGGAGCACATACACAGAGAGCTTATCATCTACTTGCTGCCCTCAACACGACAAAATAGTGTTATGTCAGCGTGCAGAGAAATAGCAGTAAATTGGGAAGCAGAGAGGTACAAAGAGGTGTGGAGGGAGGGTTGGAGGGAGGTGAGGAGGAGGCGTGGGGGGCTCTGAGATTCAGGCTGTACCTGAGGCATGGAGGGGTACATCATTATTCAGAGCAGCGCTTTGATGTCGAGGCTGGGTGGATCTCACAGAGCAGGCGAGAAGCAGTTCTAATTAAAACAGTAACAATGCAGCCCGAGTTGCCCTGAAGAAACGGGGGCTTTGAAGAGTCACTGAATGCCCCATTTAAAGCCGGCTGCCCATAGATAACAGCAGATATTACACTGACGGACTCTAAGGCCTCTGTCGCAAAATGTGTATTTTTTTACCACATTTCATAAAGCATCGCTCTCAGTGTGTGCGCGATGAGTTCTCAGTGTCCTACTTTCCGGGTTCTTTGGTGGCGTTGTGGGCCTGACAGGAGTGACAGATTGAGATGGGCTGCTGGTACTCAGAGGCCAGGCGAAGACAGGAAAGCCTGGGGGATCGTGGTATGACAGGTAGACAGAGGGGAGACAGAACTTCATTACAACTGCCGCAGAGAGGAGCTTCGAATATCAAATTAGCGTCCCCAATCAACACGAGAAACACATTTGTGCTTTCATATTTTTATTCCGATACATTTTATTAAGAGGAAATTCAGATGCAACCACCATGACGTCGATAGTGCTGTTCCCTGGCTTGTATAACGCAGATTTTCCCCTTGTCCGCCAAGCATGTTTATGTGTCTCTCCTCATATCTACTGAGGCATATTGCTCTGAAAGGCCCAAGTGGGCTGTAGAGAGAGCTGAGTGATGCTCTGAGACAGTAGCAGTTCAAAGAGACTGTCTGCATAGAGAGAAGGGTCTAATTTTAACTTGGAGACAGAGGGGCTCATGAAACAGCTCTCCGCCTGACTACAGCTCAATTATTCATCAACACAAGAAGTCTCTCAACTAAAAAGCCTGACACGTTATTCATTCCCCCCCTTCTCCTTCTCCTTCTTCTCCCATGCTGTTTCATTCACACACAAAACCAGACGCACACACACATACCAAAGCTACCCGACCTAACCTTGTCTTGAACCACACAGTGCCCTCCAGAAATACAGGCAGGCTTTGGTGAAGATGAGTCAAAAGCACACATAATGAGGTGTACACCGATACTGTGCTGGGGAGTTTTACTAAATCATGTTTAAGAAGTGCAAAAGCAGTGGCTGAACTCATAGTAATTCATTTAATAAATGAAGCTGTATTGCAAATACATATTGTGAGGCAGTAAAAGCCAGCTAAAACTGCATCCACATTTATTCAAATAGATTTTAACACATATAGAATTTTGTGTTATAAATAAGGTTTTATTTATTATGGTTCATTGTGAGATATTCTGGTGAGATACTGTCAAGATGTTGATAGTGGCTCTAGCCTTAAAGAGACAGTTCACAAATTGAAAATTTTTATTTGTTTTTCATTTGGCAGAGAAAAGTCCCTTTAAAAGCATCTAATTATCCAGCATAAACACAAACTCTTCTTTCCTCTTTTTGCTGAAAACTCAAAACAAATATTTTCACAAGTCATCAGGAAATGAAACCAAACTCACAGTTAAGGACTTAGGCGCGAATGCTCTGCCTGATGACTCAGTTTCTGTTTTGAACAAGTTGCAGCAGGCGTCATCTCCAACAGATGACCAGTCATGTGACACCAAGCAGATTTCACCATAGCTGGTCATGTGTCGCTGGTCACTCAGTTGTCCTTAGTCTGAGATTTTGGACTAGCATACATTTTCTGTTGCTGCTGTTGATACGGCTTTTCTTATTCTATGGTTTCAGTGACACAAATCAACAGAGAGACAATAAAACATTGTGCAGCTCAAAAATACACTCCGCTTCAACCCAGCTTCCTCCAGTTACTTGTTGACTTCCCTAAAACATGGCAGATCTAATTCTGATTATCCAATATGTAGGTTAAAAGCATCAACAGCCTCAGATCATAACTGCAGCTGCACATAAGCTCTGTGTGACTCGGCTGTGACCAATTGGAAAGTAAGATGCTGACTTTTACACAAACAGCTACAGATTCCTGGTCAGCAGAAGCCTCCGACTGATGTGCGGATGCAGCAGTCCGAACCTGTTGAATGTTTGTAATAAGTTTATGGCTTAGGGAGTCGCTGGGTGGCCTGAGCGGTGCTACCTCAGGCAATCTGGGAAGGGATTTGCGCCTGCTGTGATAATGACACCATTTTAAGACCCATCCAGACAAGCGGACAAATTGATGCTGAGTTGTGTTTTCATGTTGACTGGTGAATGTAAAGCAAATGCAAATAAACACATGGATCTCTCTCTCTGATGAACAGTGGCAGTATGGTGATGTGCATGATTTTATGTTTCATTTTAAGAGCTAATATCAAACCCACAGAGAACTAAAGAGGCTTTGTGTAAATATCTCACTCACTATGCCAGACACATTTTATTTGTTTTCAGCTACAGACAACAAATCCAAGTGTAGCTGCATAAATCTGCAGGATCAATAGAGAAAATACAATAACGCATCCTCAGTATTATTGCGCTGCAGTAAGTACTTCCCTGAACATTTTTCATTATGAAAACTGAGATTTATCATCGATTTGCCTGCCACAGCATATAATGCTGCTGAACTTTGTGGTGTGTTTGCGTTAATGTGGACAGTGCGGCTGGATTTAGTCCGGGCTAAGTCTATCTGTGACAGGCAGCAGGTGCTGTGGATCATGTAGAGAGGGAGATAGGGCTAGCTAAAGACAGTCAGGTGTGGTGCTGTTTGTAGATAAGGCTACAGAGGCTAACTTTAACATCTGACATGCCAAAGAAAAAGCTGTGATTGCGGTTGCTCTGGAACATTGGCTGTAGAGATGCAGGTGATTTCTGAAACAAATCCTCTCTGGATATATGTCAGGTTGAGACAGGAGGTCAAAATGTCAAGAGATCACATTTGACCACTTTCTAAATCCCGCCCTCAAACAGTGATTATCCAATCATATCACAGCAACTGGTCACATCAGGTCTGAGGAGTTTCAGATACAGGGCTGTTCTAAGAGAATAGACTTTATAAAAGAAGTGGACGTAGACAGTAGTGCCTTAAACCTGCATTCTGTCTAACAGACAGCAGGGGGCACCTCCACTGGTTGTGAAGAATTCCAACTGTATAGAAGTCTATGAGAATTTTCACCTCCTATTCATTTTGCCAGGAAGTCGGTTTAGTTTGAAGCCTGCTTTTTCTAGCCAAAGTTATCATGTCAGTTCCTGTCATGCTTGCTAGTTAGCTAATTGCTTGGCTCCACCCTCTTGTCCAAATATAGTCACTCGCTGAAGAAAACTGTAGTTCACAGTCTTACAGTTAATGGCTAAGAGGGATACATCATCTGCACTAGCCAATCGCCAGCCAGTGTCAGCTGGTGAGGAAGCTAACTTTTTGCCTGTGTGTATGTAGCTTCAGTCTCATTCTTTCAGAAAAATATCATGTAAGTATTCATAAACGGCATATTTATTACCCCTTTTTACAAGATTTTTAGGACTGTTTTAAATGAGCGACCAAGTCTGCCAGAGACACAATTTCTAAGCAACTAATGGAGCTTCATTAGCTGACTAGCTACATCTGAAAAATCTGTCAGTAACAGCTGTCATTTTAGCTGGATAAATCGTCATTTGCTGGACAGATATGAAAAGCCTCCTTTTGTCTCCCTCTGAAATAGTATAGTCATAATCATCGTAGACTGCATCTGTGCAAACAGAAAGCTTAACATAACAGTAACCAAGGGCAACATGGTTTAGCGAATGATACATTTCCATCGTCACGGACGTTGAGGTCATGGATAATGTCCCTCCTTATCTTGCCACTCTAAGATGGTGTGCATGGATAGTGTTTTCTTTTCCAAAGTGGAAGGAGATAGACCGCAGGACACTGACAGGGACGGACCACAGGACACTGCAGCGTTTCCTGGCAGCATGGAAACAAAAGGGCACCCCCGCTCTTCTCAGCTCCGAGCCACTATCTGCTGTCTGTCTGTCTGTCTGGTGGCCTGGATAAACATGTGTCATTGAGGGCTCTGCCAACACCTTTCAGCCCCACAGCCACCTCCACCTACTAAACTGCGAGCTCCCCTGACAAGGAAATGTCAGCTCTCATGCTAATGACATGATTTAGCCTCGCAGTTATTAATGTTTTCACACATCGTAAAATTGCTTTGATGTCTCCCTCTCCGTTGCTGCGCTATAGAAGTTCATCCAGAGTTTTATTCCTGCACAAGTTTGTTTTTTCCTGTGTCGAATCTTATGTTATGGTTTGGCAAAACAGCTCTCTGAGCAAGGCATCATCCCTTTAAAAGCTGAACGCAGCGCCAGGCTAAGTATTCAGCCGCAGGCGAAGAGGACCAGAAACTTTTTTTTTTGCTTAGTGAAATAAGCAAACCCAAAAGACACAGCATTAATTATTCACCCTCCCTGCACCAGTCTGACATTCTGATTATGACTGGAGGTGGTTACACGGTATCAGTAAGGTTGCAGAGTAGGCATGACAGAGGTTCAAACTCTAATATGTTTGCTGCCAAGAAATATGGGCCTCTATGATGTGAAAGCCGCCTGCAGGGCATCAGAATGAATGGTTATAATTCATCAGCAGAGAATGCAGCCTAGTTTATGAGCCACTCCCCTGGAAGGAAAGACAAGGAAATTACTAGTCTCATTATTTTGTGAATGACACTGATGGTCATTTTGTTTCCCTACTTAAATTAGGCCGCACTGGACTGATTACTGGGTAAAGCTGGAAATTGTTTGCGTTAATCATCTAATTAACAGACAGACATACAGAGATAGGGAGACAGATACTGAATCTACATGAAAGAGGGTGTTGGCCTCTCTGGGTTGATTACAGGTGAGCAGGTTTGTCAGTGTGTCTGCCAGAATGCTGTCTATCTGCCAAAACAAGCAGCCTTGAACTCCAGAGGGCTGGGCTTGGAAAGCTACCAGTGACTGAGCACACTTCGTGGAATTGTGCTAGCGGGGTGGTTTTGGGCTAACCCAACACAGTCATCTTTGTTTTGTTGGTGCACAGCATAAAAATACCATTGTGTGCTAGTCACATTATTGCCGCGGCTTTTGCGTAACATCAGAATATGATCTGGTGCAACAGCTGCTCTGACACAGTTTGTGGAGGGCAGAGAGTTGACTCACTGTGCAGCCAAGGTGGAGCTGATTGAATTATAAAAGCCATTTACAGCCCTCAGTGACAACAACAACCTCAGGCAACTAATGAGCTTATCTACCATCCCACTGCTCACAGAAGCATATTTTTTTCAAGACTGGGCAAACAAATCCACATCCTGATGGCAAAACGTTGCAGCGACACTTCCAGCGGCATCAGTGCAAGTCTCTCCTGTGGTGTGGAAGTTGAACTGAAGTGTCGGTAGTCTTGGCAGGCCTGCACAGAGAGGGGTGCACTGTGAAAACTGGCATGTTGACGCTTTCATGCCACTGTCACGCTGTTCACAAGGTGCCCTGGAGGAGTGTCACAACGGATTCTTCTCACCTAGTAGAGCATGTCCCTGTCACACTCCGGGTTGCCGTAGTCAGACGGCATTCCCCTCCTGCCATCTGTCCCTGGTATTACAGTCGCATGCGATAGTTATTCAAGTCACCTAGGTTCAAGCTGTACTCTGATGTGACTACACTCTCTGCTGTGTTATGCTGATGCTACAAAAACAACAGCCAGCTTCCTTTTAATAATGAATGTCTATAACCACATTATTAATGAAGTTTGTGGACATATGTTCAAATATCTTTGGCTTTGACTAAGCAGCAGTTTTTCAGGTCTCAAATGCAAAGCCAATCCAAAAGTGCCTTAAACCTGCAGTGTTTCTATTAGCCACCAGGGGGCGACTTCATTGGCAGCAAAAAAAAAGTAAAATTGTATAGAAATCTATGAGAAAATTACTCTACTTGCCAGTTGATTTATTAGCTTAATAAACATTTTCCTAATGAGTTTATGGTCTCAATGGTGAGTTTCAAGTCTACTTCAATACAGCATGATTCTAATTTTAATTTTTACGGTCCCATTGAGAGTAAAACAATAAAGCAGCTTTAGGATGTGGCTCCCTTGCGATACCATCAGGATAGAGGCACTGCTATGTGTATCTATGACACTATTTACATTTAAATAGCTGTGAATTTGTTATTTGGATGTTGTTTGTTTTTTTGTCACTGTGTATTTTCCATTCATGAAAGTTAATTAGAACATTTTCAAAAGTGTCTTCTTCAGCGCTCTGTTGTACTGAAGACACACACAGGAGACAGCTGTTTTTTCCAGCATGTGCATTTTGTTTTGAGTTTGCTTTCTGCCGTCCAAAATTAGCATCCTGGTTAACCAAGCAAAGTAACTAGTGTAAGCTGGTTACACAGCATCTGCTATGCTAATGGTAACCTGTGTCACCTCACCAGCTCCACCCTCTTGTCCAAATATGGTGACTTCTGGCTCCAAGATGCCAAACTTGAGGTTTTAAACAAACCAATGAATGATGTCACGGTGACTATTCCCTTTTATACAGCTTATGTTTTTACCTCATTCCAATGAACATCCTGATTATGGCTTTGATGAAAAATGCCAGCTGGAAGTCATAACAAGACACACAAACAAGCTCCAGCACTTGATGGTCTCCATCCATTATTATAAGAAAAATCTGCCTGAGAAAAGCCTCAATCAAAAGGTTAATATGCCTTGTTATTAATGTTGTGCTAATACTAACCGTGGCTACTTATCACAGTCTCCAGTTAATGCACAAAAGAGGAAGTCCTTATATAGTTATTTATGTGTTAAACAAAGCATCAACTGAGTGTTCCCCGCCTGGCACTGGTTGGTGTGACAGTGTTATTAGTACAACATTTGTCATGTTGCGGTTTCCTATCCTCCCCCCTTCCTCCAACAGTCTCAGAAGCCGTCAAGAAGGCACCACATGGTACGCTGCACACAGCACATGGTTTCGGTTACAACCAGGCTGAAGCTTAGTTTTTGTAAATGAAGCATATGCAGCTTCTTTAAGGCCAAATAATCAGAAGAAGCAGGGTGAAATGTATGAAGATTGTACAGATATAGTTAAAACACTTTCGCATGTGGTCACATTGATGCTGTTTTCATGTATTTGCACATGCTCAGTGTTTGGTGATGTGTCTGCCTATGTGACCCCGGTTATGTGAGTCAGAGGAAGTGGGTAAAAGGTGAGATTTAGTGCGAAGAGCTTTAATTACGACTATTCATTATTTTCCGGGTGCAGTATGTCATGATGATGATAACTGCTAACTGAAACTGAGACTAATCTAAATATGTGCTCTTTAATTTCATGCAACACAAGTTCCAGGAAGAAAAGCCTACATCACTGCATTTCAAATATCCAGCATAAATATTAGTTCACTTGAGACCAATTAATGCTTAATTTCAGCTTTCAGAGGGAAGAAAGGGAGCCATTTTTATTTATGTTGTGATCCCTGTTTAAATGAGGCCTCTGCTTTGTTGGTCTGTCACGACAGCTGCAGCAGAACATTGGTTAGCATACACACCAGAGATCAAAGTGAAGCATATATACAGAACCTAATTGCAATCAGGACTTAAAAGGCTGCAGCTCAGTGGAGATGGTGGAATATATGATGTGATGAGCGCATAAATCAGAGATAGAGAAAATGCATTATGCACAGCTCAGATAAGATGGACATCATTTGTCTACTTCCATTTGGAGTCCAGGCACTCAAGGCAATTTGACTGCAGTGTTTCTCTTCAGAGGGGATCCATTAGTTATTGGCAGAATAGCTCGGGGCCAATAAAACACACTGACTTCAGCCTTTGCATCCTATTTCCCTTCCTGTCTGAGCCCTTTCATGGTTCATGCTCTCCTATTACATTTCAGGGAACACATCTTATTTCTGCGTTCAGCCCGAGCACATGGTGGGTGTCTTCCGTGGCGTTTTTTGGTCGTCTTTAAAGCAAACATGAAACACATCTGGGACTCTGGGTGAAGTGTTTATGAGTGGCTTTTGGATGGTAAAAAACAATAATTTGATGTGTCACCTTGGAGATGGCAGTTGACAGCTGTTCCATGCACAAGCTGGGCTTAATTGGCGGGGAAATTAGCCTGACCTTGACTGCGGCGGCGCGGCCGACGAGCGCCGCTGCCTGCCACTTGAAATGACATTGTTGTAATTTTCGACAGCAGCGAGCAAACACTCTGAGCATTAATTATATGGTGGAATGTGCCTTGGTGCAACAGACGCACACAGTGAATACTTATGTAAGCTGTCGCTCCAGTCTCCATAGTAACCCGCAGCATTCTAACACACGCCTCCTCCGATCTACCTCCCCTGAAGTGGGCTGTTTCCATGGCAACCAGGCAGCTGCCTTTGATGATGGCTCTCATGAAATGACACCCGCTGATAATGCTGGCTCCTCCGAGTCTCCGAGAGGGAGGATGGATAGATGGGCGGGTGGGCGGCGGCGGTGGTGGGTTTAGAGAGAGAAATTATGGAGAAAGAGAAAGCGAAAGACAATTATTTCTCCCAGAATCTGAGTCACGTAACCGCAGCACAGCTCGCCTCTGTCTCCCAGCTGGAGTGATTTACCTGGTACAGCAGCCGGAACACCGTGAACCAGATACAGCGTCTCTGAGCCACATCAGGGCCGGCATGGTTCACATGATGTTGCTGCACGTGTCATGAAAAAACCCCTCAAATGCTGGTGCCTTGGCTGCGAGGGCAAGAGGAATGTTTCGAGAGAAGTTCATGCACCACCATCTGCTGCACTCTTTTATTTACTTCTTCAAACAAATAAGTGTCAACGTGTTAGAATACTTTCCCCCTCTCCTTTGCATTCATGCCACTTGCTCTACAATCATTTGGCACAACCCATATTTTCCACTGCAGCTCTCTGTCAGCTTTTTGACCTTCCTTTCATATCGGAGCACTTATCATGTGTGGGAGATCCTGTTGCATCAGGAGCAAACTGTTTGTGGTTAGAAGTGACTGTTATTCATCACCGTTGTGCAACATCCTCGAATAACCATGTACCGTTCTTGGCCATGCTAACTGAAATTGGCTCTGAATCGACTCCGCCTCCTGTTAGCTGTGAGCAGTGTGGGTTTAGTAGGTGCAGTCTGGGTGTCAGTGGGCAGATGAAACTCTAACCTGAATGTGTGTCTCCTGCCTGTGGGCTAAATCAGCCTGCACGCTGCTCGCTGGGTGGAGAAAATAGCTTTGGCACCGGCAAGCAGATCAAAGTGATCAGACAAGTAATCCCCCATGAGTCAGAAGGGAACCAGCTGGGGGGAGGGGTGGTGTGTGTTTGTGTGTCTGCGTGTGAGGGGAAGGCCAGAGAAGCTTTATGCTTCTTATTTCATCACTCTCCCATATTCACATCAAGTGTGCATGTGTATTTTTGTCTGACAGTCTTCCTCCAGTGTTTCAATTTGATCTTCCGGTAAGGTAACTTTGAAGTTAAAGGGCATTTTCGTTTTGACTGAATTTGAAAATCACTGTACTTTCCCCCTTGTGAGGCGCGCCAGCTGTGTCACTACATGTCTCGCTCTGAGCCGGGGCAAACTCAGCAGCTGCGCGCTCGTTTCAGACACAAATCTAATGGCCCGATGATCTTATGTTTCTGAAACGGAGATGCATCACTCTCACAAGCCAAATGATCTAACCGCAGTGACAGAGACGCTACCAGTTTGTGGTAATGAGTCATGAAGGGGATCGAATGTACAGCCCCGAGAAAAAAAGATAAGGAAAGAAAAATGATAAAAACACAGCAGGTTAGAATAGGAGCATTAAAGAAGACCTAGTTTGCTCATTTTGAGGTTCATGCTTGTTTGTTTACTGTTCAAAAAACACTATTTATTTATTTATTTATTTTTGCCCATTGCTTTGGCACTTCTGTTCACCCTCTGTTTGAGACGCTCTGTTGTTGTGCTTGTCTCTTTAAGACCCCCAGTCTGCTCTGATTGGGCACCACCGGGAAGAGTGCGGGAAAACTGGAATAACAACGTCACATGATGTCATTGGGCCCAGACAGGCTTCTTCCCATAGGCTTACTTTGGGAAACAGACGTTTGTTTATCAATGGACAAATTATTCTGAGTGTAACAACCCCCCTGAAAGGATTTGTTCCACTATCAGAATTTGATTAATTTGTTCTGATAATAAAGTTTAGAAGAGACACATATTTAAATACTTTTATTCCCATTCAAGTTAATGGAGCGCTAAACACAAGTAACCAGCTAAGCCAACTGAAGTCGCTTGTGTACTTGTGGAAGTTTCGGGTTATTTTCTACATGGAAGTGGCTTCATGTGCCACTGAGTAATTTTCTCAGGAATAAACAGGATCCTGCCTCCATCACTGTATCTAGTTCTCCTTTACCTCCCTGTGCTTTTCCATCTCTGTACCAATGTCACTGCAGCCGGGACTTTACTGCAACAACACTGTAGCTGCACTTTCAGATGACCATATATAGAAATGCGCCACAAGCTTACGTCAGCTTGTGTTGAGAGTAGAAAAATCTGTTGAAAATGGAGCGTTCTGAACTGTCGGAAACGGAAAGTGTTTTTGCTCGCAGGGATTACTTTTACATACTTTTTCCAAATTTTGGCCACATTTAATATGAACCTCCAACATTATATTTATATATGACACAAAAAAAGGAAAAGCATAATACGTCCCCTTTAACTCACCAAGACAAAGATGTGATTGAGTTTTAAGCTCGGCTGCATATCTCGACCACACACTTGGTGTTCAATCTGACTTTCATTAACACTGTCTAGCAGAAGACAGCACTCAGCTCAGCCCTCCTGACTGATATGTCACTGATATTTAAGATGTCTGACTTCTTGGCACCCTGAGATGATTTTAAACTTGCAAAGTTTTAATTGTGAGGCTGAGACACTTTCTAATAATTAAAAAAAGGGTTCCTGCGAGCCCTGTGTCGTGCCTTTGTGTCTGGATTAGCTGGTAACGGAGAAATGTCATTAGCCAGTCGACTCACTGGGAATTTCAGTGTGTGTGTGTGTGTGTGTGTGTGAGTGACTGTGTGACTTTAGGTCTCAGCATTTTGAAGGAAGTGTTTTCATGTTCGGTATGACTCACATTTCCCTCAATATATCGCACTCAGTGGGTGTACTCGCCTTCCCTCAGCAGCAACTAGTCAGACATTGCAGGCGGTTTAAAGCCCAGGTGCAAGTGAAAGTATTATCCAGGCAGAGGCAGAGCCAGTCGGGGTAGGCTGATGTTCGTTTGGGGCTTTGTGCCAAAGAGGAAGTTATTCTGCTCTCGAAGGCATGGTTGTGAAAATACAGTACACTTGCACAGATGGCCGCGATGAGTCACGTCACGAGGCTTCCTCCTTTTCTGCTGGATAATCCTCATCAATTAGCTCTATTGTCAGCTGGCTTTTCACACTAGTGAAATTGATGCCTGAATGCTTGACGGCAGAGAATCTGGGCCTCTTTTTCCTTTGAATGGTGACTCACCCGTCGGGGAAGAAAAATCTTTTATTGTTGGAGCTTTTCTCTTCACTGAGTTTAGATGATTTATTTACGAAGCCGCAGGCATTCGCGGCTAAACCCTCCCACCGTGTACTGTCATGAATAAAGACGCAGTTGCATCACAGTGGTTTTCATCAGTTAACACCAAAGGCACACCCAAAGGGGTTTAAAAACTGCACTTGTGGGAAAGATAGTCAGCAGGCTCTTACCTGTCCTTGTCCTGCTTTTAGTGTTTGAATGAGGTTTTGTTATCTCTGCGATTGCTTTCATGGTATCAGTGACGGGAACTGGATACAACCGCAGGAGATCTTCTGAGGCAGATGTGCTACTGGAAACGCTATCCCTGCCTCCAACACATACAAAGACATACACACACATAAAAGGAATGTCAATGAATAAAGGCTCTGCAGCGGGACAGTATATCACTTCCTGTGCTAAACTTGCCCTTTGAACCTAATGTGTACTGATACTTTGACAGGTGTGGAAGGAAAAGGGCAGAACAAAGAGGCAATTAGACGCTGTGCCAGGACAAATCCGTTTTCATTAGATTTCTCCACATGATCACATTTCCATGCACTAGTGAGATAAAGGACTACATGTTCAGGTCTATTCCAGGATCTGTTTATCACCTAGGCCTTCTTTACATCATACATCTACATAGGCTAACTGTTTAAAGCTGCATTAATCTATATTTTTTTAAACAAATGGTAATATGTCATGTGAAAAGTGTTGTTTGTAATGACAACTGACCAATCCAAAGTCCCATCCCTAGTTACCTACTGGGTTGGACAAGCCAAAAGAAGGAAAACTTGTATTATTTGACAAATATTCTGAGCATCTGACAAATATCTTCAAGAAGGCAACAGCAAGGACTTAGTTACTTTGGGATGGCACGAATCCTTACAAAGACAAAATACACAAAGGGATGTTAACCTTGATCTTTTTTGATCTTATAATTAATTTCATCACAACAATATGTCAGCAACCAACGCTTTGCAGCTGCAGTTATTAAGAAGGAAGCAAACCTGGCAGTTGCTGGTGATCTGACATCTTGATGTAGCTATAAGTTAGCTGGCTAGTTACAGAGAGTTTTGCTAACATTAGCTAACTTTAAATGTGACTCTATACAATCTGGTGAGTCTTTAAAGATCGTGACACAGTAAGGGTACCGAGAATCGCTTTCACAGGTGCCCCAGCCACATCTTTAAACCATCTTTTCAACATAGATCGGCCTAGAACACAGGATAGCTAAGTAACAGGAAAGGGAAAAGTTGACCTCGGCCCTGCTGGTATCAAGCTTGGTCAACTGTTATTGGATCACAGTGAGAAGGGGCGGGAAAGGATCACTCAGTTGTTACCTGACTCTGCTGCTCCTCTCAGCTCCAAGGAGCATCCTAGCACCTTTGAGCTCATTATTTTTGTTTTATAGTAGTATCATATTTTTGGTCTCACTACTAACCCTAACCCCATCAAAAGCTTTAATAAACATACTTTACACGACCTGACCAGCAGCATACAGCAAACAAAGTTTGTGGCAAACTGGATGTAATAGAGAACTATTTAACCACAAAGGAGACGGATAGTTGAGTCAGTAATGTTGCTCACAGACTGCCTGATGTGCAGCACTTTATTATGTGTGTTAATATATCAGTGTTATCAATTAAATCAATCAATAATAGTTGTCTCTGTGTTGTGGTTTTGCAACCAAAAAACAACAACAAAATTCTAAATAAGAAAAATACTGCAAAACATAGTGGTAGAGAAAAAAGGAACAAACTCAATCTGATTATTAATGAGCAGGAATATATCAAACTGACTGAAGCTATGAGAGGAAACTGGAAATTAGGTTCGGGAGGGTGAGGCCAAATTAAAAAAAGAATACCACCTCCTTCCTCTTTGTTCATAATCACAGTGTACAGTATTAGTAGGTCTTCATGTAAGCGGAGGTGTGTGATCCAGTGTGACTTATAGTCTGTCTGTGAGGTGCTGTAATGGGATCTGTGAATGGTAAAAACGCATGTGTTGTTGTGGTGTGAACAACACTTACATCATGGTGTAGGTGTGTGACAGAGATGAGCTTCGCTACACAAGAAATGAGGACACTGCATCTGTTCACTGCTGAAAGTGGGACAGCTTCAATAACTTACTGCATACATGATATCAGGGGTTTTTATCCTCAGGCAGTGCACAAATTTTGTCTTCAGCACAGACTTTTCATTTGCTACACTCTGTACAGAAGCCTTGAAAATAATTTGCAGGGCTGGGGCATGATGTTGAATTTCTGAGGGCTGTTTCTGTTGATTCAGGGGAAAATCCATTTTACAGCATGTGCAGCCAGCCAAGTGTCCAATTAGTGCTGTAAAAAAAAAAAAAAAACCTCATCGAGGCAGAATTGGAATTACATTCTGTGAATTCTGGAGCCGTCCTTGCCAAGGTCTGACACGAGGGAATCAATGACTTCACTGAAATATCAAACTGTGTCATAAATTATAGTGTTTCATTGCCTACAACCTTGATCCGCCGGAGTGAGGCAATTTTGCCCGCCGTCTTTGCTGTTGAAGATGAGCCGCACCACTCCAGCTGCACTCCTGCGGATATTCAAATAATTGCCCTCCGCTCAGTGTGAGAGAGAGAATGAATTTGAATAATGTATTGCAATGGGACTGAGGCCACAAGGCCTCCGAGGTCGTAAATTCTGCTGCTACATCAGCTCAGCCCACGGGAACGGGAGGCACACAGGGTTGTTTATAAAATGCCCTTGGAAAAATGAGTCTAATCCCCAGCCAAACCGTAAGCCATGGGGAGAGCATTAGATAACCCACAAGCTGCAGAGTAATGAGAGTAATGAGGGAGATGGAGAAGCAGGGCCAGGACAGAGAGAATGCATCCATTTATTGGCTGTATGCTCTGATTGCCCAGACCATTTGAGACAAACTGGAGCCTGACACTGTGCTGGAGTCCATTTCGTCTGATCAGCAGCAATGAGCGCTTTCCACAGCCAGTGAGTGCTCCAGGCTGGCCGCAGCCATACATCATGCACATTGTGTAACCACTCGTATTATGTCTGTTCATCTAGAATCAAGGATCCATTGTGACTGCAAGCATGCACACGTAGACCTTCAAACGTGACAATCTTGACCAATGACTATCATATTCCAACAGAAAATGTAACCATGAGGACGTTTTTTGGAATCATATATAACAGCGTCAGAAGAAAACACCATGCTTGCCCCATGTCTCTTCAAACATCTTGTGTCGGGAATGAAATTGTTGCCTGTTTCCGAAAATGTGTTCCGTGTCACCATCCCACCTCAGTTATCACACTGCTAACAACTCCACCACCTTGCTAGGTGTGTGCTAGCTGCAATGCAAATGATGCTGCCGTGATAGCTTACACACCTAACAGTGTGAGAACGTGATCTGGAGCTGAGCTGACGGTGACGTCAACACGTGCGGCTGCAGCCAACTTCTTTATTCAAACACATTTTTCTAGATGTGCAAGATTAGCATGTTATTTGTCACGTTGCTTGTGGTGTAAACCACAGCACTACTCCATCACGGGGAAGTGCAGAAAAAGCAAACAAAGGCTTTTTACACACACACAGTATGACAGACCGGCCTACCAGCTCCAGCCTGTACAAAGCAAGCCCAGATTCCCCAGCTCCCCTTGATGTCTCATTAGCAGCAAAAGCAGGCTTCCTCCTGTTCAGCCAAAAATGAGAGAGGAGGGGGATGTGCGTGTGTGTGTGTTTTTTGTGGAGTTTTGTCCTGAAGGGTACTTTTGCAGAGTGCAGGTGAGCCGCGGGGCTTGCTGGCTGGCTGGCTGGCTGACTGCAGTGTTATTGCCTCCAGAAGGATTCCTGTAAATGAGGGCTGCCTGCCTGCCGCTACA